>JAJEJO010004466.1:258548-309943 GCA_020662805.1 Glaucomys volans
TTGTGACAGCTACAGGACCAAGTCGAAGTGCAGTGCACATCATCCTGGGGGTACAGGACGCACAGGCCTGGATCTTGCCCATTTTCATAAACATCATGGAGCATAGTTAGCTCAGAATCCTACAGAGTCCACTTGGCATATTTGCAGAGCTCAGACCCACACCGGTGCATCGGGATGGTTTAAGGTTTGGGGAACAGGTTCCCCTACTGACAAATAGCATAATTAGGCATAATGTCTTAAGTGAACATATTAGCTCGGGCTTTTAACAGTGTGCAAGCCTCGGCTTCCGCAATAACAACCTAATCTCGTGTGGGAGCCATCCCAGGCTTCAGTGAAACACAGGCACTGCTCGTCCACCCGCAGATAAAGCTTGGAAGGGTTTTATTTATATCGTCCTTGTTAGTCATGCAGTCTGCGTGCAAACAAAACAACATTATTCTTATCTCCTCGGAAAGTTTAATTCATTAGCAATTAAAAGCTGGTGCAGGAAAAGGGCCAGGCACCAGAAAGAGGCCCTTCCCAGTCCAGCACACCCCAACAGAGCCGTTTTGTGGGGGCCACTCTCCCCGATAACAGCACCACCACGTTTGCCGAATTGCCACACGGCCTTGTTTCTAATAAATAGTTTACCCGTGTAAGGATTATCCCACTGTAATTAAATAAGATAATGTAGCCAACAATCTCTTCAAAACTACCCTGTTGAAACTTGCTGTCCTCAGGCTCCTGCCAGAGCCCGTTCCTGCCGCCTGCTCCCTGTCCGCGCCCCTGTCTGGCTTGCTTTTAGGGAAGGTTGCCTCTGGGCCAGGTTCCTGTTATGGCAAACAGTTCTTAATAGGAGAGTCGCTGGTCCCAGCAGCTGATGGAGTGAGCTGTCTTTGGGACAAGCTTGACCTCTTACTTTGCCCTCTGAAGGTCAGGGAACCTAAGAAGAGCAAACCTGGACTGGCCAGTTGAGAAGTCACACTTAGTGCAAGATGTTAGTAATGGCAGATACTGGGGGAGTGAGCACTGTGCGGGGAGCGGTGGAGGGGATCCCTCTGTACCTTCTGCTCAACTGTTTTGCAAATCTGAAACAACTTTAGAATATAAAATCTACTAAAAACAAAACAAAAACAGACAAAACAATGCAGGTTCACCCATAGTTCTGGCGTGAACTATGGTTCACTCATAGTTACAGGCCAAGCTCTATTTTTTAAATGACTTTTTCTTCTTTTCCATAAGAAGTTGAACAAGAGGAAGCTCTGAGATTTGGAGGACTACCCCAAGGCAGGGAATTAGGAACGAAAGCACGGCCCTCTCTGTGCTCTGGCAGCCTCCACGGGTGAGGTGAAAGGTGATTCTTTACCCAGGAGATGACAGGGTCTCTGGTTTTAGCACTGGAGTTCTGCCCCGGCCTGTAGAAAACACCACATCCATTAATTTGTTTGGCATTACATGGGGGAACTTGTTACTTAAATATTTTGCTTTCAACTGCTTAATTTGATGTAGGTCAGCCTCAGTGCTGTAGAAAGAATTTGTACTAAAAATAATAAACAGTCTTGAAAATAGATTGCATCTAAAATAAATAAGATTAATATAGCAATGATATATTTTAGGGCTAGAGGGAACTTGAGTCATTAGTCAGTGGAAACTTTTCCCACTCATAAGTAGGCATGAAAGAGTTAAATAATAAAGTCCCAGCAAGGCAGGTAGTAGAAGTTTTATTCCCAGCTGCTGCCCCTGGGGGTGAGAGGAAGAGATATTTGATAGTCCAATGCAGAAGGTAAATATAGAGTAAATTACTTCCATGTAATTGGGAGATTATTTCAAGTAGATTGCAACTTGGAAATGGATCGCTTCTTTTCAAAACCTAGGGTGACTTGTAAATCTCCCATTCTGGCTTCAAGGTGGCACTTCGGGAAGGAGTGATTCCTGGCTTTCAAGGGCAGCCACAGCTGATGAATTTTGTAAAGTCTAAGCTAAACATCTTAAATACCTGCATTACTCAGATCTGTGCAGTAGTTATTAGGAATAGAAGCACAGGCAGACAAAAAAGAAATGTGGCCAACACAAAGACACCACCTTAAAAATCTGAACTGTGCGCCCTGGTAGATAGAAAATAGAAAACTCTGCAATTAATGTAATCACCCTCATTCAAGGAAATAGTCAATTTGATTTGAAATGGAGTGGAAAAGCCTGGGAGGGAATCTGTGTGAGACACCTAAAAGAATTATGCATTTTTTTTTCATATAATGAGCCAATTTTCTCAGTAACTTCTATTCTTTGGTTCTAGTGCTCCTCTCAAAGCCAGGATGTGTGTGCCCCAGTCCGTTCCACATGGCAGTCTTTCCAATATTTGTCTCCTTTTCTGAAGTGCATAAGTCCTAGAACCAGGGAAGTTTTTTGGGGTTCATGACTGCCCCCCGCCTCTCACCTGTCTGACTTGGGGCAAACTGCCTTGCCCCTCTCAGACTTTATTTTCTTATTTGGAAAATGGGGATAATAATAGTCCTTGCCTCACAGGCATAAAGTTGTGAGAACTCAAAGAGAAAATGCCTGCAAAGCACTTGGCACTCAGTTCTTTTTATGATAATCACACGTAATAAATTATTTCTCACATGACATGATGTTTAGCCTACTCTCTGTTCTATTTCTCTTCTTGTTCGGTGCATAACATCCAGAATGGAACAAAACATTCCAGATATGGCCTGATAGTGCAAAGTAGACTATTATCTCCTTCCTTCTGGGGTTTATACTTCAATTGATAAAATCTGAGATTAGAGTAGTGCGTTCTTCCGTTGATGGGTTTTTGGGGGTGGGGTGGGGGAGTGACTGCCACAGTCACACTGCTCAGTACAATCTCACCCCTCTTCTGTGCTTTGGTATTTTGGTTTAGACTTTGGTGCTAGATTTTAAGTCTATCCCATTAAATGTGATCTTCCTAATGGTGGCTCCTTTTTCAAACCTGTGTAATTCATGCATGCATTCATTCTAGAAACTTTCTAAAACACATTTTTCATGGATCAGGCAGAGTGCCAATTATTTGTCATATTTTGAGATTTTTAAAATTCATTGGAGTTTCAATAGAGCACGATTTCTACACCTTCATCTAAACTGTTGTGTATCATACTCGGACAACACAGAACAAAGGATAGAGCCTCAGGAAGTCTTCAGAAACTTTCCTGCAGAGTGGCCAACACCCCTAGGGCACTGCAGTTAACTTCATGAGCTCATCTTGGGTGGTATCATTTGGTTCAAATTACTTTTTTGTCTTGACCAGCAGAAAATCTTGAGACCTTCTCAGAATCCTTCAAGTCAACTTTCTCTATTACATCTACTCACCTCATCCAACATTCCCATCAACATAAGGTGAATCTGATGCGATGTCTTTTCTAAGTGAAATTAGGCTGGCTTATTTTTCACATGGCCCAAAGGACCCAAGTTCCTAACCTGTTCTAGAATTTTGAGGAATTTGAATGCAAGCGGCACACAGGGCCTAGATTATGACAGCTGATTCAGACTCACATCCCACTGTGCAGAGCCGGTTAAGGACATTACTGAGAGGGGCTGGGGAATTCAGTGAGTGAAAAAACCCCTGGAGGACACAACCATTCCCAGAGCATTTGCTTTACACTTTACTTGGCTTTTCATACGTATTTCTCCCCTACTGGGCTCCTTGTGGTCAGGGATATGGTTTTACTTATAATTTGTAATTTCAGTCATGGTACGTGACACATCATGGGTGATCCTTAATTGATTTTTCAGTTAATAGACTAAAGGTTTATTTGTAACTCTAGGGCCTAACCTGTTACTATTTAGGAGAAGGGACACTACTCCCTCTTAGTCCAGGGGTATGGAAGTGGAGAGGTCTAAAGTTCTTTGGGTATGCCTACGAACTTTTCAGAAGTCTTAGGAGAGATGCCCCCTTGAACTGATTTGAAATGATCAAATGTTTAGCAAGAGACCATTGAATGAGAAACAGAGGGAGGCGTTCTCGACATATGGGAAAGTTTGTGATCTTTTTTTTCCTCTTTTGTCATTACCGAGATTTTGGAATCCTAGGGGGAAAATCACATGTTAGAAAACCATTGTCCCATTCTGTTCTTTGCTAAGATTTTTCTCTTCCTTAAATTTGTTCACGCTAAGAGATTGCTTTCATGAACTTCTTGAAGGTAAGCATTGCCTCTACATTTGTATCTCCAGGGTCCAGGGTGGTGCTTGGTGAAGAGGAGGAATTCAATCAATGTTTGTTGGATGAATAAATAATGTTTTTGAAAGTGCTTTGTAGACTGTGCAACCTTGTACAGATGAATGCAATGAATCAAAATAAATTTTAAAAATTATTAATACAAAAAAGGAAAAGGTGATAAGGATGATTGCTTCTGAGGCTCCAAATTGAAATGGAACGCTTTGCTTAATCGTCCACATATGTACACACACAAGCATATTTTCCTTGAAATAGCTTGTTTTTATTTTTTATTTTTCAAATGGGAAAAATGTTGGGACACTGTGCTGCATTTAAAAATTTAAATCGGAATATGCTTGCCTACTTTTGATTACTGGTTGCTCCATTTGTTTTTCTGGCTTTGATTGGCTAACATCTCTCTGTACTTACAATCCTTGTCCTTGCTTATCCCCAACCTTTTCCATCTTACCCATCTGTACTCTTCTACATCATCTTAGATTTTCCAACTGTTAGACTGTCAGGCTTTCAAGGATACATTTTAAGAAATCAGTTTCTTTGAAAGCACTTGAACCTGGAGTCAAATGGCATGATATAAACCAATAGTTTTTCAATGAAGAAATGAAAAACCTCAATAATGACAAATAAGGAATGTAACCTATTGACACCAATTTGGCTACCCTGTATTGATTCCTACAAGAATGTTATGAAAGAGAGCTCAAAATATACTGATCAGATTACAAATACACTTCTTAGTAAAGACAGAAATAGTAAGGCCTACAAGAGTTTGCCTAAAAGTATCACATGGTATTAGTTGTTCCTCACTGATTCAAGTATTTTCCTTGACTTGGGTGGGTTTGGCTGTCAGTGCAGAACCACAGACTGTGTGTGGCCATGCTTCCATAATTAGGCATGATATGGAGATGCAGCAGGTGAGTCTAGCATGTTAACGGCAGGTGATAATGACCTGAAAAAGCTGGTCCTGCTGCCTAGTAACAGGAATTAGTGGGGTGCAAGAAGGGAACAAAATTCCAAAGTTTCCTATGAATGTCTCTGTTTCTTACTTAGGACTTTGGGTCTTTAGACTTACCCCAGATTTGGTTTCTGGCTATTTTGCTCATGCTTCTGTGAACTGGTACAAGGGATGATGGGTTGGGTTAGGGTGGACGAGGCTACAAATATTCTTCATTTCGTCTGAGCTCGGTGTGCTAAGAGCACTTCCCCTAGAAGCTGAGGCAGTTCTGCACGTGCCAGCTCCCTCACAGCTCAGCAGGACTTGATGTGGAACACACTGTGTGGGCTTCATTCTTTGGAGCAGTTGGCAAATTCCTGATTTCTAGATAGAGGGTTAGAGGATGGCAAAGTGGAAGATCAAGGCCCTTGTCTTGAAGCTGCTTTGCCTGACCAACACTCAGTTTTTACCTAGCTTGAGTGTGTATTTTGATGTATTTTGGAATTAGGTAGGTGAAGATTATGGAGAGGAGCCCTAATGAAACCCTCAGTTATCCCTGGGTGCTGTCCACAGAGTCCCCGCTTGCTGAACATTTCAAAACCTGCACAGCCTTGCATGGGGCATGGGACTCTTCCTCTGAAGGTCTGAATTCTCTCTCTAGGGAAGTGTTTTTCAGACCATTGTTCTACTGAAACCTATGGTCAATAATGGAGATGGGGAAGGGCTTCCAGGGTAGTAGAGTCTTTTTTTTTTTTAACTTTTTTTATTTCTATCTTTTAGATTTAGTTATACATGACAGTATTTTTCCACTTTTTTTGTACACAAATGGGGTACAACTTTTCATTTCTATGGTTGTACACAATGTAGATTCACATGATTCATGTAATCTTACATATATATAGTGTAATACTGTCTGTCTCAGTCTACTCTTTCCTTCCCCTGCTCCCTCCCATCCCATTTTCCTCTACACCACCCAAAGTTCCTCCCTTTTTCTCTTGTCCCTCCACCACCACCCTGCCCCTCCCCCATTATGTATCATCATCGATTTATCAGATAAAACATTCGGCCTTTGTTGTTTTGGACTTGGCTTATTTCACTTAGCATGATATTCTCCAACTCCACCCATTTACCAGCAAATTCCATAATTTTATTCTTCTTTATGGCTGAGTAATATTCCATTCTGAATATATACCACAGTTTCTTTATCCATTCATCAGTTGAAGGGCATCTAGGTTGGTTCCACAATCTAGCTATTGTGAATTGAGCAGGTATGACCATTGATGTGGCTGCATCACTGTACTTTGCTGATTTTAAGTCCTTTGGGTATAAACTGATGAGTGGAAGAGCTGGGTCAAATGGTGAGTCCATTCCAAGTTTTCTGAGAAATCTCCATTTCTGAGAAATCTCTGCTTTCCAGAGTGGCTACACCAATTTATAACTCCACCAGCAATGTATGAGTGTGCCTTTTTCCCCACATCTACCCCAACACTTATTATTGCTTGTGTTCTTGATAATAGCCATTCTAATTGGAGTTAGATGAAATCTTAGGGTGGTTTTAATTTGCATTTCTCTAATTACTAGAGATGATGAGCACTTTTTCATATATTTGTTGATCACCTGTATATTTTCTTCTGTGAAGTGTCTGCCCAGTTCCTTAGCCCATTTATCGATTGGGTTCTCTGTATTTTTGGTGTAAAGTGTTTTAAGTTCTTTATAAATTTTGGAGATCAGTGCTCTGTCTGAAGTGTGTGTGGAAAAGAGTTTTTCCCCACTCTGTAGGCTCTCTTTTCTCATTATTGGTTGTTTCTCTTGATGAGAAAAAGCTTTTTAGTTTGAATTCATCCCATTTATTGTTTCTTGCTTTTATTTCTTGCACTCTGGGGGTCATGTTAAGGAAGTCTGGTCCTAAGCCAATATGATGAAGATTTGGGACTACTTTTTCTCCTATTTGGTGAAGGATCTCAGGTCTGATTCCTAGATCCTTGATCCATTTTGAGTTGAGTTTTGTACAGGGTGGGAGATGGGGGTTTAATTTCATTTTACTGCATATGGATTTCAAGTTTTGCCAGTACCATTTGTTGAAGAGGCTATCTTTTCTCCATTGCATGTTTTTGGCACCTTTGTCTGGTATGAGATAACTGTACTTATGTGGGTTTGTCTCTGTGTCCTCTATTCTGTTCCATTGATCTACCTGTCTATTTTGGTGTCAATACCATGACGTTTTTGTTACTATTGCTCTGTAGTATAGTTGAAGGTCTGGTATTGTGATACCCCCTGCATTATTCTTCTTGCCCAGGATTGCTTTGGCTATTCTGGGTCTTTTATTCCTCCAGATGAATTTCATGATTACTTTCTCTATTTCTATGAGGAATGTCATTGGAATTTTAATTGGAATTGCATTAAATCTGTATATTGCCTTTGGAAGTATGGCCATTTTGATTATATTAATTCTGCCTATCCAAGGACATGGGAGATCTTTCCATCTTCTAAGATCTTCCTCAATTTCTTTCATTAATGTTCTGTAGTTTTCATTGTAGAGATCTTTCACCTCTTTTGTTAGATTGATTTCCAAGCATTGTATTTTTTTTTTTGAGGCTATTGTGAACGGAGTTGTTTTTCTCATTTCTCTTTCAGTTGATTCATTGCTTATATATATAAATGCATTAGATTTATGTGTGTTTATTTTATATCCTGCTATTTTGCTGAATTCATTAATTAGGTCTAGAAGTTTCCTGGTGGAGTTTTTTGGATCCTCTGAACATAGAATCATGTCATCGGCAAATAGCTTGAGTTCTTCTTTTCCTATTCGTTTTCTTTTAATTTCTGTGGTCTGTCTAATTGCTCTGGCTAGTATTTCAAGCACGATATTGAATAGAAGTGGTGATAGTGGGCATCCCTGTCTTGCTCCAGTTTTTAAAGGGAATGCTTTCAGTTTTTCTCCATTAAGAATGATGTTGATAGTGGGCTTAGAATAAATAGCCTTTACAATGTTGAGGTATGTTCCTACCATCCTATTTTTTTCTAGTGTTTTGAGCGTGAAGGGGTGTTGTATTTTGTCAAATGCTTTCCCTTTCTTAACTTTAAGTCTATTGATGTGATGAATTACATTATTGATTTCTGGATGTTGAACCAATCTTGCATCCCTGGGATAAACCCCACTTGATTGTGGTTCACTATCTTCTTAATATGTTTTTGTAAGCAGTTTGTTAGAGTTTTGTTATGGATTTTTGTGTCTATATTCATCAGAGATATTGGTCTAAAGTTTTCTTTCCTAGATGTGTCTTCATCTGGTTTTGGTTTCAGAGTGATACTAGTTTCATAGAATGAATTTGGAAGGATTCCCTCCTTTTCTATTTCATGAAATACTTTCAGGAGTATTGGTATTGAAGACCTTCTTCTTTGAAGGTCTTGTAGAACTCAGCTGAGAATCCATCTGGTCCCGGGCTTTTCTTGGTTGGTAGGCTTTTGATGGCTTCTTCTGTTTCATTGCTTGAAATTGATTTGTTTAAATTGTGTATGTCCTCCTCGTTCAGTTTGGGAGGATCATATGTCTCTAGAAATTTGGCAATGTCTTTGGGATTTTCTATCTTGTTGGAGTATAGATTTTCAAAGTAATTTCTAATTATGTTTTGTATTTCAGTGGTGTCTTTTGTGATATTTCCTTTTTCATCATAAATTTTAGTAATTTGAGTTTTCTCTCTCCTCTTTGTTAGTGTGGCTAAGGGTTTATCTATTTTACTTTTTCTAAGAACAAACTTTTTGTTCTGTCAATTTTTTGAATTGTTTCTTTTGTTTCAATTTCATTGATTTCAGCTCTGATTTTAATGATTTCCTGTCTTCTACTACTTTTGGTGTTGTTCTGTTCTTCTTCTAGGGCTTTGAGATGTAATGTTAGGTCGTTTAGTTGTTGATTTTTTATTCTTTTCTTGAATGTGCTCAATGCATTGAATTTTCCTCTTAGTACTGCTTTCATAGTGTTCCAGAGATTTTGATATGTTATATCACCTTTCTCATTTACCTCTCAGAATTTTTTTATCTCCTCCCTGATGTTTTCTGTTATCCATGCTTCATTCAATAACATATTATTTAGTCTCCAGGTGTTGGAGTAGTTTCTGTTTTTTATTTTGTCATTGATTTCTAATTTCATTCCATTATGATCCGATAGAATACAAGGTAGTATCTCTATTTTTTTGCATTTACTAAGGGCTGCTTGTGGCATAACATATGGTCTATTTTAGAGAAGGATCCATGTACTTTATTTTTAATAAGCCTTTTGGATAGAGCAAATGCTCAGTGAATGTTGGAACTGTAATCTATTGAGAGAAGCTTAAGATTCCATACCTAGTGTGTGGGATTTCTTCATATATGATGTCTTCCATATTCCAACAGATTTTGGACTATGAACACCTCTCCTTGACTATTTTTCCCAGAATGACTGGTGAGACTGCAGTTCTCTGAGTGAAAAGGATTGTCAGAAGCATCCCTAAGAGTCTTTCATGTCCCATCTAATAGTGAAAACACTTGTATTCATAGCATACACTATTGGCAGTTGTCTCAGGCAAGAAGAAAAACATAGTGAAAGCATATTAGTACTGTATATTTGGGAAGTGCTCCATGATTTATAGTTAAATAAATTAAATTGTGTGGCTACATTCACAACAAATTCAAAGTTAAATCACATCATCTTGTCAAATATTATAGTTTGCTGTTAGGATAGGCAACATTATTCCTGTTTCATAGATGAGGAAATTGGGACTCAGAGAAGACAATGATTTACCTGAGGTCAGATGACTAGTACCCAGAAGAATTGGACCTGCAGTCAGGTCTTCTAATTCCTAGTCTGTTGAAGCTGACACATGGGATCAGATGGCCTACCTAGTGACTTTCAGGCATAGACCATGTGAGGCAGGGCTTGGGGCAGATTTGATGATGTCAAATCACCAGGGCTCTGACGTGTGTGAATCTTTTGGAAAGATCTCCACTTAAGCTGTGATGGATATCTATTCTCTGAATGACAGTGTTCTTTTGGGAAAGACATTTCTGAGTTGGTTTACCCTCGGCCTCAATGTATTTGATATGCTCACATCTCTCTTCTATGCTGCTTTGCCATTGCATTGCTCCAGGGAGGGTATTATGGTTTAGAGATGAGGTGTCCCCAAAAACTCATGTGTGAGACAATGCAAGAATGTTCAGAGGTAAAATGATCAGATTTCGAGAGGAATAACCTAATGATATGGATTAATTGGGAAGTAACTGTAGGCAGGTAGAATCTGGCTGGAAGAAGTAGGTCACTGGGACATGCCTTTGGGGTTTATATTTTGTCAATGGTGAGCAGAGCTTTCTCTGCTTCCTGGTGCCATGTCTTGAGCAGTTTTCTTCCACCATGCTCATCCAACATGGTGTTCTGCTTCACCTCAGGCCTGGAACTATGGAGTCTGCCGACTGTGGACTGAACCTCTGAAATCATAAAACAAAATGAACTTTTCCTCCTCAAAGTTGGTCACAGTGCTGCAAAGATAACAAAGAGGGTATAATTTTAAGAATTTAATTTTTTTCTCATATGTGATTATGCTAGGTTTATAGACACATTTTAGACACATCAGATTTTCCACTTCTTTATTTTGATCATCTTGATTTGATCGTCATAAGTTCACTTTACTTCATTAAGTCATCACATTAAGGAAGGAAAAGGGGCCTTGGAGGTGCATGCTAGAGGATAGACAGAACAAGTACCCATCCAGTCTCTGCTTTAAAGGTGGTCTTTAAAAAGATAACAAGTTAAAATGAGTTGTTAGGGTGAGTCCCAGTCCTATAGGTTTGTGTCTTATTATTTGTTTTGGTATGGGAATTGAACTCAGGGGCACTCGGTCACTGAGCCACATCCCCAGTCCTATTTTATATTTTATTTATAGACAGGGTCTTACTGAGTTTCTTAGCACCTTGCTTTTGCTGAGGCTGGCTTTGAACTTGCCTCCCAAGCTGCTGGGATCATAGGCATGTACCACCATGCCCAGCCTAGGATTGTGTCTTTATAAGTAGATGAAGAAACATCAGAAGCATGTGTATGAAGGAGAGGCCACATGAGGACACAGGGTGAAGGCAGGGAGCGAGGCCTCAGAAGACTCTAATTCTTTCAGCACCTTGGCTTGGACTTCTAGATCAGAACTGTGAGAAAATCAATTTCTGTTGGTTAAGCCACATGGTCTGTGGCATATTGTTATGGCAGTCCCAACAAGCTAACAAGGAGCCAAATGTGCATAGGTTGAAGCCAAGGAGACAAGTGAGATCATCTAGCCAATTATTCAGGGTGAAAGAAGAGAGCCATGGTATAAAGACATTTACAGACCTGGCCTAGGAAGACAGGCCTGTGAAAGACCCTGAAAGAAGAATGAAGAGAGAACAGGAACCAGGGATGACAACTGTTGTTTGCTTCTTTTATTTTGGGTTCTGAATCCTTTAATCTTGTGTTCACTTTTGTTGAAGTTTTCTTCAGCATTTAAACTCTCCCTCCTTTTGTGTCCTGATGAACCAAATTAAAAAGTCATAGGTTTCAGACCTGAAAACTGATGGTTATAGCACTCAAAGGTAGAGTTAAGAGGTCTTATTGGTGTCACTGTATTAGGTGTCAATCAGAATTTGGGAAATTTTTCAAGGTTCACATTTCTTAGACACAGACTATAAAATTTGATTTCAGTGTAGATTTGTGGTGAGGTATTACTGCAGATTTTGCAAATAAACAAGCAACAAAGCAAAGCAAAATAATGAAACCCCAAGCCCGTATAATTCTCTAGGTGCTCTGATGTGCACACTGGTTGACATACAATAATCCACTAGTCTGGAAATGATGCCAGACAATCATAGATTTTAAAATCATAGATTTCAAAATCAAAGATTTTCCCTTTCTGTGGGGATTATTTAATGAATCTAGTGAAGGGAGCCTAAGTGTTCAGTTCTTATTACCTTATTACTTTTAATAACAATTTCAGTGGCCTTTCCTGATGTTTGTGTTCCCCTCTAGTGTTTCAGGACATCAGTCTGAAACTAGCTGTTGAAGTTTATGACAGTCAATCACACTGACCATCGCAGTATACTTTGTGACCTGGGAGAACACCTCTGTCTTAGTAGATGCTTTACCTGCCAAGAATTAGGAATAATTTCTATCTAATAAAGAACTACAGCTTACTAGGAAATATCCTCTTCCTTGAAAATTTATGACATTGAACTTGATAAAAGCTATTATTTCACAACCTCAAATTAAAAAGTCTTCTCCATGTCCCCTCCCACCCCTGTAGGCTCAACTGGAAGAGATCACCCTGGAAGAAGGTACTGTAGACTTTAGGTCAAAACAAATCACTGCTAATCAGAAGAACCAATTTCTTTATAATAAACAGTGAATCGTGCCACTTTAATTTAGAGGTTTTCTATCCATTTCAGAATTTTAAAAAAAAATTATTATTCCTTTTCTGGAGGGTATATCTGAACAGGCAATCAGGTCTTGAGAATAGCCAGAACAATTGGATTCTGTTAGGTGAGCTTCTGGTTTGAATACATTTGGTTCTGAATATGTGGGTAGGGCTATGACACACTATGGCTGAAGCATCATGGTGGGAAGTGGTGTGTGTGCTGGGAATGGAGGGGGCAGTGTCCTGTCCTGAAATCCATCAAGTCTGCCTCACGGGTGGTGACTCGACAGGTTTGTCTACTGTAAGGATGCTCAGAATATGTATACTTCTTGGCCCCAAATTATGCTTTGTTCCATGCCCTGGGGTCTGACATTCCATTGATAATGATTCATTTTTTGGTCTTTCTTTCCCTCCTTAAAATGGAAATTCTTATGATTTAAACACGAAACTTAGTCGTGAAGGCCGATGCAGTACATGAAGATGGGCTATCAGCTTTGTTTTCCAGTGGTTAACAGATTATTGGAACTGGAAGCACCTTGGAAGGTCATCTGAGGGTGAAGGGGAGGTTTCCTCAGGGGGTGAGGATAGCACAGAGAACATGGAGGAGGTGAAAATTTTGACTGGAAACCATCTCTGCCTGTTCAGTACTGCTTAAAAACAGAACGACAATGTTTGAGAGTTGCTTTAATCTAGTGCACTATTTCAGTTGTTGAACTGGACGAGACTTACAAAGTTGGAGTAGAAAAGGGTGACTAGCATTGCAACCAAAAGCACGAGTTGTAAATCATGACATTTATTTGGGCACAGAGGCCAGACCATTAAGGTCTGAGGAGCAGCTTTCAAACGTAAATGGGGAGGGCAGAAAATGGTGTCAGTCTTTTATACCATTTCCCCATTTTTAAGGAACGTCAGAGTTTGAGTTATGAAGCATTAAAAGATCATTTGGCTTTTGCATTCGATTTTCTTCTTTGTACTTAGAAAAAACATTTTAGGGCAAAGACCATTTGAGGTGGCCCTGCTCTGCAGTGTTTAACTCACCGGCCCCTGGTTTCTGCTGGACCTGCATTTCAATCAAGGATACAGGAGGAAAACGATTCTGGTGACCTCACTGGAGGGACAGGAGCCTCTGGCAGGTTACCAAGCTGCCAGGCTATTCTACATAAGCAGGTCTCTTTGCTTTGGCACAGGAAATAATGTCGTTGCAGGTCAGCGCTCAACTGTCTTGGAGAAGTTGTTAGTTGCGTGGGGAGTCCTAACCACTGCTGTTGGCTGGTGGACTGGCTGTTGCCTGCATCTCACCTTCAGAATTGGGATCTGATTAAAATAAGCTCTGCAGGTGTAGTCCTGGTTTGTGAGAAAGGTACAGAGCCGGAGGACATTTCTTGGTCATGCTGCTGCTGAGGACACACACATGAGTGTTCTGGATAAATTAGCTAGTTATTGGTTCCCCAAATAACTTTGGTTTTAGACACCTGACTTGACTGTGAGTGTGAGGGAGTCTGTTTCCCCTGTTTGTGCCTCTTGGCTTTCATGTCATTACATGCACATTCAGCCCACAAATTTCTGTTATCTAATCAGGCGCATCAGTCCGTGGTGGAGATGAGAGGGGAGGAACGCCCCTCTGACTCAGATTTTGCACAAACAAAACTCAGCCTTGTTAGCAAAAGCAGGGAAGATTACCCATGGCTCCTCCGATCAGATCTCTCCCCAACAATCTGCGGGGCAGTGTAAGTGGGTGAGGAGTTTTTATGGCGAGATAAGCAATGTGGAGCCCCAGTTTGGTATGCTAAATAAAATTAAAATGTCAATATTTACACATGACCTTCAAGGCTCTTACACTCTTGTTTCTTAGTATTCAGTGCAGACTGCATTTTCTTTAGTCCGTTACCAACAGCTTGGAAATTCAGTTAGAGGACATAACCCAAATGTTCTCCAAATGTTGCTTCCAAATGGCCAACCTGAAAGTGCCGTTTCAAGGCATGCCACCTTCCTGCACGGAGTGCGGGCTGTCGCCCTGCCTCCCCAAAGGCAGGGGATCACCCGAAGATGAAATCCACTGATGATAAAGATAGTGCCGCTCGTGCACTTTAATTTGTTGATAACGAAAGCACAGGAGGCCTTTCTCCAGGCTTCTGGAAGCCTTGCCATTGTGTGCTGCACATTCAAACCCCTGCATGTGTGCTGACACAAACAAATAAACGCGATCATAACGGTTGAAATGTAGTTAGAAACACAATTGAGAACATCTGTATTGTAAGCAGAAATAAATTAGAAATACTGAAGTGTTTTGTAGCTGTGAAAACGAAGGAATAAAAAAATAACCCACAGTACCTGGATTAAGCGGTTATAAATAATGTATAAAGCAAAAATCTCATTACCCCCTGTGTAAACTCCCCCCAATGAAATATATTTTATGAATGTAGTAACACTGTAATAACCAAAGCATTTGTTTTTCCCCACAAACTTTCCATTTCATAACTGTGAGATTGTTTGGATTTACAAGTTCAGGCCCAAACATCCCTGAGTTTACCAGTTTGGGTCTCTTCCTGGCGACCTTCAGCTCCAGGATCCTGGGCAGCTCCCACTGTTCTATCCATCAGCATGTGGCTTTGCACATGCAAAATTTCCCCAAATAGAAAGGAACAGAGACAAAACACAAATCCCCGAGCTCACTGCAGAAGCCTGGCAGAGGACGTGTTCACCTGCACATGCCAGCCGCACCTGGGGCACCTTCCTGAGTGCAGGCCACTGCCAACAGAATCGATCACATTACTGATGTCACTGTAAGCAAAATGACAGCTGCCAGAATAGTGTACTTTGTACCTGTGGGGCTGTTAGGGGAATGACAAAGTTTTCCCAGGGTGGATGTCCTGGCACAGCCAGAGGAGCACGATTCTCTGCACACCCAGCTCATTCCATTGTCCATCTTCAGTTTCTTGATTCGGTTTTTATATCATAAGGCCACTACTAGGCTCTGGGACATCAAGGAACCTAGCAGCATGCTGAAGGGTGATACATGAGTCTTGAGTCCCATTAGGTATGAAACCCAGTTTCCTGGGGTGGGCAGGGAGAAGGCCACATCTGTACGATGTGCTGGGGGAAGAAGTAAAGTATAGAGAGCCAGTTGGGTGACAGTTTTTACATAACAGGAGCCAAGACACTATGCCTAAGTGTCTCCTATCTCAAATACCTAATGACTTTTTCAGAGTTTTAATTGGTGAATTAGTGTATGTCCCTTTTGACACAGCTGGCTCTTCTAAAATCCTTGGAATGGTTCCTTGAGGAACCATGGAGATCCTTACAGATAACTCAGGTGCTGGCTGGTCTTCTTTGCATGACTTGAGCCCAGGTCTGTTTCTTCTCAGCTCCACTAGGATTGTACTGGTGCCCAACCAGCTAAGCAGAGTCAGCCCATGAGATTCCCTTCACGATGACATCACACACGGGCTTGCTTTTGAAGTCCTAGTTGGAAACTCTACTTGCTCCTCATTTGCTATGCAGCTGTGGCCTAGTGGGAGGAAGATGACTAGATCGGGAGTCAGAAGATTTGTCCCTCAGTTCGGTCTTCCTTTCTCACTGGCAGGGTGACTTTGGACCAATCAGTCACTAAACCTCAATTATTTAGAAGATGGAGATAACACTGCGTAATGTATACATATTTTTCTTTTAGTGAGATCAAAAAAGGCAATGCAGTAAAGGGGCTGTATGTGTAAAGTGCTGGAGGGTATGATGTTGTTATTGAAAGGAAATATTATTCTTTCCATGATACAATGGGTTTGAGGATCCAATTAAACAGAATGTGTGAAGAGGGCTTTGAAAAGTGTAAAGAGCCAAGCATCCACAGTGCGTCACTGTACTTGAAGGGAGTGGCTTGTCGGAGGCAGCTGCATTCACTGTGGTCACTGTTCTCACACGCCTTTGCCAAGCAGCACAGTCCCCGGACCAAAACTTGAAGGCACAGAAGCTGCACATACTAGGTCTGATGTTGTCTGTACCACTCAGATTTTATTGTGAGCACCTCCAGCGTTTTGAGGTTTCTGTCTCTTTCTTTTACTTCTAATAGGCAAAAACAAGTCATCTCCTAATATCTTTGTTGGGAAAACAGAATTGAAATGGATTCCCCAAAATAGCTTTTAAGGACAAAGTTATGTGAAGGACATAAGTTGTGCATGAAGTCTTTCAGCAATGAACAGGCACATCTCCACATACCCCTAGGATCTCCAGCTGATAATGTAACAAGAACCTATCGAATCAGGGCAAGGTGATGGTTCTGCTCCTGTAGCGATCTAGGTCTCAGAGTCTGCTATGCGGGCAGGTTGTAAAGAGCAGATTGCATTTTCAGGAGGAAGGTTAAGCTCGAATGTTTTGGACAGGAGGTGGTTAGACGCATTTTTAAAAAGCCCTTGAATTTACCTGACAATCTTTGTGTCCTTGTGATGGTTGTAGCCCATTCCAGGATGTGAATAAATTTAGCAACACAAAAGAGGTCATTGAAAATCTTTCCCTCAGATGCTCCACTTCCTCACTGCCCCTTCTAGCTTTGCACTAATTTGGCAACCTGTGAGGCTGCTCTCCTGATCACTGCCAGCGTAAGAATGGTAGTGAGTGGTTTTAGAAATGTTTTGAAACTTTTATAGGAGAGTTGTGGAAAGATGGAGGTTTCCAGAAAACCCCTAATAGAAGTCAAGAGATCCATTTTATTTATTTATTTATGGTTTTAAAACAACATGTTATTTCAAACTAATTTTAGACTCACGAAAAGTTGCAAATAGTGTAGGAAAGAGTTTCTTTTTACCCCTCACCCTGCTTCCATTTATATTTAATCTTTCCTTTTATGATCATATGATTATCAAGACTAGGAAATTAACATTGATATAATATCAGTAACTAAGCTACAGACCTGGTGAAAAATTCACTAATTACCCAGCAGATACCATTTTCCTCTCCCAGGAGTCTGTCCAAACACATTGCATTAAGTTGTTAATTCTCCCTAGGTGCCTCCCATCTGTGACAGTTCCTCGGTCTCCTCGTCCTTCCCGACTTTGGCACTACATGAAGGGTACTGACCAGCAATTTGGTAGAATGTCCTTTAATTTAGGTTCGTCTAATGTGTTTTTGAGATTGAAGGAGGTTCTGCTGCTCTTGGCAAGAGCACCACAATTATGATCACACATTCCTCTCCAGGACGCCTTATTAAGGGACTCATGATGTTCCTCTGTCTTATCACTGGTGATGTTTACCTGAATCACTTTGGGAAACTGGTGATTGGTGATCTCTCCACTGTACAGTTTAACTGTCTTTCCCTTGGTAGATTATAAATACTTTGAGGCAGATATTTTGAGTTTATTCAAATTCTGTTGATCTTTTTGAATTTCTTTTACGTAAAGGAGAAATACCTGTGTATTTTCTTAGAGATAGATCTGATCTCTAACAATCACATTCTGTAGATACTTTTTTGGGTTTTGTTGTTGTTGTTTTTTCACATAATAAATGTTACAGAAAGCAATCCACATCAGTTTTAGAAGTTTTTTTCTCATTCTTTTATAGAGTTGCCTAGTATTCCATTTTGTGGATATATCAGTCCATTCAAACACTCTCCCACGTATTTAAGTTGTTTCTAGTGTTTTGCAATTAGAAACTATACAGCAATAAGTTTATGTATATCCATCTTTGTATTATTAGAGACTCGTACCCTAGAAGTGGAATTTCTAGGTCAAAAATAAAATGCATTTATGATTTTGTGAAATATTTTCTAATTTCCCTCCAGAAGGGTAGTGATGATATGTATTCTGACCTGGAATATATAACAACTTCTGTTTTCCTATAGCTTCACCAACAAACTTTACCAACAGAAAGTATTTGAGTGTGTGTGTGTGTGTGTGTGTGTGTGTGTGTATGTTGAGAGAGAAAGAATTCCAATAGGTGAGAAAAGGATTTTTAAAATTATGTGTATGAATATTTTTGCACAAGATTGAAGACAGTTTTCAATCTCTCTTTTTTGATGAATTATCTCTTTATGTCTTCCTCATTTTTCTGTTGGCACTTTGGTTCTTTGTACCTCTATTTTTAAGATTTTCTTATACCTGAAACATGGAATGTTAGTTCTTTTCCTTTAGTATATGCAATAACTACTTTCTTCTAGTTTTTCATTCTTTTATTTTATGATTTTTTGTCATGCAAAAATGATTTTAAATCACACTTACAAAGCTTTTTCCTTACCAAGGCTAAAGAATAATTTAGCGATGCTATTTTCTATACTCTATGTTTTCAGTTTTTGTATTTAGATCCTTAATCGACTTGGAGTTTATTCTAATGTAAATATGAGGTATGGATCTAATTTGCTCTTTTTTTCCCCAAATGACTGCCTAGTTTTTCTAGACTGTTTATTAATAAGTTTACCATTACCCCAGTGATTTGAGATGTTGCTTTAGTCATTTGCTAAATTTCCACTTGTATTTGTATCTTATTTGTACTTTTGTATTCCATGGTTTGTCTATTTCTTTATTTCTCTGTTCACATTCTAGCACCATACTGTTTTAATTATCAAGACTTTGCAGAGAGTTTTAAATTCTGGTGCGATTAGCCCCCACACATAGTTTTCCTTTTTCAGTGTTTTTCTACCTTTACCTTTTAAATATAAACTTTAGTATTAAATTATGTGACTTTAGAAAATGACTTGTTAGCATTTGTTTGGAATTTCATTAAACTTAGAAAATAACTTATGAAGAACTAAGTTTTATAATGTTCTCATTTTATCCAAGAATAGAGTATGTATTTCCATCTGTTCAAATCTTTATTAATGTCTTTTAGAATTAAAATTTTCCATGTGTAGTTACATTTATTTGTAAGTATTTACTATGTTTTGATGCTATGTAATGGGTTTTCTCTACCATTATATTTCCTGTTTATTGTTTATTTATATGAAAGCTATTGATTTTTGTGTTAATTTTACATCTTGCTCCTTCAGTCAGTTCTTGTATCATTTGAATCCTTTTTATTATTGATTTCCTGGGGTTTTCCAAGTCCATTATCATATTATCTGCAAATACACGTAGTTTTACTTCTTCTTAGTCAACATTCTGCCTATGATTGATTTCTCTTGTCTAATTGCACTGGGTAATATCTCTAAGAGTAGCAAAGATAGTGGACATTTGTGTTTTATTCCTGATTTGAAGTAAATGTCTCTACTATTTCTCCATTAAACAGATAAGGATTTTAGGACTAATTGCCATGTTGAAAAATTATTCATTGTTTCCTTAACATGGGAGTAGTACTGTCACCAATGTATTTTGAATTTTGTCAAATGCTTTCTCAATGTTTTTTCTTTTGTCTATGGAGATGGTTATGTGATATTTTCCCATTTAGATATTATTATATACAGTAGGCTGAATAATGGCTACCCAATGACATTTGGTTTCAATCCTGGGAAACTGTAACTATTAATTCAGATAATAAAGTTTTGCAGATATGATTAAATTAAGGATCACAAAATCAGAAGATCATCCTGAATTAGCCATGTAGGCTCTAAATCCTATCACAAGTGTTCTTATAAGAGAGAGGTAGAAGAAATTAGACATACCCATAAAGGAGAAGGTAACATGAAGATGGAGGCAGGGATTGAAGTAATGTAGCCACAAGCCAAGGAATGTTAGTCACCAGAACCTGAAAGAGGCAAGGAGTTAATGAAGGGGGTGTGGCCCTGCTGATACCTTGATTTCAGAATTCTTATCTCCAGAACCATGACAGAAAAAAAATTACTATTGCTTTAAACCAGACTTTGTGGTACTTTATTACAATAGCCATAGAAAACTAATACGGATTTTAGTATTGTGAATAGGGCACTGCTATAACAAATACCTAAAATGAGGAAGTGTCTTTGGAATTGGATAATAGGTGGAGGCTGGAAGAATTTTAGTACATGATAGAAAAAGCCTAGATTGTCTCAAATGGACTTTTGTTAGAAATATGAACATTAAAGGACTTCAGCTGAGGAATTGGAAGAACATAAGGAGCAAGGTATTAGATTGTGATGGAAAGGTGATCTTTGTTATATAACAGCAGAAAATTAACTGAATTGTGTCCTGTGGTTGTGTGTAAAGCAGAATTTGAGGAGATGAACTTTTATATGTAGCTGAGATTACCAAGTAAGATTTTAAAGCTGAAGCTTGATTTCTTTTTGCTAGGTTTAGTAATACACCAGAGAAAAGAGATAATGGAGGGGAAAAATGTTAAAGTCAAAAGGAGCCAGAATTTGATTTGGGAAATCCTTGTCATACCCAGATTGCAAATGTTGCTAAAATGAGGAGGCTCCATGTGCTCAGGAGATAAGATCAAATATTAGCTAGACAACATTTTTAAAAAAAATTTCTTTAGTTTTAGATGGACATAATACCTTTATTTTATTTATTGACTTTTTATGTGATGCTGAGACTCAAATTCAGTGCCTCACACATGCTAGACGAGTGCTCTTCTGCTGAGCCACAACCCTAGCCCACTAGACAACATTTTGCAAGGACTGAAGAGATTTAGGTGCGTGGCTCATGGGTTCACTCAATCATCTTGGCAGAATCAAGATGACTCAAGGCATGCAAGAAGACTCATTGAGTTTTTGAGGGTATGGTGGCAGTAGAAACAATGCCAACTTGGACTGAAAGGACATGGACAGGATAAAATAAAAGAAATCTGTTGGACTAAAAAAAAATTCTATAGTCAAGAAACAACTATAGCTGCTATCATGTGCCAACTCTCAAGACAAAGGATGACTCTGACGCTGGATCCATAGGCAGAAGGCAGAGTAGCAGGTACAGAGGGTGTATAGAAGGTGGGTCCTGGAGCAATAGGGGATTATCCCCAGGCCTTAAATCTTTAAGGAATTTTCTCAGCTGGACTTTGAAATTGCTTGGAACTGATGACCACTTTCTTCCTTCTATTTTGTCCCTTTTGTAATAAGAATGTCTATCACTACTATCTTGTTCCTGTCTCACCATTATATTTTGGAAGCAGATAACATATTTTCTAGTTTCACAGACCCAAAGATAGAGAGAAATTTTGATTCAGGATAGATCATACCCAGAATCTCTGATATACCTGATCTGAGTAATTTGGATAATAAGATTTGGGACTCCTTTCAATTCCCAGCAGCACCACCACCACCAAAAAAAAAAAAAAAAAAAAAAGAGATTTGGGACTCTTCAGTTGATGACATTTTGGATTTGGGTTGATACTATAAAGGGTTGAGAGCTTTGTGGATTTGGGGATGGGGGGAAGACGCATACTTTGCAGATAGGATAGGTGTGAATCTTTGTGTGCCAGAACATGGATGGTTGTAGGCTGATACTGGATCCCAAAAACATGGATTGTATTTGCCAATAGTTTCTTTAAAAAATTTGCATTGATATTCATGAATAATGTTGCATTATAGTTTTATATGTTGGTATTACCTTTATCCATTTCAGTATGACTATTATATTTGCTTCATAGAAAGGACTAACAAGTTTTCTTTCATTTTGAATTTCTGGTGCAATTTATGGAACCACCTCATACTTGAAGGTTTGGTAAAATTCTCCTATGACTATTACTTGGTAATTATTATTATTTTTTTGAGAAGGAGCTCCTTAATTTGCTTGGTAATTACTATTATATTTTGAGAAGGAGTTCCTTAATAATTTTTTCCATTTTTAATATGGAATTTGTTGTGATTTCTAACCCTAATGAGTTTGATATATTTTCTTCAGAAAATTATTCATTTCATCTAGATATTTGAATTTATTTGTCTGTAAGTTAGGCTCATCATTTAAAAAACTTCTTCGGTTTCAATAGTATTTTCCTTTCTTATTTTACATTTTCCCCCCATTTGGGGGGGATCAAATTAGCTAGTGGTTAACTTATTTTGTTAACATTTCCCCAAAATCAAGATTTTGATCTTTTAATTTTCTTTATGCCTATATACCAAAGCAGACATGTTCACTTTTCTTTCCCTCCTTTTAGTTGCAATATTTCTACCTAGAGGGCAGAACAACTGTATTTTAGTCTTTTCCACCTGATTCTGTCTTTATTTTGGTATTACATATAAATTTATGTATTTTAAATGCTTGCTATTTGTCCTTTGGTTGACATTTTCCCAGTCATCTTTTAGTTAGCTGAAGCTCTTTCTTCAGAAGAGTCTTGAAGTATGGGTTGTAGGTACAGAATTCCACAGGTTCCTACATATTGAAAATTGTGGTTTGATATTTGAAGAATAGCCTGGCTTTATAATTATAAGAATAATTTGCTCATAATTTCTTTCATTGAGCGTTTAAGAAATGTTATCTTCTTTGTATGTTAGTTTTTTAAACTCTGATGCCAGTTGAATTTGTTTGTCAATATAAATTATTTTTTCTTTTACCTTGGAGGGCATAAAGATTTTATTATTGTTTTAAAATCTAATAGTGTCTCAGTTTTGATCATTCTAGGCTGATTTTCTCAGGTATTTAGTGAACCTTTTCAAAGTATAAATTCAGCTCTTTTCTATGTCTGAAAACATTTTGGATTATAATTTTAATAAAGAGTTTTGTTTCTTCCCCCTCCTCTTCCTCCTTCTTCTCCTTCAAATAACACAAATATTTTTCCTGCTTTGCCTGTCTTATTTCCACTATTTTTTGTCTGATCCACATTACATCTTCCTTTATGCTCTTTTAATTCTCTTGGTTGTTTTTCTGCCTTTCTTCCATGTTCCTTATTAAATTTTCATTTTAGTCTGTTTTCCCTTGAAACCTTGTAACTTCTTCATTTCTGAGATAGTATTGTCTCTTCTTTGCACTTCTTCTTGAGTTCAATCAACTATTTTTTCTCTTTTCCCTGTTTTTTTGTCCCTTTCTCTTCTTAATATTTGATTTTCTAATTTGAGGTTTTTTTCTGCTATCTGCAAATATTGGTTACAATATATTTAATTCAATTTGAAAAGTAAATCTGAATTTTCTCTCTGTTTCATGTTCTTTGGGGAGGGGTTGGATTTTACTCCATTCATTTGTGTGAAAATTCATTCTGCAGTTGTCTTTTAAAAATATTTTACTCTTCTGTTTTGTTGTATTGGCATGTTTCAGATGGTCTTTGTTAAATCACACCATTTCTGTAACTCTAGTAAAATTCGGGTGCTTTAGTAGGTTTTTGTTTGTTTGTTTTGATGGTAGTGATGGAAGTGGAATTTTGAGTCCTCCAATTTCATTGATCTCTTTTTTCTTGCAGGAAATTATATTTTTCTTTTTTTCTGCATCACCATCCAACTGCCACTGAATCTTTTTTCCCCTTCCCTTTCTCCTTCTCCTTTTCTTTTCCTTTTTTCCATTTTCTTCCTCTCTCAGAAGCTGTGTATTTGGAATATGGTCTTTTTCAAATGTGCTTTCTTGGTTCAGCTATGCCTGTCCTTTTAAATTGTGCTCCTGGACCATTAAGTAGTCACCTTCCCTTTAAAAGGCACATACTTTGAAATTCTGCTCTTGAAGTACTGCTTTATTTAAGCCTTTCCTTTCCAACTATCCCCAAGATCCTTTTGTAAGTGTTCATCCTCTTCCTAGAAATTTTTATTGGTGGGCTTTTGTTTGCAACAACTTTCTGTAACGGAAGGCTCTTGTATCTAGATTTTGAACCCAGACTTTCCCCCAAGCCTCAAATCAATATATCCAACCTAGTCGTACAATCTCAAACTCACCAAGACCAAATTCAGCTCCCAGACCTTCCTCTACCAGCCCATTTGCCCTTTCTCTGCACAAATATTCCATTTCTTGCTGGAAAGAAGAATTTTCCACTCAGGGACACATCAGAAATTTTGGAGATCTAAGCCATTTTTCTCCCTCACCCACATACCCAATTGGCGCTTAATAAATAGCTATTGGATGAATGTCCTCATAATCTCTGAAAGAAGATAAAAAGAAACAAAATTTCTGTCCCTTGGCATCACCTGGTACAAGGCTGGCTGGAATGTTCTTTGATACTCAGGAACAGATCTTGCTAGTGGTGGGAATGTCAGCCCAGAATACTTATAACTTAATAAGGAATTTATAGGAATGATTAACTTCTTGTTAGAGACCACATCTTGAAGGGAGGTACTATGTCTTATTCATTCAATAGTGTTTCACAATACTTGGCTTATAGCCTAATAAAAGGTCATTAAGGACATTTTAAATTGATGAATGATAAAATGAATGAATGGCTATGATATCACTTGTGAAACAGAAAAAGTGTTCTGAAACATCTCTGCCAACTCTAAAGCCTGTAAGCATTAGGAACGTTACAAAATTGAGTGACATGCGCATTCAGGAATTTGGACAAACTGGAACTCCATAGGAAGGTTCTTACTCATTTGGACCTATTTAGCATCTGGTAAAGCCCATAGACCACTCTCAGAATTATGCTTTTAAAATGAATAACATAAAATATATATAATTACAAAGGAAAAATTGCATTGAAATGTAATTATTAAGTATTAACAAAACATATAAATGTGTGATATAGTAATATATGTGCTTCTTTATTAATGCATTAAGTAACAAGATCTAACAGCCAGACTAATAACTACCATATTTTCAAGTAGTGATGAATATAAGCAATTTTTCAAGATATCTGCAACCAGTACAATGCAATATGAAAATATTTGTTATTTCTCTTGGTGACACCCTTAAGGTACTGCTACTAACACAGTAGTTTCTTGCCTGTATTCATAATTGAATAAAAGGCTAAACTTCGGGTAGACATTAGTAAAAATAAAGTTGCACTTTTCTCCCATCCAAGTTCATGTCCATGAATCCCAGGTTGAAAACTCCTGGTTACAAGGGGCAGCTACTACTCAGCTCTCTCTGGCTATAGCCACGCAGAACTGGGAGCCTACAGTAGCCTATGGGTCCTCAGTTTTTTGTGACATATGACCCAAACAGCTATAAAATTATGAGTTTATTATCTTATGTTACCTCTATAGGGCTTGCCTCTACGAAAAAAAAAAAGAAGATTGTTAAATGACAGCTGAGTTGTGCTTTTACAGGCAGAAAGGCTTGTTTTGCCCAAGACAAAATGTATTTGCATTTTTGTCAAGTGAAAGCCTCTATCCATCAGCCACTCTCTCCAAACCCAGTCGGAAGGAGCTTTTAGAGGTTGGGCCATGGCAGAGGAGGGTGTGAAGGTGATGGAAGAGGGCTGGAACCTGGGAAACAAATTCTACAACCTGTAGATAATAAACGAAAAGGGTAGGAACATCCCACCGGCTGATAGAAAGAAAATGTCACAAACAGGAAAACATAATAAAGCTAAGTTTGAGCCTTGGTGCCTTCCCTTCATGATTAATGATTGGTCTCAAATAGGATGGGTAAGGGAAAGTGAAGTTCCTCTTGAAGTAGCTTTAAAAATGCCACAGCTTAAAAAAATTATTGTAACATCAATTTAAGAAAAAAAAACTCTTCTAAAATGTAAAGGTCAAGAAAGATTTGGGTGTTTTTAAATGCTGTCTTGAAGAAATTCTTATAAAGGTTAAGATGTCATGTAGTTTCAGAGTTATGGGCATGGGAGGGGGGCCCAGGACAAAGCAGCCCTACCTCGGGGCCCTTGGTGACTGTGACCCATGCCAACAGTGGGCAGCCGGCAGCTGGCGGATCACAGCATGTCACCATGTCAGTGGGGAAAACCAGACACTGCTGTCTCAGAGTCTTGAAAGCCATGGGAGCATTTCACTTCCAGAGCTTTCTTCTGGCTACATGCAAGCCTCAAGATTATCTTCCCCCATGCTCCCAAACAGCAAGGCATCTCCTACTTCCAAAGGCATCACTTAAAACCAAGCAGGTGAGGGAATTCTGAGCTCCTGCTGTCTCTTTTGCCTTCACTCACAAAGCCCTGAGCTACTCAGTTGCTCAGCAGACATTTCCATAGAGAGGGCCACCCCTAGTTTTAAGATGTCTGGGGGATGGGAGAATCCTCTGAGTTCCACATAAAAGGTATTCTGCAGACTTTGCAGCAGCATCCATGACTTTATGTCTAAGTGCTCTGGGAAAATGTGTCCATCTGGTCTGCAGTGAACTAGTTGCAATCTCCTAACAGACCTCTAAGGGACATATTCTGATTATGATGTTTCTCTCCTGGGTATACAGAGTAGAGTGAGTGCCTACTCACAGTGCATCTGTGCAAGATGTACTTCTGAGGAGCTTGGAATCATCTGGTCACTAGGAAACAGTGATTCTCAACCAGTCCCTGTTGACCCTGCACCCAAATCACCTGGAAGTCATCCAATTGCAGCTCTCAGTGTGATCTCCATCATCACCTAGGAGCCTGTTAGAAATGTACAGCCTCAGGCTGGGTCTCACACTAGACTTATGGGGCTACAATCTACATTTAACAAGATGCCCCAGTGATGCGTAAGCCTAGTTAAAGTCTGAGAAGCAGGGCTTGCTCAGGATACACCCTGCAGCAATAAGTGCCTACACACACATGGGCTTAGGAGAAGGGAGAGTTCCCACTGGAAATCAGTGCAAAAGGATGAGAGGAGATCTCAGGCCACAAAGGAAAAGGATGGAAACAACCATTGCAGAGAGTTTTAACCTGTCTTGCCCACACCTATGAAAGGACTCCAGGACAACCACAGATAGTTACCTTAGTGAGCTTTACCAGGATGATGGGAGTTCTCCAAACTGCAAATCAAGTCATTTGGCTTCTCAGGCCATCTTTCCACAGAATGTTCTTTGTGACACTAACTGGCTTTATGTCACAGGGCTGAACTTACAAGAAGTGGGTTAACTTTTGCAAAATGTAACTTGCAAAACAACAAAAGGCAACAAAGTGCTGAGTGGCTTTTAATTGAGTCTGAAATCCATCATCCAGTTGATCATTTGGGTAAACCTAGAGTTTCCTGCTAAATATGCCAGTCTTGCTGCTGCTGCTCAGTCCAGGTCCCTAGCATGTGGGAAGTGTTTCCCCTCTTCTGGTGTCTTCCAGAGTCAGCTCTGCTGCTGTACACTTCCAACTTATTGCCACTTCTTTTTATTTCTGATTGTACTGATTTTAAATTCCATTCATTCACTACTGAAAATATATTCTTATCCTGCTATTTCATGTAGTCTGTCTTCCCAACTAGATTTTTAAACCCACTGAGGAAAGAAACTTACCCTATTTCTTGTATTCCGGCTCCTTCACGCTGGGAACTGTATCCTACAAGGAATCCAATAAACTTTGCAACTATATTGAGAGTATAATTGTCAATCGTGTGTGGGTGCTTTCTAGAAGCCAGGCTTGTGTAGTCTTCACAATCATTCTGTGCAGTCCCTGTTACCCCATCTTGAGAGGAGACCATGCCCAGGAGACTTTGTAGCCACATGACTGGAATGGGTCAGGGCCAGATTTGAACTCATATTTAGCTGCACTGTCTGTGCTCTCTTCACTAATACTGTCATGGAAATGAATGTCCCCTCTGCTGTCTGCTGGGAGTGTGTAGAATAGGGATGCTGGAGGAGGAGTCTAGCTCAGGAGAGGGCTGGAGGACTAGGTCCCACATGACTAGAGCTTCTGAGTATCATATTAGGAGGGTTGTGTATTTCTCTGCATCTAGCTTCTCAACCTCTGGGATGGGTGGTAATCCTTAACTCACAGGGTAATGAAAAATTCAACATTCTAGTAGGGTATGGGAAGTATATGTTATTATTATTATTTTGGTACTGGGGATTGAATTCAGGGGTATTTACCCACTGAGCCACATCCCCAGCCCTATTTTGTATTTTACTTAGAGACAGGGTCTCACTGAGTTGCTTAGGGCCCTGCTAAGTTGCTGAAGCTGGCTTCAAACTCACAATTCTTCTGCCTAAGCCTCCCCAGTTGCTGGGATTACAGGCGTGCACGACCGTGCCTGGCTGGGTAGAATTAATGAAGGGAAAGAGGTAGACCTGAGAGCAGATCCAGAAGTCGGGATCCTCACACAATTTTGGGTAGATCCACTCCAGCTGCAGGCCTTGCTTTCCCCCTGCTCCTTGTTTAGGATTTCTTAAAGGAGCAGGTCTTCTCTAGGGTGGCCCTCATACCATGAAGGAGTACACACAGGTCTTTCTCACCTATGACATCAGAAAAGGCAGCTCTGTTCCTCACCCCAGGGATGCAGAAGCTCCAAAATTGCTCCTTTGTCAACCTACCTACAGGAAAGCAGTTCATGCCAAAAGGGTCTGAGTTACTTTTTTGACATTCGCACTGAAACCTTTGCTTTTGCAGACATCAAGAAACAAAACCTCAAATGCCACACCACAACATCCTGTCTTCAGGGAGAAGTGGCCCAAATATGATTCTTCCCAATCAATAGTCAATGAGGGATTTTAATTCATGAACATAATTAACATGATTACGATGACCCCTATGGAGTCATTTCATTTTATTGCTCTTCATGTGAACTGGATTTCCATATTTAGGAAGGAAAGCAAATGATATCAGGAATCTTATGTAGCTACAAAAAATTCTTTCCTAAATATGTAGTGTTTTCTAAGAACCCTTTCTGACTAAATGATTGAAACTGGTACCAAAATGTTTTATATATACATAATTCATTGCCCTAATTAAAACAAATGCTCAGTAAAATGGAGGTGTTCAATGTTGCTACCAGAGCTGCTCCTACCACATATGTCCTCTTCAAGCAGGCTGTGAGGACCGAGAGTCTCGCCATTTGAGCAAATCTTACCATTAGAGCAATTTATTTAGGTTAAGGCATTGTCTCTGGAAGGAACCTATTAAAAATACAGGTTACTTGGGCCTAGTAACACAATTCCCACAATAACTATTATTTGAGCTGCATGAATTACTTTATCAGATTAATTAGCTGTCATCTATCAGACAATATGGCTCTGAGGAAATAAAGCATCTTTTAATGGACATCATTGTCTGAAATATGAAGCAGTGCTATGAGGGACCGGCTTGCTTGGGGCTCTATGCTGGGGGTCTGGGAGGCTAGAAGACAGAGAAAGACACTGATTAAAAAGGGGAAGCAGAGGAGAGAGGAGTGATGGGAATATCAAAACCAAACTTCTATTCTGGTCACAATTTTGCCTCATGTCACCTCAGCCTTGTTTTCTGTTTAAATGTTTTTAAAGTAGAAGTAACCAATATGATCTCTTCTTTAGCTCATGTCTCCAAATAATGGGTCCTACTTGTTTCAAAATTAAGTAAAATGATTCTCCTGTCCATTCCTTCCGCCAACATTGTCAGTATCTGATTGGTCTCTCCTAGGCATGCAGCTAAGCAGCACTTCACAGCCCTCTGTGTTTTGCTGGGGTTAAGCAACTCAGGGCTGGACATGGGAATGTGGTCATAAAATGTTTTACATGGACTTCTGTCCCTCTCTTCTCCTCCAAATGGTTGGAAATCAATGACTGTAAGACACAAAGAAGATGGAAGAAACCCTTTGTAGTAGAAACTTTTTGAGTCACTACTTGGATAAGAGTTGCCCAGAAGTGTGTCTGTCTTAGTCTGTTTGTGCTGTGATAATTTGTAAAGAACAGAAATTTATTCCTCATAGTTCTGGAAGCTGAAAGTCCAAGATCAAGTCCCTGGCAGGTTCAGTGTCTCCTGAGGGTGGCCCTCTGCTTCTAAGATGGAGCCTTAGCATTGCATCCTCTGGAGGGGACAAAAGCTGTGACCTCACATGGTGAAAGAGATGAAAGGGATGAATTCACTCCCTTAAGTTCTTTTACAAGGACACTAATCCCATCCATGAGGCTCAGCCTTTGTGACTTGATCACTTCTTAAAGGTCCCACCTCTTAATATTATTACATTGGTGACTAAGTTTCAAGAGATGAATTTTGGGGGACACAAATTTCTGACCAAGTGCACTAACCCTGGGCATGGCATTAGTGAAAAACAAAACTATTATGCTAAGCCACCAAGATTTTTTCTATTGTGTTACAGAGTGTTTATTATTAATATCTACTACTATAATTTACCATCTACATTCATGTTCATCATCACTAGATTGCAGGATGCTTCTATCTCTTGAGCAAAACAGAACTTTAAAGTGCTTAAAAAAAGGATATTGTGCATGTCAGTAGCTCTAGATTGCTAAGAGTTTCTATCAGATACTTTATGTGCTTTACAATGTTTTTAATACTCATAAGAATCTTTTGGGGAAAATTTATTATTCTCATTTTATAGATGAGGAAACCAACTTAGAAAGTTTATTAAAGAACTTGCTGAACTCATGCCGCAAATAAGTGGGGGTGTTGTGAGGGTGATCCCCTCACTCAGTGTTCGCCTGGAGTTCACCCACCACTGTGCCCTTCTATTCTTATAGCTCCTGGGTGGGGTGTTGGGGGGACCTGATGAGACCACAGAATGGCACAGCAAGGTCACACCATGAACTGAGGAAAAGTCCTGGCCTTAAAGTGGAAAAAAATTATCATATCTCTCTGCCCACAAAATAGTTGAGAGAACATTTCCTTTATCTCCATTCCACACCTAAAAAATATGGAATTGATTTTCTGTGATTTCCCTTTTCTGCCCTCCATTGAAAGCCTTGATTATGCCCCAGTTTTCTGCAAAAAGAAAATCCTTACTGCTGAGTTATACATTCTGCAGATGAGGAGGTTATAACTAGGCTTCAACCGTGGGACATTTATTCCTCCATTGATACATGTGTGTACTCCCATCAGGCGAATGCTTTTCTTAGAGGAAAAAGCATTCCATTTCTATAGAAGCAAAACAAGAAATAAGGTGGACACAATTTGTGGCAGAAACATGCACCCTGAAGGGAGAGGAAGAAGAAGAAGAAAAGAACAAAGCTAAGCAGATGTAGTTTGTTGGTTTTTCTTGTGGATAGAGAATGCTGAATTTCAAGTTGTCTTTTTTAAGCAGAGAAGGCAGAGTTTTGCCTGACTGATCACCATCATGATTGCTGTCATTCAAATTCAGTAAGAAAATAAACGTGGAAGGGGCTTCACAGGCACATAGTGTATGACACACGAATGATGCCATGATTATAGACTTTATTAGTACCAAATCTGCATATGATGCTATGCTAGCTGATATCCCCGGAGCCTGCAGTCTGATAAACTGGGGCAAAGTGGCAGTGCCAGGCAGAGGTGGTTGAGATAGGCTGGGAGGTCTGCTGGGGCTGATATTCCAGAGCTGCCCTTAGGAGCTATATGAGAGTTTGGTCAAGGTACCTCAACTTCCGGAGTTCCTTTGTAAACACAGGGATAATGTTATCTCCTGCATTATGTTTTGAGAATGACCCAAGGTGGATATGTGTGAGCACACATTACATGTCACTTGTTTTGAGGACGATGATAATGTTGACAGATCTTAAAAAAAAAAAGGAGATTGTGAGGCAATAATGAAAGCTATGTACCCAGAGCCTTTTATTATATAAATTAGCCTCAGTTTTACAGATTTGAAGGATGAAAGCAAGATGGGCTGAGAAGGAATCCCAGAGAGACTTGGTCAGGCAATGACACAGGCAGATGGTAGATAAGGCTCCCTGCTAGAGTGGATACTCCAATGGTGAGGTGGTGGAAGGAAACCACAAGTGAAACCAGTAATTTTTGCATGAGACTCAGTTCATTTTAGATCGGGTCCAGGTCTCAGAGTACCGCCTCACCAGAGAGGGCTAGACATGGGTAAGGTAAGGAGGTTGGAGCTCAGTGTAGGCAGTGAAGGAGATGGACAACCAGAGACCAGTATCATAAGATCAACTGGAGCTTTGAGGGGTGCTGGACCACCCTTGACTTGTTCTTCTTGTTCCAGTTTTTAAATGCCCACCCTACTGTAGGAACTCATTAGTCATTAGAGGTCAGAAGACAATGTTTCTGTAATTGTTTATTCTGGAAGTTGTCTTATCCTTTCAGTATTCTTCAAGTTTCCCCCCAGTCTACTAAAGAATATCACTTCTCTGAGGAACAAAATGCTCTGCCTCTGATACTAAAAGTAGGGTGTTTGTTTTTTGAAGCAACATAGATTCAAATAGTGATACAATTCTATGTGAAAATAAAAGCATCTTTATATTTATTTTAGTAAACAGAAAAATAGCACAATTGAAATGATTTCCCACCTGCCAAACAAAACCTTTTTCTTTGTAAGCCATGTTCCATAGACAAGGGTGGTAAAAGCCCAAGGTTGCACAAGGGGGACTGTGATGTGTTGGGCAAGTGTGAGCCACCGTGCCCACCAACAGGAGTTCACCTCACTCCATTATGTCCCACCTCAGCCTGAGACTACCACCTGGATGACAGGTCCCGCTGCCTGGCAAAAGGTGTCAGTCCCTCCTCAAACAGCCATGTGTTCCCTGGGAGTTAATTAGTGGGGGTTCATGCTGATTGAATTGGGCCTAACGCAGAGGCGAAACTTCAGAGAATCTGTGATGGATGCAGCCAGGGCTAAAACCAGAAAAATTTACTGTGGCTTCCGTTTTTGTTGGATGATTCTTATCCTGGAGAGGTTGGGATTTTCCACTCAGTGGGTATGCGCATATCGTGGGAGTCTGGTAGTAGCTCACACAGCCTTCTTTCTCTTCTCTGTGGCTGTTAGAGATGGGGCCCAGCTGACCCCCTGGAGCTTCTCCACAGGACAGACCACAGGCAGAGCTCTGAAGGACATGAAGTTTGCCTCTTACACCTTCACAGGTGCTTATTTTCAATCTTCCTCAATTCTTAGGGCTTCTCAGACCCGTCCAGGGGCCTCTGGCTATGTACATCCCCTGGCTCTCTGAGCCCCTCACCATCACAGTAAATCTAGTTCCACCTTGATTTTTAAAAAGGTAGAAATAGCAAAATCACAATCACAACAATGGCCATTTAATTGGCTCCTTGCTACCTGCCTGAAATTATGCTAAGTACTTCATTCACATTATTTTCTGTGACGGTAAAAACTCAACAGCTGTAGGAAAGGATTGTGAATGTAGTGAGTACTTTGGGTGCCATCTCCATCTCCTTGCTTACTGTAGGAGGTTCTCCACAGGCTGGCTGTGTGACAGCTGAGTCCCTAGGCCTGGGGATGTGCCCTCCCCTCATGGAAAGATCTCAGCTCAGTCACGGGCTAAACTAGAAGTGCTGGGGAGTCCCCAGACCAGGAGTGACCCTCAACCTTTGAGGGATGGAGATCTCTGGAGAAATCTCCTGACTTTGTCTCCCCACGGTGGTACAATTCGAGGTGTGTTCCCACAGTCTCCCAGAGGGTCCTCAAAGGGATTCAAAGCAGGTGTCTAACAGAGGAAACCCTTCTTCAAAGCCACTTTGATTGACTTTCCTCACTTCTCCATCTCATCCTCATTCTCTCTTGGTGCTCCCTGGGATCACTGTCCAAACTTGCTCCCCAAACTTGCCTCACGATTTGCCCTTAGGGAATGCAAACCAAGATAGATACTAACAAATTGTTCTCACAGAACAAAAGAGAAATGTAGGCTTAGAGGTTGGCCTGCCTGGTGACATGTGGCTGCTAATGGGTGGTATGACTTGAATGGAAACCTCTCCTATCATTACATTACTCTGCTTCCATAAGAAATGGTCTATTTTTCTAGTTAATTAAATTAATTAATATGCTGCTTCTTTTCAAAAAAGACTTGAGGTGTTAGAACATAACCTTATATTCCTACCTTCTATCAATATGTTTGTCCTGCATGTCCCATTTCCATTGAGATTCAGGATTCAACTAACAATATAATTAGACACAAACTTAGTTAATTAATTAATACTGCAATTCTATTGTCTGGAAGTAGCTACATATGGCATGCCTCTTGAGGCATTATACTTTACATTTTTTTTTTAATTGCAGTGCTTTTGCTTAAAGAAAGCACTCTATGTTAGTGCAATTTTAGGCATCTAGTGGTCAAGGTAACCCCATCTCTGTGCCCTGCAATGGGAGTTGTTCTGAGTCCCTAATTTCAAATATTTAGCCATTTGCTTACCGTAACTGCTGATGCTGATGCTCTATCTAATCATTGAAAGAATTCCTTGGGAATTGGAAGGTAAAGTTCAACCCTGGTGTGCCGGCCTGGTTTCCTCTGCACTACGAATCATGCAGCTCTCCCTTCTTCACCTCCTGGGCCCAGACCTGTTTACGGTGCCTTGGTTTCTCAGTTTGTAAAAGGAAGATAACACTTGCTCCAACTTGCTTTTCAGGGGATGATGTGAAGGTATATGCCTGCAAAGTTCTCTGAATTCTTAGGATGAAAGGCATATGTAAATAACACATGGTCTCGATGAGTAAGCTTTAATGCGGCAGCTCTGGGGCCTACATCTGCAGGGCAGTCTGGCCTCAAGGTGGGAGAGCTGGCTGTCCCCTCTAATCACTCCCCCTCGGGTCTACTATCTGGCAGCCGCCTCCTAGAAGTGCCCATCTTTTTTGCTCCTTCAGTTTGGTTTATTTTCAAGAGGCCAGTTAAGGCAGTTATGTTTTTGCCCTTCACATTCTTCATATCTGAGGTCAGGTTCTAGAAAACATACATACACAAACATACATGTGCCAGCGAATGGATGACCCAGATCCTGGTGGGCTGTAGGACTAGACAGTTAGACATAAATTCTATGCTGAAAGCAATATGCTTGACCCTCTGTCTGTCTGTGGGTGGCCTGATACACACTCAAGCGTCACCTATTTTCAAAACGATGAGCTTCACACTTTTCCTTTTTGTGACAGAATTGGAACTCAGCAAAAGCAAAACAAAACAACCAGAGAAAAATGCCACCTTCTCCCTTCCAAATTAATTCTTTCAGTTTATGCTCCTAACTCCATAAAAATGTGGTTTAGCTTTTGAAGTTTTTATTAATATTTATAATGCCCTTTTGGTGCCCTTGAACCTCACAGAAATAGAGCCCTGATATAAATGCCCAGCTTCTAGGTGGATTGTAGTAGACCTAAACTCAACCATAAACTTTGAGAGAGTATATTTATATACTTTGCTTTGTTTCTTAGGCTGCTTGATGGAGAAGTTTATATTTTAAATATTTTTTAAAATGCAAATTTTTATAGCTTATATTTTAATTTCAAAAGTAATGCATGCTTATAAAAATATACAGATGTGCAAACAGAAACAAAGGAAAAAATACCCCCTTCCTGACCCATTTCTACACTCCCAGTGCCAAGAAGTAAACTGTTACTTTAAATCCTTTTAAATTAAGGTCCTATTAGTTTGAGGGATTGCAGCTGTCTTAAGAGGTTGGTAACCACTCATATTTTTCTCTTTTATTTCTGAATATTAAAATGATAAAAATTGTAGAAAAATTCAAAACTGCAGTAAACTATAAGAAATTAAAATCACCCAAAAGGAGGTGGGAGAATTGATGCTTTCAATTTATGAAAGCATTCTTCCCCACAATGAGTTCTACCCCTTATACAGCACACACCTTCCTGAGGAAAGGAAATGGGCAAACTGTCTTTTCATGTCTCCTCACTGTGTACCCTGGAGCCCTGTCTCAGATACTTGCTGCTTTTGGTCTTGTATGGTGTGTTGTCTACAAAAGAGCTGACCTTTCATAGAGAGTCCTCAGAGTCTCACGTCATCAGAACAATTAATTTGTCTTTTGTTATGCTAGTGTCTTACTTGTTTTGACAATACAAATTCTTACTACTTTCTAAAACAAACAATAAACAGAGCAAAAAAACCCTTAATTCACCCCAAGTCCACTATCAAAAGGAATCCATTTTTAGCTTTGTAGCTTATTTCTCCCAGAAATTTTCTTTGCAAATATGAATATACAACGGTACTCTATTTCCCCTCCTCTTCCACATTATGTTGTGACAGTTTTCTAATGTCAAGAAACACTCTTCCAAAAAACATAATTTTGCATCACTGTAAAGTATTCTTAGACATATTCTTCATATTAATTTTTTTTTCCAGATAATGACATAAGGCAGTGTGGGAAGCTAGCCCTCTTACCTCACATTCCCATGAAACGGGAAGTTTCTCCCTTCACTAACCAGGAAGGAGACATGCAGGTGAAACTCACCTTTGTCATAGATCAGGGTCCTCTCCCCAATATCCCTCCCAAGGCAGAATGACTCCTCCAATGGCTGAGATGGGAACGGGCATCAACGCAGTCATTCTCTACAATAATCCTGTGAGGTTCCAAGGCTCTGTGGTTTATCTCCTTGGAATTGCTGCTTGGTCACTAATATATGGCTGGCTTCTCCATCTGGCAAGACTTACTCACTTAGGCATGTTCTTGCACCGCAGAGGGTGGGTCTGCAGTTGTGGTGGGGGAGTGCTCTTCTGAAGGAAGAAGGGTAGACTTGGAGACAGAGGTGGTCTACTTCTCTAGCCAAGTTTCATCAACCTTCAGGACTATGTTTTGGGACTCATCCGGTCAATTCCTTAAGTCTCTCAACTTGTTCATAACACAGATGTTAGGTGACAGTGAGTCAAGAGAAAAAGTGCCATTAATTATACCTTAGTACCTCAGGGAATATTACTATGGTTAACATTACTTAGTATTTATTCTGTGCCTGGCAGCACTTTCTCCTATAACTCCCCCAACAGTTCTGTGAAATAGTGTTATTTTTATTACTATTTTATAGATGACAAAATTGAGGCATGATAAAAACTTCTAGCAAGTGATGGAGCTGGGATTTCCTCCATCACCCTTCACCTATTCCATAACATAAATGACACACAAAACATTTTTGCACATCACTTGTAGCTTGAACTTGTAAGTTCTACCTGATGCTGTCTCCCATTATTGAATATGTCTGTCAGTCTTTTATAATATTTTATGGTAGTTATTGAATGTCTTTTAATACAATTTGTAGTGACTTTTTGGTTATACAGAAAATTTCTATTTTTATGCAATGAAATCTATTTTTATTTTCCTTTATGACTTATTCTGTCTTGACTTTTGGGTTCAGAAGTTCCTTACCCATCTGTGCAGATCCATTCTTCATTGCTAAAACTGAGATGCCTGACAAGAACAACTTAGAGGGAAAATATTATTTTGGGCTCATGGTTTCAGAGGTCTCAGTCTGGTCAGCTCCATTTGCTCTGAGCCTATGGTGAGGCAGAACATCATGGCTGGAAGGTGTGGTGGAGCAAAGCTGATCAGCTTATGGCAAAAGGCAGAGAGAGAGATAGAGATAGAGAGAGATAGAGAGAGAGAGAGAGAGACAGAGGGAGAAAGTAAAGAAGGAGGAGGAGGAGGAGAAGAGGAGGAGGTGAAGCCAGGAGTAAGATATAGTCCCCAAGGGCAGGCCTCTACTTACCTACTTCTTCCAGCCATGTCCTACCTGCCTACAGTTACCACCAAGTTAGTCCACTGAAAACATCCCGTGTATTAATCCATGGATTAAGTTACAGCTCTTGTGATATAATCATGTCACCTCTGAGAATTCCTGCATTAACATAGGAACTTTTGAGGGGACACTTCATATCCAAACCATAACACCATTCAATAGTTTTTCATCCATATTTTACTCTGGATTTGTATGGTTTTATTTTAAAAGTATAACTTTTACCATCCAGAAATTATTTGGTATAAGAGAACCATTCTAAGTTTTTTAAATTGCTGTAATTATTTTGTTTTGAAGAAAATAAATTCTGACATAATATTATCTTTCTTAACTGATTTCTGATGTGTATACTGATTTATGATTTTTGGTCTGTCTGATACTTCTTTCCACTGTCTGCTAGCTTTCTGTAGTCTAACTCTACTTGCATATTGAAGTTTTTATTGTAGCTTTATGGTCCATTTAATTTAATTTATTTATTTGTTTATTTATTTATTTATATTTAATTTTTTGATTCATTGAACACAAATGGAGTACAGCAATGGTTTTTCTGGTTGTACACAAAGTAGAGTCATCCCATCTGTGCATTCATACATGTACACAGGGCAATGATGCCTGTCGCACATACTGTTATTATTCTTACCCCCCAACGTCAACCCCACCCCTCCCTTCCCTCTATGCTCTCTATCCTTTCTCCATTCTTGCCATCATTCCACCCCACATTATGCATCATCATTCACTTATCAGAGAGACCATTTGGCCTTTGGATTTTTGGGATTGGCTAATCTCACTTAGCATAATAGTCTCCAACATCATCCATTTACCTACAAATGCCATAATTTTATTCTTCTTTATGGCTGAGTAATATTCCATTGTGTATATATACCACAGTTTCTTTATCCATTCATCTACTGAAGGACATCTAGGTTGGTTCCACAATCTAGCTATTGTGAATTGAGCAGCTATGAACATTGATGTGGCTGCATCACTGTAGTAATCTGATTTTAAGTCCTTTGGGTAAAGGGCAAGGAGTGGGATAGCAGGGTCAAATGGTGGATCCATTCCAAGTTTTCTAAGGAACCTCCACACTGCTTTCCAGAGTGGCTGCACCAACTTGCACTCCCACCAGCAATGTATGAGTGTACCCTTTTCCCCACATCCTCACCAACATCTGTTGTTGCCTGTATTCTTAATAAAAGACATTTTAGTTGGGGTAAGATGAAATCTTAAGGTGGTTTTGATTTGCATTTCTCTTATAACAAGGGATGTTGAACATTTTTTCATAAATCTGTTGATTGCTTGTAGATCTTCCTCTGTAAAGTGTCTGTTCATTTCCTTGGCCCATTTATTGATTGGGTTATTAGTATTCTTGGTGTAAAGATTTTTGAGCACTTTGTAGATTCTGGAGATTAGTGCTCTATCTGAAGTGTGTGTGGCAAAGATTTTCTCCCACTCTGAAGGCTCTCTCTTCACATTGCTGATTGTTTCCTTTGCTGAGAAAAAGCTTTTTAGTTTGATTCTATCCCAATCATTGATTCCTGCTTTTTTTTCTTGCGCTTTGGGAGTCATGTTAAGGAAATCTGGTCCTAGGCCAATGTGATGAAGATTTGGACCTATTTTCTCTTCTATTAGGTGCGGGGTCTCTGGTCTAATTTCTAGGTCCTTGATCCATTTTGAATTGAGTTTTGTACAGGGTGAGAGATAAGGGTTTAGTTTCATTTTGCTGCAATGGATTTCCAATTTTCCCAGAACCATTTGTTGAAGAGGCTATCTTTACTCCATTGTATGTTTTTGGCTCCTTTGTCAAGTATGAGATACCTGTATTTATGTGGGTTTGTCTCTGTGTCCTCTATTCTGTACCATTGATGTACCTGTCTATTTTGGTGCCAATACCATGCTGTTTTTGTTACTATTGCTCTGTAGTATAGTCACTTTTTGATGGATGGAATATTCTATATATGTCTGTTAAGTCCAAATTAGTGATTGTGTCCTTGAGTCCTATGGTTTTTTTGTTCAATTTTTACTTGGAAGATCTGTCCAACAGTGAGAGAGGAGTGTTAAAGTCCCCCAGTATTATTGTGTTTTGGTCTATTTGATTCCTGAAATTGAGAAGGATCTGATTGACGTACATGGATGCACCATTGTTTGGTGCATAAATATTTATGATTGTTATGTCTTGCTGATTTATGCTTCCTTTAAGCAGTATGAAATGTCCTTCTTTATCCCTTCTGGCTAACTTTGGCTTGAAGTCTGCTTTATCTGAAATGAGGATGGAAACTCCTGCTTTTTTACTCAGTCCATGTGCATGGTATATTTTTTCCCAACCTTTCACCTTTAGTCTGTGGGCATGTTTTTCTATGAGATGAGCCTCTTGAAGGCAGTATATTGTTGGGTCTTTCTTTTTAATCCAATCTGCCAGTCTATGTCTTTTGATTGATGAATTTAGGCCATTTACATTCAGGGTTATTATTGAGATATGACTTGCATTTCCTGCCATTTTAGCTTTTTGGGGGTTTTAGCTTAACTTTGTTTCTCCTTTGATTGACTCTTTCTTTAGGGTAATTCCTCCCCATGTTGACTGAGATTGTTGTTTTTCATTTCTTCCTCTTTGAATATATTGTTGAGAATGTTCTCTAGGGCAGGCTTTCTCTTTGTGAATTCTTTAAGCTTTTGTTTATCATGGAAGGATTTTATTTCATCATCAAATCTGAAGGTAAGTTTTGCTGTGTATAAGATTCTTGGTTGGCATCTGTTTTCTTTCAGAGCTTGAAATATGCTGTTCCAGGCCCTTCTTGCTTTTAGGGACTGGGCTGAGAAATCTGCTGATATCCGTATTGGTTTTCCCTTGTAAGTAATCTGATGTGTTTCTTTCGCAGCCTTTAAAATTCTATTTTTGTTTTGTATGTTAGGTATTTTCATTATAATGTGCCTTGGTGTGAATCTGTTGTAATTCTGTGCATTTGGTGTCCTGTAAGCCTCTTATAATTGATTTTCCATCTCATTCATCATATTTGGGAAATTTTCTGATATTATTTCATTGCACAGATTATTCATACCCTTGGTTTGTATCTCTGTGCCTTCCTCAATCCCAATAACTCTTAAATTTGACCTTTTCATGATGTCCCATATTTCTTGGAGGTTTCATTCATGATTCCTAACCATCTTCTCTGTTTTCTCGACTTTGTTTTCAAGATCAAATATTTTGTCTTCATTGTTCTGAGGTTCTGTCTTCCAAGTGATTTATTCTGTTAATTATGCTTTCTATTGAGTTTTTAACTTGGTTTATTGTTTCCTTCATTTCCTTGTTTCCTTCAAGGATTTCTGTTTGTTTTTTTTCTCAGAACTTCTATCTCTTTATTGAAATGATTTTTTGCTTCCTGCAATTGCTCTATTAGCTGATTATTCATAGCCTGAATCTGCTCTCTCGTCACATCATTCTCTTCTCGGATCACTTTAATTATGAACATTCTGAACTCCCTTTCTGTCATTCCTTCTACCATGCTGTCATTGGGTTCTCTTGATATATCATCTAGGTTTGTTTGGGACACTTTCTTTCCGTGTTTTCTCATGCTGCTCATGTATCTTCCCCTCTAGTAGTGCAAATCAGAGGGATTGCAATTTCCCTGTGAAGACTTCAAGTGTCCCTGCAGATTTCCAGTAATTCACCTGATGTTTGAGAGGTGCTTGATCAAGCAGTGACCCAAGAAAGCTGCTGTCCCACTACCTCCAGTTTGGGGATGATCAATGCTTCTGGGAAGAGGCAGCCTGGTGTTGATAGACAATCAGATACAGCAAGGTGCTAGACCCCAGGCCAGGGTGTGGACCTGGGCACTAGACCAAGTTGGGGTTGGGGCACAGAACTGTGCTCAGTGATGGAGACACTGGGCTTGATAGCCCAGGCAGGCCTGAGCTCCTCTCTGGGGGCTCAGTTGGTGGCAGGTGGTCACTCTCTGCCAGGGAAGCTGCAAAGTAGCGCCAAAGGGCCTAAACTCACCACTGGAGCTGGTGACTGCCTCCGCTCCAGGCCAGATCTCACCAGAAGCTGCAGCGCCATGGCCCCGCCAGAAGACTGGAGCCCAGCTCCGAGGACCCAGGCAACCGAAGATGGTCGCCCTCTGCCAGGGAAGCTGCAAAACCTATGGTCCATTTTAATATTTAGAAAGATACATCTCTTCTTAATACTCTTATTTTTAGAATCTTGTTATTATCATGTGATAGTTTTCCATATATATTTTAAAATTATTTTATCAAGCCTGTGCCCTAAAATGTTATTCAGGAATTTAATTAGAAGGTAATGATATTTGCAACTCAATTTGGAAATAGTTAAGATCTTTATGAAATTCCTTTTTCTCATCTAAGAACTTGTGATTTTTAATTTTTAAATATTTTGAGTTCTCAGTAAGGGGCTGAATTTATCTTCATGGATGTGGCATTTTTTTCTCATTCTGGTTGTGCTTCTATTATTTCATATTTTTAGAGGCTACTGGGAGTAGATTCTTGCACAAATAGCTAATTATGATTTAACATTATTTAAAACAATGGTTATTGCTGGCATATGGGCAATTTTTTAAAGTATATATTTTGTTTGTGGCTTCTCTATTGGACTCATTTTTAAATTTGTTCCTTTAATCCTCTTGAGTTGTCTGTGTCTATGTCACTTAAAATAATGAATTTTATTGCTTAGAATTCTTACATGTGTTTCATTTTTAATTCATTGACAGAGAATAATGCCAAATAATAACAGTTATAATCAAATAATAACAGTTATACATCTTTATTTTGTATCTGATTTTAATGGGATTGCTTGAAGGGTTTAACTATAAAACATTTTAATTCTTGTTATTTTAGGATAGAAACATAAAGTAGATAGTTAAATTAGATGCTTAAATAATATTTCTATTTATAAAACATTTTCTTTTTAAACAAGCAGATACTGAATTTTAATCTATGTTTTTGGTCTTATTTATATTTTCAAACATTAAACCATCCTTGCATTTTGAGATTAATACCTGCCTAAAAGTATATCTGTGTTTCTTGTGAGCAGGCCATTACTGCTCTTGGTTTGGAGTATCTTTCCAAGGATACAGATGGTTTTTTCCCCCGATCAAAGGACAAATCAGCTTATGTCCTTGAAGATAGAATGTCTTCCCCTGGAGTAACTAGCAGGCATATCTCCTTCTGGAGCAATGGGCAGATGCCTAATTGCCCATTTTTAAAGATTTGAGTTTCCTAAGCTCAGGGTTCCTCCCCTGAAATGCAGCCTACTGCATGTGCTGGTGTCCACTTGGGTCCTTGTCATATCACTCCCCTGAAAATGGGTGGGAAGATCAAAGGCCTGTTATACGTACATGCTGATACTCATGCTGCTTCTGTTACCATGAGCAATAAAATTCTTTGTCTCTGACCCCAAAGGTTCATTTCTTCTGACACATGAAACTAATAGGCTAACTTGTTAGATTGCAAGTAGGGTAAAAATCTCAAACCCTTTTAACATTCTTATTGCTAGTTAACACAGTCAATTTTTAAATGATTTACATTTATACTCATAGGCAGTACGGATTTTCAAACCCCTCCTCCCTGTGCTCTCTTTATTAGGTTATTATGGTTATGCTAATATTGAAAGGAGTTTGTAAATTTTCCCTCTTTTCCTGTGCTGAAACAGTATACGTGATGTGTAAAATATTCCTTAGAAATTTAGAGATTGATAAAATAATTTTGACTTTGAACCTTATTTAGAATTCATTCTTTTTTCATTTTTTTCCTACTAATTATGATCTATTCAGGTTGCCTACTTATTGAGTTAATTTTAGCCATTTGTATTTTGTCAGAAAATCAGTGAATTTTAAAAATGCAATGGTATGTGTTATTGTCTTATAATTTTTAGAGTGTCTATCATGTTTATAGTTATATATAGCATTTCTCATTTCATATATTTGTCATTTTAAACACTCTCCCTGTAATTTTTTTTCTGGGTTTGCTTGGATATGCCAGGATAAATGCTTTTATGATTTTTTATTTTTATTTCTTTCTGCTTTGAACAAGTATTTTTATATTCTAAAATCTTAAATTTAATTAAGCTTAATTCTATTATTTGTGTTACTTCTACACTAATAAAGCAAGCATATAAATCTGCTTTTTCTCCACTGAATAGCTATAGTTCTCTAAGATTTGATGTGCAATGTTCTAATAATTATTATTTTCTAAACAATTTATAAGAATAATTTTATCTTATTTTTGACCTGGTATCACTTATTATATAAATTTTCTAATTTTCAAATGAACAGTTTTCTTTTTTTATTTTTATTTTATTTTTATTTTTGGGGGTACTGGGGATTGAACCCAGGGGCACTTCACCACTAGTCACATCCCCAGCCCCTATTTTGTGTTTTATTTAGAGACAGGGTCTCCCTGAGTTGCTTAGGGCCTCGCTAAGTTGCTGAGGCTGGCTTTGAACTTGCGATCCTCCTGCCTCATCCTCAGTTTTCTTTTTTTAGACTCTTGTTATTATTTTCTAGTTTATTTCATCGTAGTGACAGAAAGTAGGCTACTTTTCTTCTGTGGAATTTTGTCAAAATTTTATGTTTGAGCTAATACAAGATCACCTTCAAACATTATTCTAAAGATATTTGGAAAGGGTACAAATTTTAAATTATAAGAATTATACTATCTAAAAATTATTCATGATATCTGCTTTATGTCAGGCCTATTTGATTTATGAAGGAATGAAAGCACTGTTTGAAGAGCTAGTTGTAGATGTTTTTAATTTTCCCAGGATATTGAAGAACTGTGTGCTTTATATGGTTGAATATCAGTTACCAGGTTCCTACCTCTTAAATTTTTATTATGAAGTCTAAATTTTTTAAGGACTTTACATTTTCATGTCTTGTTTTGTCTGGTGTGTTTTGCCTACTGTTTGGGCTATTAACCTTTTAATTTATTCAATCGTCATTTTTTTACTTATAATTTATAGGTACAATTTTAATCCAAAATATTAAGAATTTTGGTTCTTAAACCAATGTGGAGAATCTTGATCTTTTAATAAAAAAATCTATTTTTATTTACTTTCACAGCCAATAGTTCTGCATTTATGTTTTTATCTTGTCCCATGCTCTCTCTGCTTCTTCACTACTGCTGTTTTTCTTTCTTCTGGTATATGGGCTAAGTTTTCTTTGCTCTTTTTCCATTTATGATTAGAGTGTTTGAAATTTTGATTAACATATGTAATCCTATATTCCTCTAATCATGCCAAGAATGAAACAATCTCTTGACCTTTTACTTCATAAGATGATGAAGTTGGCATGCAGCAACTGTTTTCTTATCATCTATGTTCATGGAAAAATAGTTCTGTTTTCATGTATGCACCATAGGACAATTCTGAGACCTTTGCCTAGTTTTGGGAGCAAGCCAATGTTGCTGAAGTTATAGAAAATGTTGCTGTAGAATTTTAGATCCTCAGTACCATCCAGTCCAAATGCATTATTATAGTAATGAAACCATGGTAGCCTCAGAAAGTTTAAAAGATTTGCTCTAGGACCCAAAACCAGTTGGCAGCAGAACCAGTAGGCTTAAACACAAGTTTCTTTGTCTCCAAATTAGTTACTTAGCTATACGTTTTTCTAACAGCAGTTTTGACAGTGAGCAAGCTTGACGTTTTTTGGAGCTGGGGTGAAGTGGGTAGAGGAAGAGAGCTCTGAAGCTTAGGGAAAAGAGTGACGGAAGAGGATAGGAGTATTTGAGTTAGAAAAGGGGATAATGCACAGCTAAGACTCCAACAGAAACCAAACAAAAATACGGGTTTTCCCTGCTTTCCCTGCCTGCCTCTGTCAACTCAGAAGGGGCTGGAGTTGGTGAGAGATGTTCTGATGTGATTCTAAATCTTAGTGGGGACTCAGGGTGAGCTTCTTTGGGTTATTTGGCTGCTCCTGTGCTCTGGATTTTCCTTCTGTTCCCTTTTATTGAGTTTTAATAAGAAGCCATCTGGTGAAATATTTTGGACTTAGGTTGATATTTAACATGTAGAACAGGCTGGTTTTAAGAGTGAATACACAGCCACCAAATAAATAAAAAATAAAGGGGATAGTTACAGCCAAATAGAATCATACTTTAATGTTTCCCAGTTGACATAAAGATGCTGGTCAATTATTTTTTAGACCAAAAACATAATTTGTTTTTGGGTGGGTCATTAGCTCAGAAGAGCTCTGACACGAAGAAATAGGCCAACTTTTTTTTCCCATCAGGGGTTTCCAAACTTGACTTAGTGGGCTTCATAAAATGTACCCTGAGGGACCTAGAGGAGAATCAGCCTGTAGCAGCTTCCATGAACATGGGTACTCCCTTTGATCCTTAAGGTTTCATATGACTTCCTGAGCAGAGCAGCTGGGCATCTATGTAGGACCCAGTTTATCACTAAAGCTTTATGGTGTGTGTGTTTGTTGTGTGTGTATACAGAACACAGTAACTAACTGCTGAGGTATTGACATTGGAAAATCTAAAAGGCAGATGTGCCTGCGTGTTGGAATTTCCAATGCTTATGTTGGAGGGTGTCCCTGTGTTTTTAAGGATTATGTTGTTCTTATCCATTTCACCCCTTTCTTCACATGCCCCTTTCTGCTGAGGTGTTTAATGTGGCTGCATATTGTAATTAAATAATTGTCATCCATTCTGTAGACAGTATTATTCGCCCCATTTTGAAGCTACCACTTGACAAAGAACTGCTCAGGATTACACACGATCTCTCTAAACTGGCAAACAATGTATGTGCATTTACTTGCTGCTTTGCATGGTCCATGTGCCTACATCATCTTTAACACTTTGCACACAGCCTCACTGGTCTTTGGTAAATATTTGTTTTCCATGATGGTCTGGGTGATATTTACACTTTAAAATATGACCTATTCCTTTCTGACTGATGGTATCCTTTCCAGTAGACTTCAGTTGGGTTTGACAATGGTAAATAGCTATAATTCATTTCTTTGTATTGGGTATTACTGTCCTTGTCTTTGGAATATCTTCAAAACATTTACCCCCTCATGTTCAATTTTATTGTCTGCTTGGGAATCAGGTCTTGCTTTCAGATCAGTAAGCCAGTAAGCCTGGCTTTTGGCTCATGTATTGATTACATCATGAGGACTTATTGACCATATTTTTTCTCAGTTGTGGGTTATTTTCAGCTTGAATGTGATGCCCCTACTAGATGGGTAAATTGTATTGCTTTCTAGATTTTAAATTCAGTTTTAAAATTGATACCATGATATCAGCATGCCTTATTCTACAGGAAAATAATTTTAAAATATATTTCCTCATCATGTGCCATGTGACATCACATACCATGTGACAATGTATGGCCAAGAAAGTCAAACTTGATGCATTACAGCTCTACCTTCCCAGTGAATCTGCCCTATCACAAAGGCCTTGACACAGGCTTTGGTCATCTGTGGTTTCTGGGCATGGTAATTATGTAGACTCTGCCAAGTGGTCTGTCGTAGTAATTCCCATCTGAAAAAGCTGGGAGTGTTCACAAAACACATCCTCTAGCTCCAACCTCATCAGCTCAGTCAGGATCTCAAGGGTCCTAGAATCTGAGTTTTGAAGCTCTTTAAGCAGCAGCAATACAGCTGGATCCATAGTGGGAAGAGCCAGTGGTTGGAGGCTCTGGAATGCTGTGTAAGCACATGCACATGTGTGAGGGACTACTCAGTAGCAGCACCTTAGAATGAGAAGGAACCCAGGAGCTCCTGTCTCACTTCACAAGGAGGGTTCTGAGGCACAGGACTAAGCACACTCAGCTCGCAGTACAGAATTGTGAAAAACAAAGGAAGCAAAGGAAAACAAAAACCCAGTGTCCTGATTCTTAGTCTAGATTCATTTTCTCTAAATCAAGTTACCTTTGACATTTTCATAAAGTACTACCATTTGTAAGTTCAATATTTTCCCCAAGAGAGATAGGTTAAATACAAGTTAAATATTTTCTTCTCTTGAACATTAAAGCATAAAATAGAATTTGAAAAGCAATGGGTCAACTCAACAGTGCAACTGACAAGTGTTAACAACAGATTAGTCAAAGAGTCATCTGTGGCCTTGGTTGATTTCCATATGAGCTGGTGTACTGAGGGAGGTGGAAGAAGTGTGGAACCACACAGGATTTGGAATCATTTGGACGCAGAATCAAATCTTGACTCAACTGTGTGATTCTGGGCAATCCCAGTCCTCAGTTTTTATATCTATAAAATAGGTATAATATCTTCTTTTCATGGTTGTCCTAAGGTTAAGTGAAATAATACATGAAAGGTGCCCAATACTATTAACAATTAGTAGTTAATGATATTAACCAGTCACTACTAATCTAGTATATCCTAACTCCCTGAATGAGTGTTACAGTTATTCCCATCTTAAAAATAAGATGTTGAGACTCATAGATGTCCCACGACCTGCCTGGGGTTATAGAGCTCTGTTTTAAAATCCTCAGGTTTTACTCTTTTATTTTTCAATAAATGACAACTATCATTATTTCCTCCTCCTCACTCAGAAGCTGGTATGATTCAGTGGCATGTAGCTCAGGAGTCAGACTCAGGATTCAAGTCTAAGGAGACGTATGCCCTTTCCCTTGCAAAAAATGCAGCTGTGTGACCTTGGGTGAGCTCCTCAAATTCTGTATTCCTTGGTTTCCTTTTTTTGTAAAATGAGATAATGTTCTAGTTTATAGGATTTTTGTGAGTGAACCTAGTCAGCTCTCAATGCTTCTTTCCTTGTTATACCCTGGTCAGTGAATGCTGGATCTTGTCTCAGCCATGTTGTAGAAGTTTTAAGGGTTTTTGTTTATTTGTTTGCTTTGGTTTTAGCACTTTCCCTGAATCTAAGGTGCTATTGCAGAAAAGTGTTTGCATTAGTTAACACCTACAATTTCCTCTCATCAGTCTGACCTTCCCTTTAGCAGATCCTAGACCCTGAAAATCTCAGAAGCACCACACATTGAACTGCATCTTATCATCCACATGGGATATACTTGGCAAAAGTGCTCACAGAGAAAGGGGATCAGTTTTTTTGGACTCTGCAGGAGGGATCCCAGTTACAAGGAGGCATTGATAATGGAAGAGGAGCACTGTGACGTCACAGTTCTGGTATTGGGCCATTCACTGCTTGTGCTCCAAAGGGAAGGTTTTAGAGTGTGAAGGCAGGTAGGTGCTGCGAGTGATACCAAGGGGTCATCATGCCTGCATATAAGCATGTGCACGTGCATGTGCACTTGTGTGTTCACATGATTTATCTTCCTTTTTTATGCTAAATATAAGAAAAGACTTTTTAAAGATGTTCTCTCTGTATTTTTATTTTCTAAGAGGGAAGCACTTCCATTGAAAACATGAAACATTACTAGATTTTAACCCTGTAGTGTGAAGTCTGATAAGTTTTCCACAGTCTCAGCTTTCCAAATAGAAGCAATGTACAGTTCCACTTCTGGACCCTTATAACACTATTCTTTGTCACAGAAGAAAGTATTTTAACACCCTTCGATCTGTCTCTTTTATGCACACTGGGTTCTTCTTCAAGAACTAGATAAGGCAGAACCACTGCCCAGGGGTAGAGTTTCTATCTCAAGCTAGCCATTTCCTACATCCTCCCACCTGCCCAAGAGTTGCATACTTGATTGAATTAACTAATATCAGCTGTGCCTTATTTATCTGAATAAAAACCTATCTGCTACAGGTCAATATTGTGCTAAAAAGCATCATTGCAATTTATTAACAAATATTGCTTTAATTCAATACTGAATATAATCTACATCTATAGGACAGCAATTTTTCATGCCTATAAATATCTGGGTATATAGAAGAATCAGTTATGTGATGAAATGAACTTATAAAATTGATTTTAAAAAACCTGGGTGATTGTTGAAAGAGTAAAGAGAAACTTCACTCTTGAATATTCTCTAAAAGTAATAATAATGTCTTACATTTGCATAGCAGGAAAGGCTTTGCCAATGCTTTTCACATACATTATCTCATTTGCTCTTCTTAACATTGCTATGAACTAAGTGCAGTAGTGACTATTATCTGCACGCTTTATGGATAAGAAAAACAGAAAGCATCCTTAGCACATTTGAAATGTGATTCTCTTTACAAAAAGTCAACTTATCACCTCTTTATATAATCCATTGTGTAAAACATGTCTACCTCCATTTACTCATATTTATATGTGTAGTTAGTGGCCTGGTTCTCTCTAGTTATAAAATAAATTACCCCCAAACTTAATGGTCTAAAACACCATGTTAGCATATATTTCTTTTTTTGGTCAATAGCTTAGTATGTTTGAGCTGGTTAATTCCTCTGCTTCATGTGGAGTCACCTGAGATCACTTGACTCACCTGTCAGCTCCAGAGCTGATCTTGAGATTCCAAGATGACTTCATTCATAAATTTAGTGCCATGATGGGGATGGCTGGAGGGTTGGGACTTCCAACAAAAACATCTACACATAGCCTCTCCAACATGGTATTAGGGTAGTTGGAGACTCAGGGCTCCCTAGAGGCAGTGTTCCAAGGAAACTTAATGGAAGTTATCAATTATTAAGGCATAGGTCCTATGATCCCAGTATCACCTCTGCCATATTTTATTGAATGAAGCAAATTATGGAGCCCACTCAGGTTTGAAGGGAGGGGATACCTACCCTGCCCTTCAATGGAAGGAGTTTGAGAATTTGTTTCAATCTTTAATCTGTTACCATCCTTTTCCATGTGAGAATACATTCATCCTCTCTGAAGAACTCCCAGTTTATCATCTCATGATAGCTTCAGGACCAAGACAGCACAGGATTAGGCTCAAGATCCAGGATCTTGTCATTCAATTCAGGTGCAGATATGAATGTGTCTTCAGGTACGTTTCTTTAAGTATGGTTCTTCACAACTTGTGTACTAAGAAATACATTATTCGGCATCCCTTCTGCAACATCTAGTGTTGAGACAGAGGTATGATAAACACAATAGGCATTCTCATTAAAAAGTGGAGGGAATGGAAAGCATGTAACCCTTTCAAAATCTTGCTCACCACAGGTGACATTGATTGATCAGATCAGCCTTTCCTCCTAGGAACTATGCAGTAATAAAATAAAATAATAGAAATAACTATTTAACAAACAATTAATTTTAAGCTCATCTTTATCTATAGCATAACATATATACCCCAGATTTAGCACTTTTGGGTTTCTGTACAGAAATTAAAATCTGTCCAAATCTGTCACTTCATTAGGTATATTTTCTATTATGTAGATTACTGCAGGCAGCACAATATTGGCAAAATTTCATAATCAGGGTCACTTTTTCTCCATCCTCCAATAGTAATTATTACATTACCTTCTAAGTAGTCACCCAAAATCTCCTTCAGGTCCTTCAACTTTAATTAACAGAATCCTCAAGGTCTTTCCAGCTTCTGTTCACTGTCTGGTTCCAGTGGTTTTAGGTTTTTGTTATGGCAGCACTTCACTTCCAGTTATCAAATTCTACTCCTGTTATCTAATGATGTATAATAAATCACCCTATAACTTGGTTTGTGATAGGTACCATTGTATCATATCAACATTTTGTCACTTGGGAATCAGGCATGGTTCAGTTGGATGATTCTTCTGCTCTGTAACCAATTGATTGAGGTTATGTACTGGTCTTAAACTGGTGGACAGGCTTGTGAAGAAGGTCAGGATG
>JAJEJO010004466.1:314943-362047 GCA_020662805.1 Glaucomys volans
AGTCCCACAGAGGGAACAGCAAGCACAAAGGTGGTTAGATGGTAGCATGCCTGATATGGTCAAGGAATAAGAACGAAGCCAATATTGCTGGAGTGGAGTCAATGAAGAGGAGGGTGATAGGAGGGAGTTAGAGAAAAAACTCTGTGAGATGTTGAAAAGATAGTGCAATATGGCATATTTCAATAAAATGACTTGATTGCTGTGTAGAAAATAGACTAAGAATGGGCAAGGAGAGAAAAAGTAAGAACAGTTTGGATGCTACTGTTCTAATCTAGGCAAAAAATGATGGTAGCTCAAACTAGAAGAATAGCAAGAGAGGCAATGAGAAATGACAGAATTCTGGATATATGTTGAGGAGGTGTCAATAGATTCAATGGATGGTTAAGGTTATGGGGCATGAGAAAAGGGGAATCAAGGAAACTTCAGAGGTTTTGAATTGAACTAAGAGTTGTCAATTGCTGAGATGTGAAAGACTGCAGGAGGAGCAATTTTGATGCTGGTGGTGGGGCTAGTAGGTGTTTAGTTTGGATATGTCAATCATTAAATGCCTGTTAGGTGTCCAATCCATGCTGTATCATGTGTTATGGATACACAAGTGTGGGTTTCAAGGGAGAGCGTCAGGCTGCAAATATAAATTTATCAGAGCCATAACATTAGATGAGGTTTCAAATAGAGTGCATAGAAAAGAGACAAGGTCCAAAGACGGCACCTGGACCTCAAACACAGAGATGGGAAGAAACATCAAGGGAAACAAAGATGAGAGACCAGGAAATTGAGGATAAAACCAAAGAAGCAGAGAGTCTAGAAGCCCAGTGAATAAAAGTGTTTCAGAGAGAAAAGAGTTATTGTGTCCAAAATTTCTGATTGGTCAAGTAAGATGAGAACTGAGAAATAACCACTGGTTTAGCAAAGTGGGGGTCTTTGATGGCTAAGATCAACTCCTGGCAGCGAAGTGCAGGTGAAACCCAACTGGAGTGAAATGGAGGAAGAATGGGAGGAGAGAGATTGAAGACAGAAGGCATAGACACTCCTTTCAAGACTTTTACTATGAGAATAATGTGAGAAAGGAGCATAGCTACAGGGTCACTGCAGTAAAGACAGTTTTTAAAAATATACAAGAAAATATGCTTGAATGCTGATGAGGGTGATCAAATAGACAAAAAAAAATGGATGCAGAAGAAAGAAAAGAAAATGCTGCAGCAATGCCTTTTCAGTAGGTGAGTGGACTAGGATTTAACAGCAAGTGGTGTGTTTGAACTTGACTGGGCTCGTGGCTAGGAGAGAAGGTTGAACAAATTGGCACAGATGTGGGTAGGAAGGGAGATGAGATGCTGGGGCTGAGGATAGTTTGAATAGCGTTATTTTTCTCAGTGAACTAGGAATCAAAGTTGTAAGCCCAGGACATGCCCAACAGGTGTTTGGAAATTTGAGAAGGGGAGAAGTAGGCATGAAACAGTTTTTCAGGGAAATAGGAGAGTTAATGGACTAGGGAACTATAGTACAATAGCTGGAGGGTATTGACAACACATAATATAAAACTCTTCAGTTTCCTAAAGTTACTGTGGCTGATCCTTTTCAAACTGATTCTTAGAGTGAGCTAGTCCTTGTACCACCAAGAGGTGAAGAGAAAAAGCCTGGAAGTGAATAAATGTTCTTAGATGCCGCTGACAGAACACAGCCCCTCTAGAACGCCATCAGTATTTCCCTGGGATTTCTTTCCCTCACAGCCTTCTTCATCCCATCTTCCCCGGTCCCTTTTGTTGTCTGGCTGGAATATCATTAGATTGGTCATGTCTGGGTTTCAGGGAGTAGATCCACTACTGTACCTGATGGGTTTGTATTCCTTTTGTATTGGTCAGCGTTTTTCTGTTATTCTGTGGTAACAATCCCCCAGTTCTCAGTGACTGAACAATCAGGAGTCATTCCCTCTCTTGACACATGTTGGTTGGGGGTCATTTGCAGCTCTATTCCATAGACTTTCCTTCTGGAATTGAGGCTGAAGGCATAGTTCATATGTAGGTCCTGTTATTCTCTGGGCAGAAGGAAATGAGCAGTGGGAGAACCACATGGTGATGCTCATGGAAATGCCAGCTGTCACTTTTGCTCACATATCATTGGCCAAACCAAGTCACATGACTGAGTCTGATGTCAATAGATGAAAAAGTATAAGCTTCTTTTTAGAAGGAAAAAAAATACTTTGGAACAATCATATAATTAGCCACAACTCTTTGCAGGCATAGCAGGAAAAAAATCATTCTGAAGCAACATAATGGGGCAAATTACCTCTTCCCAACCATGATTGACATTTAGTCCTCAGGGGTAACCTCAGGGTGATTAGATATGTGGTATGAATTTCCGGGTATAATTCCATGTCTGGTTCTGTGGTTATTTAGCTTTAGAATTTAGAAAATGCATTGCCTTCATGGAGGCAGGTCATGTATTTTATCACATACATTATAGATATTATAATAGTAAAAGCAACCACATCAAATTTCACAAAACACATTGTATAAGCTGGATGAGATAGCCCCATCTAGACCTGTCTTTGGAGACCTTAAGTTCTGCATACTCAACCAATTTTATAATAATATAAAAATAGTAACAGGGGGAAAGAACTCTGCTTGCAGCATGGTAAGACTAAAATCTAGATGAGGCAGAGTATTCTCTATCTATTCCTAGTCTAGCAGGAGGATTTTTGTAGCTAAGGGGTGTTTCTTCAAGATGCTGTATAACCAAGTCTTGAGTCTGTGATTCACCACTCTCTGTGCCTGGTTTGAAGGCCTGTGTGAAGCAAAGGGTTGTTGTGAGTGAGGGATTGCCTAACTGTGGCCAGCTGTGTTCTTACAGCAACGAGAACCAAGACCCGCAATGAAGGCCTCAGGGCCGATGTGGATGCCTGGTATGGTGGTTTAGATGTTTCCTCTGTTAAAACAAAAGAAGTCAGGGTCTGCTGACATTAATTCCTTAGTTTTATTTTAGTTCCTTTTTCCTGTTTATGAATTTGTGATTATGACAGCTGACAAAGGACACTCCAAGAACTTAGCCAGTGCCCAAATTATGTATAGCTGTGGGAGTTTCTCCTCATAGATTTGTCCAATGACCCTGCTCTGGAGAAAACTCTCAGGTAATGCATTCCCAGTAGTAGCTCAGTTCCCATCGACTCACCACTGGTGCCCTCATTAGGGTGTTTTTCTTTCTTTGAGGTTTTATTTTTTTCCCAGTCCATCATAGCCTCCCACCACAGTGAATTTAGTGTCTGTGAAGAGGTCTGGGTAGCTCTCTCTTGAGACCACCTTTGGTTTATTTTTAGTGCATGCAGTTTGGAAAAATTACTTTCCCTTTCTAACTCTCTCTTTCCTAATTCTGACTTAGAATTCTGAACTTCTCACATGGGATTGAGAATGAGCAGATAATCCACACCTTCATCTGAAAGGTGGAGTCATCACATTACAATGAGGATAAATGATTTGCCAAGAGTTATCCAGACACCCAGTTGTAAGAGTGTTTTTCTTTGGTCTGTTGGTCTCAGGTCTGTAAGATGTTTAACTGTGTAAAATTGCAAGTTAGTCTGACTAAATTGGACAGATTGCTGGTAAAACCCCACTCCCTAAACCCCAATTGATCCCCTGAGCCATCCCTACTCCCCTAAAAGTGTTATTATTACATCGAGCTACATGCTCAAAAATTATTTCCCTTGGGAACACATACCTAACCCAGACAAAAAGATTACTATTTTTTTTTACTCACTCAACACTCTTTGTCCCAGCTATCTTGTTTGTTTCTTTCTTCTTTATGTTTCATTCAACATTATATTGAAATGCTAGAATTTCCTTGTTCCCTGTCTACTATAGTTTGAATCACATGAAATTGCCAATATTCATGTTTTTAACCCACAAAGGTGGCGATTTCATATAGTTCAAGCTAACATAATTAGGAATAAGCTAGTAAATTGTGAAAATTTTCATGCAGAAAAATGTAAATTATTGACCAAGTCAACTACAACTTGATAATATGGAATAGAGTTGAATGTGTATCCAAGCTTTAACACAATTCTTTGAACATGAAGGGTAATTAGCATATTAAATGAGAATTTAATATTTTGGAATATTGGAAGAGAATTTCAACTTCTGATAGAAAAAAAAAATGTGTAACTGAGATGCACACATGTATGTTAATGTGCCAAGATTCTCTTTGTGCAATGGCCGTGACCGCTACTTGGCATGTGCAACTTGCTCAGGTCTTTGGAAATCCAGCTTGCTCTTTTTTTCTCTCAATCTCTCTCTCTCCTCTCTTTTTCTCTCCCCCCCTCTCCTCGAACTCTCACTTTCTATCTCCCTCCCTCACCTTTCATGATTAGGCTTCTAAAAAGAGAAATTGACACTACCCTTTTCCACATTCTCTTATTCATCTTAGAGCACACTGTAATCTGGTTTCTATCTCCAACACTCCAGGAAAACTGTTTTTGCTCAGGTCACTAATGACCTTTGATTGACAAATTCAAAGGAAGCTTTTCTGTCTTTATCTTATTTAACCCCTCTGTTCCATTTGATACTATGGGCCAAGATTTGCTTCTGAATATTTCATCTCTTTCCTTGACTTGCATGGTCTCTTTCTTTTGGTTTACAGATACATTCCCCAAAGCAGATAGTCTCTTTAGGACACAGGATTCTGTCTTATTCAGCTTGTCTACCCCAGGGGTCAGCTTAGTGTAGGCACTGAAAAGTACTGATCTGCATTTGTTGAATGAATGAAAGAATGAATTAGTGTATTTATAACACTTCGTTAATTATTAGTCTTTGCAAATATTTAGTTTCTCTTTGGTTTAATCCCTACTTCCAGCAACTTCTCTACTTGTCTTACTGCCATATACATTTTTAATAATGTATAGCTGGCAGAGTGCCATATTCTTTATGCTTCCATCTCAGAAATCATACTAGATAGTTGGGGGCAAGGCAGGTAAGGTGCCTACTGCTTCCTTCTCACATGACTTCCTCTAATTTTGAGCAGTTTAGAAATATGCTGGGTCATCAGTCATGTTTTTAGTAACTCCTAACTCATAGGGGGGAAAAAAGACTTGTCCTTTTTTCCTCCCCAGGATGCATCACTTAGAGATTCAATGAAGTGTACCCAGCAAATGGTCACTTGTTGCTTCTTTAGACATATGACCTGACAAAAAGGGGAAAAAACCAACACAAGACTCAAGGAGAACAAAAGAAACACCAACAACAAATGTCACACACACACACACACACACACACACACACACACTTTATGCAAGTTTAATTTCTGTTGTTTTGGTTGGAAAACAGCTGCAGGTGTCCTCTAATTATAACCCCATTTTCACAAATATCAACTGTCATATTTAATCTGTTCTATTCACCATATAGCCTACTGTTACAGCACATTTCTTTCATTACAAATTTAGTAGCAGAGTTTCGAATGCTCAAGCTAACATTCAGGCTAGTCAATTAATGCATTATTTACAAGTTAAATGTTATTAAAAACAGGTTCTTAATTTGCTAATGATTTAGTAGACCCAAGGCAATATTCCAATTTTTTTATTGAAAATGGAAGAACATTTAGAACAGTTGGGGTGGGAGGGATGTTGGGGATATTTTGGCCTCCCTCATCAATTTCTGAATTTATTTTTCTGCTTTCTTCTTTATTGTGTGTTGTTTTTGAAGCTTGTGTTAACCAGTTGTGTCATGGTTCAGAAGAAAGGCTTCTAAAAACAAAAATGGCATAGATACTATTGTGAACAGTGTTTTCAAAATCACCAGGCAGTTTGGAATGACTTGATACACACATTCCCCATACAATGCAGCATATTTTGATTTACACTGTCGTCCCAGCAGCACAGCAGGTTAGGAGGGTTAGAAGTCAAGGAAATTAAATGCTATTAGCATTCCACTGCTGTCAGGCTGCACACAGTGAATGTATGCCTTTTCAAACACACTGAAAAAATTTAGGGTTTCTAATGTTCTAGGGTCTCAAAATCATCACAACTATCTGGATTTTTTTTTTTTTTTTTTAGTTTTGTTCTTCTTTTTTGTTTGACCTCAATCATGTTCTAAATCTATGTCTTTCATGTTTGTGATTCCATGGCACACTACCTACTTATGAGAGACAATATGGATGAGTTTGTGAAAGGGAGAGGATTCAGGCTCAGTGAAGCCACTTACCCCATCTGTATCCCTTCTCTCCAACTGTTCTCTTTGTCAGGAGTTCTCCCTGTTCTCCTTCCCACTTCCCTTCTTTTTCACTTTTACAACTTTTTAAAAACTGAAGATTCACTTTCTTAATGAAATCTTGTTAAAACTACATCTAGGCCGTAAAAATCATTCCCTTCTCTGAATCTGATTTGTTTATTCATTTGATTGCTTAAATTTAAAGTGTATAACATGAAGTTTTGATAAACACATAGTGAAGTGCTTACCATAGTTCTGTGAATGAACATATCCATCAGCCCCTCTCTGTCTCTGTCTCTCGATCCCTGTCTCTCTCTTTGGTAAGAGTTCCTAAAATCTACTTTCTTAGCAAACTGCCACTATCCAATACAACATTATTAGCTACAGTTCTGAAGTTGTACATTCCCTTCTTTGAGTTCTTATAGCTTTTCTTGTCTGTGTAATGTAGTCATTCACTCAAATGTATACAGCCCTGCATTTTTTTGTATAGCTGTTTCCCTACAGAACAAGCTATAGAATCAGGGGACTTTGTATGTATTAGTGATGTGACCTAGAGCAAATTATTTCTTTTTCCCGAGTCTCACTTTTCTCTTAGGTGGAGACAAAAACTCTTCTTACTGAATTGTACCAATTGGTGAGATTATGTATGTGAAGAACCTACTTAAATGGTAGGGCTCCAAAATCTGGTAGCTCTTGTCATAATGAGAGAAAAAAAAAAAAAAAAAAAAAAAAAAAAAACCTCCTAGCGCAGTTCCCAGCTCATATTAGGCACTCCATAAAATTTAATTCCCTTTGGTACAGTAAATAGGTCATAAGCGTTTCTTGTTTTCATTTTCATTCAGAGTAAAGTTTTCTCAGAGGCAAGAACTAATCTATTTTTTTCAAACTGCTCAGTGCGAGTGGATTGATGCGCTGTTCTCCACATTATGGGAGGTATTCCATGTGTCTCTCAGGCAGAACCCAGTGCCTCCGGCCTACCAAAGTGACTTAGCTAGGGCACTCTTGGTTGGTTCTTCTTCCTTCCTTGTCTCATTTTCCCTGTTCTCTCCACTCCAGGGATCACATTTCCAACAACTACTGGCACCCAAGTCCTTGTCTCTGGCTGTACTTTTGGGAGAACCCAAAATAAGTAAGGGAAAAATTCAAATGATAGAGAAAGGCTCTAACTCGTGTGCAGAGTTGCAGAACTTTTAGAGTTGCCCGTGGCAGCTAAGATGAGGGAATGTTAATAGAATAAAGCTGGGAATGGAATTCATTCATTCATTTATGAAAGCATACTTATTGGGCACCGGGTATGCACCACAGATTCGTTGGGGATATGTTGGGGATATGTTGATGATCAAAACATATCAGATCTTTCTGCCTCTATGTATGTACATCGTAGTAATAAAGAAACAAACCAACATGCAAAAATCATGCCAAGGAGTGAAAGAGCCTTGAAGACAAAAATGGCAGGGTGAGAATTAGACTTTGTGCAAAATAAAGGCCCATTTTTGGCAGTGTGATCTATTTAGAATGAATGAAGGTCCATCTGGGAAGGTGGGATCTGCAGAGAGCTGGCTAGAATGAGAATGACCCACCTCTTCCCCATTGCCTACCTTCCTCTGGAGTGAAAGTAGAAAAAAACTAACTGGGCTGACCTGGAGATGGGGTACAGTAATACAGGTTCAAAATCCTGCTGAGTAGAAAAATGGGGCACAGGATTTCTAAGGGTGCAGTCTTCCAGGCAGAGGGTTGGGATTCTCTGAAATGGTCCCTAAGAACTTGCCATTGGCTTGAGGCTCCTGTGCATGTCCTTCCTATAGGGAGTACTGTGGGTGTTTCAGCCTTCTATCCTTCATCCTCTTCCCTGTCTCCTAGCTCTCCTGTTAAGGTTGTCCTTTTCATCAATTTCTCAAATGAAAACAAACAAACAAAAAACAACACCCTTATTTTTATAAGGTTTAGAATAAACACAGAAAACAATTTATCTCATTTAAGTCTCATACAATTTTTACCATTACATACTTTTATTCTTATTTTATAGATAAGGAAACTAGGACCACCTAGCTGTTTCAGTAGAGCTAGAACTCAAACTCAGTCTTTTGGCTCAAGTCTGATGTTTGTTTCAACACTGAGTCCACTGACCCTATAAACCATTTCCATCCCTTTTACCTGCCACCCCCACTGAGGGCAGCTGACTTATGGGCTGATGATCACCACCATTCTGACCTTCAGGTCAGCACAGGATCAGATCTCAGGAAATCTAGAAGTTTAGACCTGGACAGTCTAAAGACAACTCTATCAAGAGATCCTATCTTTAATATCCTAACTTAGCCCAAGAGCTACACTCTGGGCTGTGTTGATTTCTCACTGCTACATTAAGATATCAAGGATTTTCTTAAAGGTAATATTTATTTTTAAATATGTGGTAAGGTAAATGATCCTAAATGCTCCTCCTTTTGAGAAAGCTTGAGATGAAATTTGACATAATTGTTCCTGATCCATTCTACTCCACCCAGTGGTCCTTTTTTCCCTTTTAGAACATCCCACTTGATTTTTGATCTACAAGACTCCTTCTTCCTTCAGTGAAGGATCCTCCAGCATCTGGGGTGAACATTGCTATACGGTTTATGGTTTTGCAGATTGAGTGTGTTTTCTTTGGGCTTCAGTTGGAAACTGTATATTTTTAAAAATTTAAAAGCCAGTGTTCTATGTCCATATTCCAAAGAATATATGGGAAGCTGCTGTACTTTTAAGAAGATTGCTCTTAAATTTTGGAAATATGAGATGATGAATGTCCACATAAGGCCATTTCTCCTCGTATGTACATTGACAATGCTGAAATTTTTAAAGGCTTTTTTTTTACAAAGCACTCCAACTAATATTTTTTAATCCTTACAACAATTCTGTGTGAGGTAGATAGTTTTCCAATTCCCATTTTATGCTTCAGTAGCGTTTTCTACTTCTCCTTCAAAACACTTTGCTCGCTTGTAATTATTTAATAAATTAGTTGTTGTAATTATTTGTTTAATATGCAGAAGTTAAAAAGGCAAATTTTGGAGCCAGACAGACCTGGTTATGATTCCTGGCTCTGAAAGCTTTATGCCTTGGGACCCTGAGCAAGAGTCGTAATGTCTCTGCTTCCATTTCTTTATCTGTAAAATCTGAGTAATAACATTATTGTCCTTGTATGGTTGTTTTGAGCTTTTAAGAGTGATAATGTGGACAAAGATTGGTGCAGTGCCTTGCAGGCTGTAAACATCCCTTGACGGTTAGACATTGTTGTTATTATTGTTCTATAACAAACAGAAGGCCACGTGTCAGGTTTGGCTAAGGACAGTCCTCATTTGTCAGTTGTGCTGCCTTGGTTATTAATAGTGTCCCCCTTTTCTCTCAGAAGTGTCCAAGTTGGCAAAAAGTGTAGATAGAGAACAGATTACTGGTTGCCCAGTGTTGGGAAGGGTGAAGGTGAGGGGTAGAGAGGTGGATGTGGCCTTACAAAAGTAACACAAGGAATCCTTATAGTCAGGGAACAGTCAGTGTCCTGTCCAGGGTGGTGCATATAGGAATCTATGCATGTGAAAAATTCCATAAAATTAAACATACCCAAATGAATGCAAGTTAAATTGAGAAATAAGATTGTGGATTATAAAAATATTAGATCTTGGTGGTAATGCTATACTATTTTTTCTCTTTGTAAGATGTTACTGTTGGGGGAACTGGTGAAAAGAGTACATGGGATCTCTCTGTATTATTTCTTGTAACTCCACATGAATCTACAAGGCTTTCAGAATAAAAAGTTTAATTAAAAGCAGACGTCTGGATTTAGAAGATAAATAGTATGACCCTCCCAGTAACAATGCCCATCGTTCCATGGGGCCTGACCACCCTCTGTAAAAGAAGTGCCATTTCTCTCCTCTTAAATCTTCATGACTTAGTTCTATTTTTCTTCATAGTACTTACTTCCATTTGGTGTATTGTATTTATTTGTTTATTCTTCCAACATTTACTGTGGGCCTATTAGATGCAAGGTTTTAGATCTAGAAATGAACAAGTTCTTTGTGTGTGTGTGTGTGTGTATGTGTGTGCGGGTGTGTGTGTGAAACTCACATTCTAGTGGAAGAAATAAATAATAAACCATAGACTTGATCAATTATTTAATATTTTGGAAAGGGGTAAGTGTGATGGAAGAAAAATACAGAGCAGGTGTGCCGATCAGAATTCTGCAGAGAAACAGAACAAACAGGATGTAAATAATAAGGAGTTGACTCACCTGACTATGGCAGCTTAGATGTCCCAAGATCTGCAGTTGATGAGCAGAGATCCAGAAGAGTCAGTGATGTATATCTAGTTCAATTTTAAAGGCTTTGGAACTAGGAGAGCTGATGGTGTGGTTACAGTGCAAAAGGCAGCAGGCTCTAGGCCTAAGAGGAGCCAGTGTTTCAGCTTGAGTCCTAGGCAGGAAAGGGCTGCTGTCTCAGCTGAGGTAATGGGTGGGGCAGGAGGAGTTCTTTTCTAATCATGGCAAGTCAGCCTTTCTGTTCTACTCAAGTCTTCAGTTGATTGGATGATGTTATGCCCTCTGGAGGGCAACCTTTACTCAGTCTACTGATTTAAATCTTAACCACAACTAAAAATACTCTCACAGACACACCAGAGCAATCTTGGGTGAAATATGTGGGCACCTTGTAGTCCAGCCAAGTTGACACATAAATTTACCTTCTGAGCAGGGGAATGGGTGTGGGGTGGCAGTTGCAGTCATGTACCCTTGTTGAGAAAGGGACATTTGAGCAAGGACTTGAGGGAGGTGGGGGACTGAGCCATTATTGGCTTATTGCCCATCTTCCTCCATCAGAATGAAAGTTTAATGATGTCAAGACTTAATTTTTTATGTGTTACATTCCTGGTACATAGTAGGTCCTCAAGTATATTTGTTGGGTGAATGAGTGAATGACAGTAACTTACGTTCAGTTATTCCTCTGGTCCTTAGTGCAGTGTCTGGCCCATCCTAAGTAATTGATAAATATTGGTTGTTATAATTGTTTTTCTTGGATTTCTGTGATTCTTCATAATACGATAATAAATATCCCTGAGGACATGGACAACTTTTCCTGTTGGATATTGTGTCCTAAGACTTTGGGACTAAATGGTGCCTGAAACTTGCAAGAGAGTTAGTCGGTGCCTGCTATTTACTGGGTAGGCTTAGAAAAGGAGACCGAGGCTCAGAAATGTTAAATGAATTAAAAATGGGCTCATGACTAGAAAACAACAGAGTTGAGGGCCTAACTTTGACTTTCTAATTCCCGAATCATAGTATTTTATCTGTATCGAGCTTTTAAAAATTGACCCTGGGGGCATTTGGACAGCCTTCCTGTCACCAGACTGGCTCCTCCCTCACTTGCCCACACTGGGCCATGTTGTGGTATGATGTCTCCCGGGTGACAGGCAGGAAAGTTAATGTTGAGTTGTGCCTATGCCTCCTGGGGCATAGCATCTCCTCCAGATTTCACCTTGCCAGGGCATACTCTTGCGTTAACACAAGCAGAAGGTAATGCAACCTTTTGGCCACCATTGACTTTGTCAGACAATAGTCTTTCAGTTTGAAAGACTCCACCGGGAAGTTGCAGACTTTTAAAACTAATTTGGTGTTTATTCAACTTTGCAATCACTTCTATGTACTATCTGTGTTTCACACACCGTGAAACGGCGCTACACTGTGCAATTGAATTAGTTGTACAGTGACTCAAAGGCATTAAACAATGACTTTGATATTTTAAGTACTGACTAGGAGGGATTTTTAATTCCTTCCTCATAATGAAAGCAACAAAAAAACCCAGTTACACAACCCTGGAACACTTATTCTCTTTTCTATTCTGGGTGGACCCCACTGAGACAGAAAAAAACCTCCAAGCATTTAGTTTGCTTAATGGCAGAAGAAAAATTAAACAAGCATAGACGTGCAACCTTAATGACACCCAGCAACACTAGAATAACAGTTCCCAGCTTCTAAAACCTGTTATTTAATATAATGGGTAAATCTTGTGGGAGCTTTTCAGGTGCTGCTAGTCTGAAAAAACAGCTACTTTGTGAGGAGGGGTGGGGGCAGAGGCAGGGCGAGTGCTGGGCTTGTGCTGCTTCACTCAGGAGGGTCTCAGTGCGGGTCCCAGGGCGGACGGGGGCTAGGTGAAATATAGCGCTGGCAGACTCGCTGAGGCCATGACCCTTCGAAACATAGCATCCTGGCTAGGATGGGCACAAGTTCTGTCAGCTCTGCAAGGAACACGATGGGACTTTTCACATAGAGCTTTTCTGGAGATGTACTGACAGCTAGGAAGAGGGAGGAAAAGAAAAACCCAGAACAAAAACTCTAGTGAGTGAATTAGTGCCGTGGAACTATGAGCATTAGCTGGTAATAGTTGAGGGCACAGCACCTAAGTGATGATTCACATCTGACGATAAATACGCGAATAGCTGTTGAAAGCTTGTTTGATTTTCACAAAGAGGTTTAAACAAACATTCGTTTGCTCATTAGTCTTAAGCAGCACTTTTATGGCAGGGGATGCATTAAACCTAACATATGTCTGCGACCAACATATTTGGTGGTTTTAAAGATGAAGACACAAAGCCATGCATATCGTTTATGCCGAGCGGCCTTGAACTACCTGTAATGGAGTGAGATACAGTTATTATGTATTAATGCTGTGAATCTTCATCCAGCGGGAGAAAACACACAGGCGAGGAGGAAGGCCGCGTCTTTGCAGATAAAGACTTAGAGGGCCCCGTTCTGCAATTGGTATTGAGTTTGCATAAACTCATCTTGTTGTTTTTGTTGCATAATTTTTAAAAACGTAAGTGGTTTAAATCTGTTCCTGAGGTAATTTATGCTAAACCGGCATTCGACCACCATAAATTCCCCGCTTATGGCAATCTCTGCTTGGGTGGCAGGTCGGTCTAGGTTACTGAGCAAATGGCCACTTCAAATTTTTTAGGGTAATTGCCTCTATAACTCGTTTAGCATAGGCCCTGTCAGAAAATCTCTAATTGTCATTGACGCCCCTTTTCCTTCTTCCTTTTTCGGCATTGCTGTCCTGCGGATGGCCACTCTCGGCTGCGGATGGCATTGAACTTTCATCTTCAGCACCTGGATTTTGTCACCGCACAAATCTGTGCTCATGACAGCATTATTTCACTGCTGGTGGGGCCCACAGGGTGGCCTGGCTGAACCTGCCTCCAACCCCAGCTCAGTCTCTGTCCCTGCCAAGGGAGCCATCAGTTGAGAGAAGACAGGTGGTGAGGGGAGCTGGGATAAAATGAAGAACAAATTTCCATTAGCCCAATTCTCTTAAGTTTTGTTTTGTTGATACCAGAGATTGAACCCAGGGGCTCTTTACCTTTGAGTTACATCTCCAGTCCTTTTTATTTTTTATTTTGAGATAGGGTCTTGCTAAGTTGCTTAGAATCTTGCTTAATCACTGGGGCTGGCTTCGAACTCACGATCCTCCTTCCTCAGCCTCCTGAGCCACAGGGATTACAGGTGTGTGCCACTGCGCCTGACTTCTCCTAAGTTTTTGTTTGCTTTTTATGAATGCCAGATTGGTTATTGATTTCTCAGGATGGTGTGAACAACAGCATACTTCCATCTCTTCTCTCATCTCATGTTGTATGGACATGGAACCCTGGTAGGATGTCACTGGGATTGTATACTAGACTCATGTCCAGGAGCTTCTGCTGATATGTTGCTACCTAAGGGGATTTTTTCATCAAAGTGAATCATAAAATATGTTAAATGCTCAACTCCTAAATCCAATTCATTAATTATCTTGCTTAAAATAAACTTCAAATATATCACATTTGACATCATATGTCACTGATCATAGAGGGAAATGATAACACTTAAAATCAATAAATGTTTTAAATTTATTTTGCTTATTATGGTTGTCATAATATTTTGACATGGAGGGCTGACATGTCAACAACGCTGTTATCAGGAGGTAAAGCAATGGCATTAAACTCTCTCCCTGTCCGTGCTACTGTTTCAGGGTAAAGTGGGCCCAGGGGGGAAATACGTGAAAATCTCCAAGGAAGCATCTGCTTATGGAGTCAATACAGGTCATCACTGGATGAAGCAGTCTGAGCTCAAAACAAAAGCTGGGGAAAGAAGCCCTCGCACTGATTTCTTACCTTTTCTCCCAAAGGATTAAAAAATAATAAGCTAAAATGTATCAAGCACTTTCTGTGTGCCAGACCTGTGCAAAGTGTTTTACATATTTTATCTCATTTCCTCCTCAGAAGCAAGTACTTTCATCCCTGATTTATAGATGAGAAAACTGAGGCTCAGGAAGCATAACAACATGCACAAGGTCATAAAGCTAGAGAGTGGAAAAGCCTGGGTTTGAATGGGGGCCTCTACATTCATGCCTGGCTCTGCTGGCAGACACCCAGCTATCCTGTTCTATATGGTTTAGAACTAAAATTGATTCTGGCTTCTAGATTATCCTGACTTCCTGCCCAGAATCCTGCCTTATTCTTAGGCCCTTGCCATCTCTTGCTGCTGGGTGATGATGTAGTATAACTTGAATGTGAACAGAGGGTTGATTTTACAAAATGCTTTCATACACCTGAAGAGGATTGGCTTGAAGGCAACCAATGCTCTTTGTCTCTAAGCATTAGAGATTAAAGGCAGAGTCAAAGGAAACTGCAAGAAAGGCGGACTTGAGAGCTATGCCTTTTCTGCTATTTAGGACACAGGCAAGTCAGATTTTTTTCAAAGGCTAAATGTAGGTTTGACCCTGCTTGAACTAAGCACCAAAGCAATGAGTAATAGATGTGACTTGGAACCCTACACAGCAGCAATATTCTCTAGGTCCTGCTAATTAAAGTCCAGTGAAGAGCCCCTGGTGGGCAGGGCTGATGCCTTCTGTACCTCAGTCCCTGTTTTGTGCAGAGTAGGTGCCTAGCCAGTATTTGTTGCATGTGGTTCATCCATAGTTAGAGATCAGCAGCTCGTTCTTATCTTAACCTCTCCTTTATCAGCTAATGGTTTGTTCCTAAAGGGTTTTTGGTCTTGCTTGTGTCTCCACCAAAGCTTTTACAGTTAGCCTTGGGAATTAAATAATACTCATTCAAGTAATATTTATGTATTAACTTTATTTATTAAATATTTAGTTTATGGACAAGGCTCTGTGTTAGGCACTGGGGGTGGAGTAGCTCTGAACAATGTTGACGAGTGTGAGAGACAGATATCAGTGAACCAATTAGACAATTATCTAATTATCATGGTGATAAGTCCACGAAGGAGGATTAAATGTTACAGTGCCCATAATAGGGGGACTTGACCCAGATTGAGAGATGCGTGAAGACTTTCTTGGAAAAATGATGTTTGAGCTGAACCATTAGGAATGGGGAATTAACCAGGACAAACCAAGCAGTTTAAGGGCAGGAGGAAAATGCCTGGCTAAACACAGTCCAGGGAGGGAGAGTGCTTGGTGAGAACAGTGCTATCAGTGGGGCTCATTTGTGTTCTAAACAGAAACCAGATTAGTCTGGAATGCAGGGTGGAGGACCGTACAGCAAGATGAGACTTAACATTTTTTGTTTTTTAATCAACTAAGATCTTTTGGCTACAATAATAAAGATAATTTATTGGCTCAATAAACAGAAAAATCCAGTGGTAGGATGGCTTCAGTCCTAACTTCATAAGAGCTCTTTATTTCTCTCTGGTTTTCTGGGCCTTATTCTCCTCCACTTATTGACTTGTGTCTTCTAAATTTGTGAAGGAACTGCAGTAGCTCCAGCCCTCACATCTACCTTCCATACCAGCCAGAAAAGAAAGAAACTAGGTAGAGCTTTCCTAATAGGAGGCTCGAGATTCACCCTGATTGGAGCAGTGGTAGTCATATGCTTTGTCATGTATCACACACTATGTTGAGGAGGCAGGAATGATCTGCTTTGCTTGGCCTGGGCCAAATGATCTCTCTCTAAAGCCAAGGGAGGAGTCAGCTTCCCTGGAAGCACACAGATTGCAAAACACTTCTCAGTGCTGGGAAGTACAGAATGGTTGATGGGGAGGTCACAGTGTCCACCACAATGTTGCACAGCTAAGCCTTTGCTGTAGGACTTGGGACTTACTAAACCCACAGGGAATCGTGAAAGGAGATTCAGCAGGATGGTAATGTCATTAGACTGGTTATGATGTCAAAACCATCATTATAAACCCTACCTTGATGGGCCTGTAGTTTCTAAGATGACAGCCATCCTCAGGTAAATGAACAAATCATGAGGTTAGAAACCACAAATGCATATCATTCTTTTTCTAGTTTTCCTAATAATAATCATAAAAATATTCTTATTAGTCTATCTACTGTTAATAATTGTTAATAAAATAATAAGCCAGTCACTATAAAAAAAGCTTTATAAGCATTAATCTTAAATAATTTTCACTATATCATAGTAGGTAGGTCCTATTCTTTCCAGCACATTACTGATTCTGAAGCTGAGATATGGAGAGATTAAGTAATTCACCCAAGGTTACATAGCTAGTGAACAGCAAGATCATAGCTCTGTGAATCAAAATATTGTGTCATTTCCACCAAACTCAAGGATATCATGGGGGCGGGAAAAGCTATGTCTTCCTTTATTTGCCAAAGAATTATTGAATAGAGTATCAAGCCAGGATTCAAAATCTCAACTGGCCAGCCAGATTGGGTTGAATCTGCTAGAATTAAAAAAAAAATATATTCTTCTTCTTATTATTATTGGTACTGGGAATTGAACCCAGGGCTACTTAACCATTGAGCCACATCCCCAGCGCTTTTTATTTTTATTTTAAGACAGGGTCTCACTAAATTGCTTAGGGCTTCTCAAAATTGCTTAGGCTGGCCTTGAACTTGCAATCCTCCTGCCTCAGCCTCCCAAATAGCTGGGATTACAGGTGTGTGCCACTGTGCCAGGCTAAAAATATTATCATGGTAAATAATTTACCACATGTTATAAAATGACATAAAATTTACCATTTCATCAAGTTTTAAGTGTACAACTAAAGATCATTAGTTGCATTCACAGTGCAACCAACATTTCTATTTCCAAAATGTTTTCATCACTCCAAGGCAGAAGCACTGTAATCATTAAGCAATAGTTCCCCATTCCCTGTTGACCTCTATTACATTTTCTGATTATATGAATTTGCCTATTCTAGATATTTTCTTTAAGTGGAATCACAAGTATTTGTTCTTTTCTTCTTGGCATGGTAGTGCATGCCTGTAATCCCAGTGACTCAGGGAACTGAGGCAGGAGGATCACAAATCCACAGCCAGCTTCAGCAACACAGTGAGATCCTGTCTCAAATGAAATATGAAAAGGGGCTAAAGATGTGGCTCAGCAGTGGTTGAGTGCGCCTGTGTTCAATCCTCCGCACCAAAAAAATGATAATAATAATAAAAGTATTTGTTTTTTTCTGTCTGACTTGTTTCACTTAGCATAATTTTTTCAAGGTTTATTCATGTTACAGCATGTATCAGACTTCTTTCCTTCTCATGGTTGAATCATCTGCCCAAAATATGACAGATCTATTTTGTTAGTATAAAAATTACAAAATAATTGAAATTGAATAACTACAATTTTAAGCAAGTATTGCACTCTACAGGGTCCCCCTGTCCTCATTACACCCTATGGTCTTAAAACTAGTAGTCTCCTTCCACTTGTTAACATTGCCTGCCTGACTCAGAGGGCATTGGGGTTGCAACAATTTCCCCTGAAATCTGGGTTGACAGACTGCTAGGGATTAATTACATTGAGTCTTCTCTTCAAGACGGCAGAAACTAATCTCTGCACTTCTTTTTTGCTGTCACCTATCAGCACTGGGCCTTATATACTAGATGCTTAATAAAAAATACCTGTGAATTCAAATTTCAATTCATTTAAGCAATTTTTTTTATCAAGCCATTTTAGTGTTCCAGGTACTAATGGGCAGAGATAAAATAGAGGGCAAAAGAATCAAGGTTCTATTCTCGCAGAGACCACCTGCCCTACAGGGGAACCATACAGCAAATAAGAGTTGGTGAACTTAAAAATAGCCAGTTATACGGTTCCAAAGAACATTCACAAATATTAGCTCATTTAGTGCCATATGTTGGACATACATTTACTTTTGAAAACTAATGGCTATTTTTCAGTATATTCCAAACAGAAGATTTGGAAGATCTTATTGGTTAACCATAAAATTTTAAAGTTTGATTTCATGGGGTGGTAAATGATGAATGAATTCTTTCAGAAGAGGCAATTTATTCTAAACCTAAAAGTAGTGTGCATAAAGAACGCTATTTCTTGGCCCAGTTGGAAGATGTACTGATTTTTGCTATGCTCTGAGGCTCTTCACTGACTTTCCTGCCATTTCTTGAATAAAACCTTCGATAGCTCTGGGATTTAGTTAAAAGTGTGCCTAAAACCAAGACCAGAGCACATCACCCTTATCTTTCCAGGTGTACTGTACGTCCCTCCATCAGTGACCAAGAGCAGTGAAGGCTTTCAGAGCGAACGAATTTCAGAGTTGCCCTGACTGCCTTTCCTGAGTTCACCAGACTTGCTGTCACTGGGAACTGTCCCACTTATTTGGTGTCAACAGCGTCCTAGCAGAGAAGGGCACAATGCAGCGGTAGCTGCCATGCAGACCCAACAACGTTCCATCTTACTACAGAGTTGAAAGTGTTGGTCTCTGTCTTCATTCATCATAAGCCTCCCCACCCGGGAGATCTGTGGAAAGGAGATAAATGGAAAGAGCCAACGACGCTGAGTCAGAGGGTAACTGAGATGAGACGGTGTCTTTCAGAATTTTCCATGTCCCACTTAGTCCCACGTCATTACTGAGTAAGGATTAAAAGGGCCCACAGACACCAATGGATAGGATCAGCTGAAGGATCCAAATGCAAATCAGTTTCAAAAGTGCTTTTTGTCAAACATTAGAAAATATACTATTTGAACAAACCTACCTAAGAAAATGGTGAAGAGGGCAAGGAAGACTCTTGGTTTGGGAGGAAATTCCAGTTCAGTCTGGTTTATAGAAACTTCAACCACAAGCCCTTTTCAAAAGGATATCAGGATACAAGCATTACATCATCTAAAGAAACTCTCCTTCAGTGTTCAGTCCCTGACTGGCTGGAATCTGTTCCCTTTGTTTAACTCTTTCCTAGTGGAGACATAGCCTCTTCAGATTCTGGAAATACACTTTGCAATAGCATTGAACACTTGAGCAGAAAACACTTGAAGAAAGTTTCTTTCCATAAACCCCTAACCTAGGTTTAAGTTTTTATGCTTAGAGTGTCAAAAAATTATTTCAAATGCTTTGTTGCTATGTAATTGCAAAATCAGCATTACTGAGAGAAATGCTTCAGTAAAAGCCTTTGGAAAATAGAGAACGTCAAGCCATGGTATGATTACCTTCCCCACACTTCAGTCCACTCTCTCTTACAACCACACTCCTACCTTTTGGATCAACATTTATGTCAGATTATGTGCTTTACTTTGTCATTATGGATGGATATTGAAATTATAGACTTACAAATAACCATTTATAAAAACTGAAGTAACATACTATGGCCACCAAAGTGTAAGTATTTTGTAAGTATTTAGGTGAAATAGTGACCATCTTGTTTGGGTATTTCCCACTTTATCTAGGAAAGGGCATTGATACAGTTAATGATTTCAAAAGGATACCCCTCTGGAATTGACTGGCAGTCTCTCTCTCTTCCCACTGGATGCCTGAATGAACCAGATAGACACAGACAGTAATTGTGGGCCAGACTCATAAAATGACTCATAAGAGCTTGAAAGTTGTGTAACTTGGGGCTGTTATCTTGATTTCATATCACTTTTCTTTCCTTCCCAAGGTCTTGTAGGAAATATATTTTTTTCAGTTAATAAGTTAAAACCCTTCTATTTCAATCATTTCAGTTTTTCCTAATATCCTTTGAGACAAATGGAGACAATCTCAGGCATTGCAAAACCAGAAAAGAAGTACAGATCTAGAGATGTGAAGAACGGAAAAGGTTGGAGGAACACAGGGCACTCTGAGCTCATGCCCATGTACAATGGGGCTGGTAGCTGACACATAACTGTGCCAGCCAGTAGGCTGGGGAGCAAGGAACTCCTCTTGGCTTGTCAAATGTGATAGGCTTACTTTCTTTTTTGTTTCTATGACTATAAACAAATCATAAGATTTGACTCCTTTAGTCAGAATGTGGTTTCCAAAGACATGCAGAGGAGGGTGGGAGAGTGAAACTCCAATGGCTGACCTGCAGAGGAGACAGGAAGCTCAGATAGGTGTTGAGTAACTGGGCCATATCAGCAATCTTTTTTACCCTCTTTCACTGAAGGACCTACATTTCAATAGATACAAAATTGGCAGTTGGCTCAAGAATGATGCAGTGTTTAATACTGTAAAATTAATGATGTTTGAAAGAGCAGAGCTTATATATTCTTTACCTGGCTCATCAATGTTCCCCTGTTACCTGTGAAAACCATTTTCTAGAATGCAGGCTTCCTCTGGCCCAAAGCTCAGAATTATCAGTCATATTGAAAAGAAGAATGAAAATAAGCCAATACACTACTGTGCATTTGATTCAGGTTCATAAACTCATTGTTTTTCAAATATCCATGTTGTAAGACGGATTCCTCCGGAAGAGGATTCCAAGGGTGTGTTGAGAATTGCCAGGCCTTTTCAGAGAAGGGGAGGGAAGGGAGTGGGAACAGGGAGAAGTCAAACAGCGATGTGGTCACAGCAAAGGGTGACCCTGGCCACAGAATCCCTTGGTAGTCTCCAGAGTTGGGATGGCCTTGCAGACTTGGGGTTGGGCTCTAGACCTTTCAATCCCTACATTGACCAATCATAGGTTATGGATGGTCCTAGAGACTGGGATGTGGTCCTAGATTGGGTGGCTTTCTGGGGAACATCCTATGAGGAACTTGGTTAAGAGCCATGGGTATTCAACCCTTCTGGCAGCTGAGGGAATGAGTCCTGGTCCCAGAGGGAGGATTTGGGCAACATACCACAGCATCCACTACAGTGTGGATAAAGGGTCTCAGCATAATCCTAAGATTATTCAAAACTCTTAAGATGTTTCAATCTTTTCAGAAATTTCCAAAGTAAATTCAAAGTGATAAAGGCTTCAAAGGAGTCTTCAATAGCCCAAAGAGATGGTAGATTTCTCAGAAATTTGTAAGGTGAGGTTTCATATGGAACCTCTCCACTCAAGTCATCAAATGAATGGCTTTTTCATAAAGCAGATAGTAGTAAGAAGATAGGGGCTGCTCTGTTTTTCAATCTGTAGGATGTGGGGCCAGGGGTAGGAAGGTAGCTACCTCTATCACAATCTGCTTAGGAGAATAGAGAGTGATTGAACCTTCACTAGCCCAGTTTGAATCCACATTCTTAGAGGATGAGCTAAAGGCTGCATTCTGGATCTTTCTATGTAAGAAGGGGAAAAATTTGCTGCCAAGTACAGGAGCATTGAGGCCTTGAAATGGAATCCAAATACTTGTTGTGGATTTGGAACAATACCTCATATGGCATCACTGTCCAAAGCCACTTTGGGGAGCTGGGGGTTCATCATGGCATTGCCTGCAATAATCAAGGGCTGCCTGAGATTCAGGAGGTGAAGCAAGAAGATATGTGTGCCTAATGTTGAAGAAAAGCATTTTTATGTCTGCTAACATTTATGGTGTCCGATTGAGTGGGTTAGCAAAATAAAGACAGATGGCAGCAGATTAATGCGAACACTTACAATACCTACAATATTGCGCCCACTCCAGCTGAGGCTCTCCAGCTCAACTTCCTCTACAACTCACAGTCAAATGTCACTTAGTGACCCTGAAGAGAAGAGCAATTTATGATGGATCAGGAATCAGGATTAACCATACATTTATCATGGAATAAGGAATCAGAAACTTCATTTAATGTATAACTGTGATGTTTGTCTGGGGCTGGTGGATCATTACTTTGCAATCACTCCTTGTGTTAGGAAGCAGGAATTGATTAGCCCAGGGTCATTAAGTCCATCCCCTGCCTCCAGGCTGTACAGTTTGTGTAAATGGTTCCAGCTGGATATGCCTGTATGCTGTTCTTAAGGAGCTCCTGAAGAGGAAATTACGAGATGTCCCGGAGGAGCATGTTGTGAGGGTCTCACAACCTTAAGCGCCAAGAAGTTCTTTTCCATATTTGAGGATCACTGGACTTGGGGGCCCTGAAGGCTGGGCTCTCCTCTCAGTTCTGATACTAAGTGGTGGACAAATCTTGGTAGCAATTCTTTGACTTAGTTTTTTTCTTATGTAAGAGAAAAGTGGAAGTATTCCTCTCGACACTGCTCCAGACTGCTGGTAGGACCAAAGGAGACAGAGATGCGTACTGCATCACTGTATTTCTGAATTAGATTGTGATTTACCAATTCAAGGGTACAAATTGAGATCAATTAGGTACAAATAAGGACTTAGCAGGCTAGGGAGAAGCAGAGTGATTAAGAATGAAAAGCCTTGGTGAATTTTGATGGAGAAAAACGGTATAAGATGGAGTCAATTGTGTCTAACATTGAGCATTGGGTGCATTTCACTGGATTATGTTCAAGCCTATTTTCCTCATCACACGATAACAAAGGTTACATTACATGGCTGGGGGTTTCAGTTATCATTGTTGGGTTTAAGTACCACTTGGAATAATTTTTATTTCTGGCTTCAAGATGCTCTATGACCCAGGCCTGTATTTGGCTGAATCCAATTACCAGTGGGACAGTGTGGTTTTGGTGTTGAACCAGACACCCACCCACTCATTGCACATGTGTTTCCATATCACATAATGAAAAATACATTGTAGCTTCAAGCCTCTGATAAATGATGGTAAATTTTTTCCAACATTGGAATTTTTCTAATGTCTGATAAATGTCTTTCATAATTCACTGAAGCTTTTTGAGTACAAGAGAACATCCATTATAAAGCAGAGATATGAATTTCCCCTGTATGTGCCTTCTGACACCACCCACCTTTGCTTGGCTGGCATTTGAGTTGGAGCCTTTTTGTTGTCACTACCCAATGGGCTACGTGGCTGCACTGGAAGAGTTGTGACCCTCTCCCCCTCAGTACTTGGGCACAATTTTTCCTGTCTCTTTCACCCTTGGAGAGCCTCACAGCTGGTCTGCATGATACCCACTATCATTTTTATGATAAATGAAGGCCTTTCTTAAAGTACAGTATCTCTGTCCTGCTACAGCAAACAGAACGCCTCCTCCAAGGACAATAAGGCTCCTGTGAGCTGCAGTTATTCCACGGCCACTACTGCTCTTTGATTTCTGCCTCCCCCCAAGTCTCTTTCCCTCATTTTCTGGTTGATTCCTGGGAATGTACAGCAGAGTATGTTTGAGGCTCCTGTCTTTCAAAGACTTTTAATTTTTTTAAATATGTAAGTAATAAAGGGAAGCTTATATAAATAACAAACTGTGAAGACTAAAAATAATGTAACAGTATAAAACATTTGCAAGAGCACCTTACAGTACTTCTATTCGAAGATCAGACCTTATTTCATTTATCACAACAATGCTGTGAGGTAGATAAGGGGAAGGAGCAGAAAACTAGAGCTCAACGATTTAGAGTTTTGTCCATTTTCATATTTCTTTTAAGTGGTAATGCTAGTATTCGAACTTGAGTCCTTGATTATTTATTCCATGTTTTTTCAACCTGACCACAACATTTAGTACTAAGCAAAACTTACAATGATGTTTATTTGATACACATTTAACAACATGTATAACAGTTACAGGGTCACCTTGTCATTAGACGTCCATGGTAATTTACCTAAGTGAACAGGATGCTTGTATTATAGGCACAACTGAGGCCAGCATTTGTAGGACTGGATGGGGAGTGAGCAGAGAAGAAGAGAGAGGATGTGGCTTCCAGCTATGGCAGCTCTCCCTTACAGAGTGGAGGAGCTCACCCTAAGGAGGTGCTGTCCTGCCCTGGTCAGTTCTGGAGCTCCAGGTGTACGAAGTAGGATAAGGTTGAGGATGGGAGTACTGACCCTCTTCACTTTCATAAGGTTTTTTGGGGGGGGGAATGGGGGGGTAGTGGTGTGGGAGAGGATCCTTCAATTCCAGAAAACAAAAAGGAAGTAGATGACTCAGAGAAGCTTATTTTGGGGGTTAAGTTGGTAGGTGTATACCTGTGATAGTCAACTTTATGCATCACCTGAGGCTGGGGATTTCAGATATTTGGTCAAACATTATTCTGGGTGTTTTGGATGAAATTAACATTTAAATTGGCAGTCTGGGTAAAACAGATTCTCTTTCCTAATGTGGGTGGCTTTGCTATGGTTTGAATGTGTGCCCCTAAGTTCAGAGGTTGGAAACTTAATCATTGATGCAACAGAGTTGAGAGGTGGGTCTTTTATGAAGTAATTAGGTCCTGTGGGAATGTATTAGTGTCATTATGGAGGGAGTGGATTTGTTATAAAATTGAGTTCAGCTTTCTCTGCTTCTCTTTTCCATGTGATGCCATCTACCATGTTCTGATGCCAGCAAGGGGGACCTCACCAGAAGCAACTCTCTGTATTGGACTTCCCAACTCCAGAATGATAAGTGTTCTTTACAAATTGTCTAGTCTCAGGTATTCTGTTATGGCAGCACAAAATGGGGCAAGACAACCCCCATATAATCAGTTGAAGATCTAAGCAGGAAAAGGCTGACCTCCCCATGAGTAAGAGGGAACACCTTCTGCCTGACTGCTGGAGTTGGAACATTTGTTTGTTTTCCAGAAGACTGAACTGAAACATTGGCTCTTCTGGAGTCTCACACCTCCTCAATTTCAGGCTGGAACTATATCACTGGCTCATGTGAGCCAGTACCTTATGATAAATCTCCTGGTCTCTGGAGAATTCTGACTGATATTGCATTCTCCAATAAGATAACAAGGTAGTGGCAAATAAGTCAATAAGTGGTTGTGGTTATTTTGGGGAGGGAGTCGGGGTCTGGCAGAGTAGATAATGGAGAAATAGGACACAAAAGTGCAAAAACACCTTAACTCTCTATTGGAGGTATGGGTGCTATTTCTCAGCTTGTACTATGACCTCTCAGGGCTGAATGTGTTGATGGGAGGATTGTGAATGGGAAAAGCTGGAGAGTTAAAGCAATTTGGGATCATGAACAAGGAGGCCTGGGGCAGATTCCAAGGCATAGAACATCACAGGACAGTACGAAATGTGCTGGAGTGAGAAAACAAGAGAACTGTAGAGAGGCAGAGAGGTTGCAGAAGAGCCACCCTGAGAGGGTAAGAGAAGGACAGGCAGAGTGAGAACCCCATAGACTCCAAGATTTGCCTTGAGCGAGTCCTGTTTGCTCTCCTTGTAGAGATGAAAACCACTGCCATTTAACTCTGTCGAATAGAATTTTGCAGTTTTTTAAACTTGAGCCAGTAAACATTTACTCATGCATTTATTCAGCAAATATTTATAGAGTGCTTACTATGTGCTAGGCAGTGCTCTAAAGTGCCAAGTCCACCAAACAGGCCAAGTTTCTAGCTCCTGGGGCTTCCCTTCCTGTGCTGTGCCATGGCTCTGGGCAACCCATTTCAGACAAATAAAAGCAGCTCCCCTCTATACTCCAGGTTTGGCTCCTGTTTTATTAAAAGCCCAAATTCCAAACAAACACGATAACGTGAGATCTGAAGGAGCTTATAGTTCAATAGGTTGACTTACACTTGCACAATTCATGGTGAAATGACAACTAGCACATGGAAGGCGCTTTGGGAGAAGGAGAATTACCCTCTTCTAATTTCAGTTAGCCCCCTTTCAGATCTTGCCCTTAAACCATATCATTATACACTGCTTAAAAGACTCCAAACTGCACTTGACATCTATTATCTCACTGTATGCTCTAAACAATCCTTTCAACTAGATAAAACAGGTCTAATTATTTGCAAGTTTGAGCAAACGAATGCTCAAAGTGAATGGTACTGTCTTCATGAAGAATTCTGTATTTCTCTTTCTATTCCAGGTCAGACCACATGTGCCGCCTTCCCTAACCTCTCCCTGCATGTGGGAGAAGGGCAGTGTTGAGTGCAAGAGGATGGACAAGCCAGTGACAGGGAACTGCCTCTGAGGGTTACTAATCAAAGGAAGGGGTAGGTGCAGAGGGAAGTGTGGTGTGGTGGTGTGGGAGTGGTATTTCATGCTGTAATTGGCCACGCGTGCCCAATCTATGTGTAATGCAATGTGGGGGAGGAGTGTTATAGGATATTAAAATTTTCTAGGGAACATTTTTCCCCCTCCACCTACGGACAACCTTTAATGTGCACAGATGTATGGTTTTTTCCTATCAATCTGATCCCACAAAGGGGAGGCTGAACATTGGGAAGGCAGGCAGCCAGGGACAAAGGGGAGGCTTCCTTGCAGTCTTCTTCCTCCCTTTCCCAAAATATGGGGGTGAGAGAACTGGTTGTCCCAGGATGCTCACAAGACAGACCCAAGAAACCACAACAGTCCAAAAATCAGAGTCTGCTAAACCGAGATGGACTTCTCCAGAGACTGTGTTTTGAAAAGTTTGCCAGTCCTTTTTATTCTCACCACAGCCTGAGAGATGGGTGGGGCTGGTCCTGTTATCCCCACTTTATGAATGAGGAACCAAAGACAGATTCTAAGTAATCTGTAGAGATTTTATTAACGAGTTACAAGTGGAGTGGAGATTTGAATTCACGGTTGTCTGCGATTTAAACGAAGGTTTTCTTTTGCTGTGCTAGAGTTTTTTTTCCCTCTATAAATAAAAAGTGAGAAGGAATTAGTGATGAAATTAAACACGGTAACTAGTTACATATGGATGTAAATTTAATTATTTACAAGTCAGCATAGAGTTTACTCTCAGGGCTATTTTGTCTTTTCTCAATTAATTGAGACTTGCAAAGTCTGAGGCTAAGGGTTCTCCACCTTGCTGCCAATCTGGAAGTTCTCAACAACATAAGGGTATGTAGGGTGTGTGTGTGTGTGTGTGTGTGTGTGTGCATGTGTGTGGGAGTGTGTGTGTAGGGGGTGTCATAGATAAGGTTAACTATACCTTCTACATTGAATTAAAGGGTGGAATATAGGAATTCTCGAGTATAGTATTCAGCTGGGCAACCAAGTTTGGAAAGTACTTTTAGGGTTGATCTTGTAAATTTAATTATTTACAAGTCAGCGTAGAGTTTACTCTCAGTGCTATTTTGTCTCTTCTCAACTAATTGAGACTTGCAGACTAGTTCTGTTGGTGCAGTTCTTGACCAGGTTTCCCCAAATGGTGTTCAAAGAGTGACCATGTTTGTATATGCTCTTGGCTTAGCAAGGCCCATACCTGGTTGGCACACAGGAAGCACCTATTTCCAATAGTGGAATTCTATAATGACCATGTTGACTCCTGCCCTGAGTGTCCTCTCCCCTTGAGTGAGGGCTTCACCTGTGAATGTGATGCCATAACAATCACTCTCTTGATTCAGTTCCATGAAGGACAAAAGTGACTAGATTTTTCAGATGTGACCAGTGTCCCCAATCAGTTCACTTTAAATGAATCAGAAGGAAGATTATCCTGAGTGAGTCTGACTTAATTAGGTGGAACATTTAATACAGGATCCAGAAGTCAGAGTCAGAAGGAACAACAGAGATGCTGTCCTGCTAACCTTGAAGACAGAAACTGCCATGTTGTGTATAGGCCCACGAGGTTAGGGAGGGCAGGTGGCCAGTAGGACCTGGGATCTGTGATCTTATAACCTTAAAATATTGGGTTCTACAAAGAGCTAGTTAACCTGTAAGAGGACTCTTAACCTCAGATGAGAACTGCAGCTCTGGACAACATCTTGGTTTTAACCTGTTGAGAACTAAATAGTGGTCACAACTTCTCAGTACATGGATCCCTGACCCCAGGGAGTTGTGAGAATAAATTTGTGCTGTTTAAAGCCTCTAAGTTTATGGTAATTTATTACACAGCAATAAAAAATACTAGTATACCACTGAAGTCAGCATAAAGATTTTCCAGGACAATAGCTAATAAACTGCAAAAATCTTAGAACTATTTCAGTACTTCTCTTTTTAAATTTATTTTATGTGGAAAAGAAGAATGACAGGGAAAAAAAAGGCTCAGGGTCAGATATACTTGTAACCAAATCTCCACTGACTTGTATCTAAGTTTGGATGCTGTGTGTGTGTGTGTGTGTGTGTGTGTGTGTGTGTATGAAATATGGATAAGCTAAAATGTATTATAATTTTTAAAATTGGGATAAATTTTCATGTCATAGCACTTACCCTTTTAAAGAATACAATCCACTGGATTCTGGCAAATTTACAGGGCTGTGCACCCCATCATCACTTTCCAATTACAAAATATTTTTATCTTCCGCCAAAGAAATCCCTTTAGCAATTACTCCCTTTTTCCACCTCTCTTTAACCACTACAACCACTTATCCATTTTCTATCTCTATTAAGTTTACTATTCAGGACATTTAATGTAATTGGAATCATACAGTATGTGGCTCTTTGTGTCTGACTTCTTTTAGTTAGTAAGTTTTCAAGATTAATTTGTTATATAGTAAACAAAATGTTTTATATCCACACAAAGGATATTATTCAGACATAAGAAAGATTAAAATAAATTTTCTTTATGAATTTTGTCTCTCTGTTGTTAAATTAACATTTAATTTGTCACAATCACTTTATATTAATAACAACTTAATTTCAATAACATGCATAGAATTTGCCCTAATGTAACTCTATTATCTCCCCCTCCTTGTCATATTATTGTCTAACAAATGACATATTTATACATTATTTGCCTATTAACAGTTATAATTGTTTTAACAGTGTTTGTTTAAATCTTACAGAAAAAAAGAATTGCAAACAGAAGATACATTTATACTGTCTTTTGTATTTACTTATGTCATTATCTTGACTGATGCTCCTTAAATAAATTGATTTACTGTCCAGTGCTCTTTCATTTCAACAGGAAGGATTCCCTTTAGTATCTCTTTCAGGACATCTCAGCCACAAACTCAGCTTTTGTTCATCTGAGAATGTTTTAATTTCTTCTTCATTTTTGAAGGATAGTTTTGCTGGATATAGAATTCTTGTTCAATAAATCTTTCTGTCAGCTCTTCGAATTTGTCATTCTACTACCTTCTAGCACCCATGATTTTTGATAAGAAGTCAGATATTATTCTTAACAATGAATCCTTATATGTAATGAGTACTTCTTGCCTCTGCTGAGGCCCAAGGTTAATGAGAGGTGAGAGCTTAGGGCCTTTTCAAGTCTTACCTGGGCATGTGTACAGCCATATATATGCACATGACTTTCTAGATTTCCAGGAAAGTGCCAGAGATTTTCAAAGCCCTACTAGACATTTCAATCCCCAACTTTTTCTTTTAAGATTTTTGGTTAGCTTATTTGTCCTGACTCTATGGCTGCCTCAGGCAACTGCAAAGTTATACAATTGTCACTGATTGTTTCGATACATCTCCTCAGAGAAAAGCTTCATAATAATGAAACTCTAGGTCAAGTAAAAAAAAGACACATCTTCACCTGGAGACTGCTCAAATAATTTAATTCTCTAAGAACTCACCAGTGATTGTTAAGCTTCTGGTTTTCAAAGTAATTGTGGAGCTATTTGGTTTCAAGGCTACTGATTGCAAGCTAATAATATTATCATAAAATTTGCTTAAGAACATTTAGCTGTTTTAGCTTAAATAAACATGCCTCAGTTTATTGCAATCCATTTTCTTCATTTCCAAAGTTCTGCACATTTTGGTTTTGACACTTTATGCCAGTGTTCTTTTGCTTTTATGGAGAAGCAGATTTTTGGAGGTCCTTACTTTGCTATTACTACTGATGACATCCTATCTAAGTCATGTTTATTTTTTGACACATTTCTTAAGATGCCTCACTTTCTCTTTTGTGTAAGGTAGAGTAATAATACCTGACCTGCCTCATTTTAGGTTCATGGAAAGAATGAAATGGGATACTATATCTGAAACATAAAGAGTTCAAAATAAGGGCAAGTTGGAATTGAATATACATTACTATAGTTCTTTTGTTAAGATATACATCAGTCAAGGGCTGTGTCAAAGACGCCTGGCTCATGTCAACACTTGGGCTGCCTCTTCCAGCGTGCAGAGTTGCAGGGGAATGATTTCCTAGCCATGGACTATATTTTAGCTCCCTACCTCTTATATCTAGGGGATCATGCAAGTGGTTTTTACCAGTGCTTTGTAAGCAGTGTGTTAATGCAAGTTAAAGAGGCTAAGGAATGTTGAAGATAGTGAACTACAGGATGGAGAGAGTCCAGAAACTCAGATCATTACTTAGAAGAACACCCATGTGGGGTGTGTTTCTTTCTTTTCTTTTTCTTTATACCTTTCTTTTATAGGAGAAATAAATTTCTCTTGTATAGGATCCATTTATGCATGTTTATTACAGTAGACAGGATTACCTTAATATAAGAGGAGGTCCGATAAAAGCACTGGTGTTAGAATAAGGCTAACCTGGTCAGTATATAATCCTATCATAGTAGTGACCATGTTGGTAAAAATTATTTTACCTTATCATATATATTAAACTTTCTCAGAGTGAGGAGGGTGGGTCAGTTGACCTGGGTGGACCTGGACATGTATATCTGGGCTGGTATAGTGAGCTGGTAACACTCTTTGGACAGAGGGGAGAATTCATAACTGTTAGCTGGGGATGAAGAATTTTCCCCCAAAGAGAAGACCCTCCAAGAATAAATGGCTGGCCTTTAACTTCCTAAATAATATGTTAGACTGAGAAAGAATGGGTTTCTTTTATGTAGGTCCAAGAAAGCTTCTCTAGGCCAAGGTCAGACTCTTAAAAGAGACAATGTCAGGGTGAAAATATCTGACTAGAGGATTGATGTCAATTTTAACATCTGGAGAGTCATTCTGGGAGTCAGGAATGGCAGAGAAAGTAGAGAAAATGCCATGAGGTGGGAGCAGAGGACACTTGCAGTGATTTGGGACACATGTGAGACACCCCAGGGACCCCTTGAATCAGAGAGCTACGGGCCAGGGATTCTTGAGAATTTGCCAGTGAGGGTTACATAAGGGAGGGATCTTTTGCTGCTTTATTATGACATACATTTCTGACTGAAGCATTGGGCTTTTGAAACCTGAGGAAAAGCAGCCTATACATATGCTATGATGAGCTGGGTTACGCAGCTTATAATGGAGGCAGAAAAAGATGCTGTGATTTGCGTCTGTCCTTTGCTCATTCTCTTTCATTGTCTGAAGTCCACTTTTCTTTCCCCTCTCTAATTGTATGACCACTGGGACTAGAGAAACCACGGATGGAGTTCTGAGAACTCCAGGGGAATGTTGTAATAAGAAACTCATTTCTATTGATCTTCTCCCCTCCCAGTAAGCTCTGTATTTGGATTGCTTTGGATGTGGGGGGAATGGGGCAAGGGCAAACATCCAGTAACTTACATTTTCAGGAGCTTTGTGGTTTATACTCAGAAACTCAGTGAACTGATAATGATGGCAAGCAGAGGTTAAATCCCCATCTCATCTTCAAACTGGGAAGAATAAAGGATTTGTATTCAGTCACACAATGTGGAATGAGGGCAGCTCTTAAAATGATTGCTCAGGGTGCTTTTTCCACACAGCCTCGGTCTTTCTGTATGTGATAAAGTCTGCTCAAAAAGAAACTTTTGACTATATATATGATAAATGAGAAATGCCCTTGGGAAAAGGGAAACACCTGTTTTCCCTCACTCTGTTCAATTCTTCCCAATTAATTCCTCAGGGATATTTGGATGACAGACATCAAGAGCATAACACCTTCCCCCATCCCCAGCCCCCACCCCAGTACAAGTCCCCTGGGCATTTTAAAATTGAGAGTTATTTTTTTTTCTTCTTTGGCAAACTGGTTTGCCCTCCTATTGCCTCTGTGGAGCCACTGGAGTATCCTGTCTCTGAATATACACACACCCAAGTTTGAAAAGCCTGATGTGGGAAAGGTCCATAGAAACAAGGAAATGCCTTTGCTCTTGACCATACATGGATCTCGGCACTGCCATGTGTGGAATTCTCCTGGGCTGGTACACAGCCTCTGCTCTGGTGGGCAGGCAGCTTCACTTTTTTTAGCATGGATGCTTCCAGAGAGTGACTGGTCAAAGCCTCAGATACTTTCACAACAGAAGGGCTTGCCCTGGGGTTTTAACCAAAACAGAAATGATCCAGGGGAAGATGTTTCTGAAAACCCGCTCCCCTGAAATTCACTTCAACTTCTTACTTAGTGCTGCAAGAACCTTTCCTATGGCTGCCTCCCACAGAAGTTTAAAATTTTTCTTTCCACTTAATTTAGTTTCCAATGTCTTACTCATACTTGGCTTCTGTCTTTATTTTACTTCTGTGAGAGTTGAAGGCAATAATTTTATTTAATAGCCATATATACACCTTCCCACATGGAGGCTACACCTTGTTACATTACAAGTCCTCAGCTCCCCATTTTATTCCTCGAAATCAAGAGGAAACCCCCAACAGAATGTGCTAGACAATTAACTGGGCTACTGTTTGCTGTAGAACACATTTTTGGTTGGCTCTGGACATTGGGTTCAGTGGAGGGGACAGTCAGAAGGAGGCCTACTGAAGCCAGACCCCAGCTCCCTCTCCAGGAGCCCTTGTTGATGAATCACAAATCTACACTTTGTCTGAGCCCTCCACCCCTGCCCCCAGAGGACATTCCAGCTGGCCCACGAGTGTGCAGTGGGGGGCTGTGCTCTAAAAAGTCTCATTCTATGCTTGGCAGAGCTGGTTGAAATTCAAACTTTTAAAAAATTAACCTGAATTGGCAGCACCAGCTAAATATGGGACTGTTTCTGATCACATGTAACAGAAGGCACAAGTGTCACCACTGAAAGCTGCACTTACATCTCTTTGCTCCTTACCACCAGAGGACAGTGTCCATTTCTGCTCCACAACTAGTCTCCAGTCCTAGAGGACAGGAAAGCCCCAGTGGAAACTCCTCCTTAACACACTGGATGGAGTACCCCAGCAGGAATAAGCCAACGGTTGCTGCCTGGTATTTGAACATCATTTAATGAGTGCCCAGGATTCATCTGTAAAATGCACATTGTTAATTTAGGGCCTGCTATTCATTAATTAGGGGTTTAGTGGCAAGTGCCATTGAGCTATCTGCAATGTTTAAGGTTACGTCAGGCCCTAGTAAACGGCTTGCTGATAACAAGGTGCATCCATCTTCATTACTTGGCCACTCCTGTCTGACTGTGCTCAGCATCTTCGAAGGGCTGTGCCTCTTGGAACTGAAGAATTAAACTTTTATCCAAACCAGATTCTGCTCTTTCACCTCTTCTGATTCCTTGAGTACTTCCCATTTATTTTGCCCAAATGACATCTGATTACCTAACATGGAATGAAGCAGGGTCTTAACCTAAAACAGTCTGCAGATTTCAGTTCTCAGCTGGAAAGTTCCAGTGGGTTAACGCTAAGGAAACCCTCACTTTTCCATTTCATCTGATACTGGGCTGGGCATAAAAGAAACAGTTTCTGATTTTTCTTCTCTTAAGGTGGCAGTTTCAATAGGATTTTTTTTAATAGCCAGAGAAATACAGGAAATTAATTTTAAACCTGAAGAATAAATGTCCCAATTGGTTTGAGTTTACTTTTGCAGTGCTTCTCTAAAAATATGGATTATTTGAGGCAATCGTGGTGCCAAATGAAATAATTCCAACCACCTAAAGAGAGCCCTCCATGTTGAGACTCAGCTGTACAAACGCAGTCATGTTGGAGGTGCGTGCTCAGTCACCAGGGCTCCAAAACCTGCCCTCCTTTTCCATTTCTAGTCCTGCAGTCTGAGCAGGCAGTGAGAGGTGACACATCAGGATATACTGCCCTTAAAGGAAATTATATAAGTACAAGTTTGTTTATCCTTCAAACGCTAGGTTAGAGGACTTGCATAAAAACGAACTTCTATTGACAGATGGTCTCTCTAAGTAGTTGCTTCTGAGAAGGGAGAGCGCTACCTGGCATGGCTGTTTAACACATTAGGGTGCTTGCAGGGAGAGCCTACTGCTCCCCTGAACCATGGTTCAATTTTAAGCATCACTGGCCGGGCTGGGTTATTGTAACTATGTTGAGAAGTGAGCTTTGAGAGCCTGACGCTCACTGTGTGCAAGGGAGAGGGGAGGAGCAGGAGGAGGAGGCGCTGCTTACTGGAATGATAGCCCAAGGGAGGGTATCTGAAAACCTTTGCGCCACTGAGCTGGCACACTTATCACAGGGTGACAGTCTATACCGCGGGCCTGCAGTGCGTTGCTGTTTGTGGTGCATGCTGCCAACTGGCTTAGAAAATGCAGATCCCTCTCTCAGATAGAGAGAGCAGGAGGCAAAATGTCAGCTGACTGACATTCCCAACAATAGGTCTTCCTCGGCTCAGGATACTGGAGTGTGGATCCCTGCCCTGTGGGAGTGAGGCAGCTCTTCCCACGTACCCACCCACCCACCCATTCCGGCTAGCTTTCTGCTGGAGGGTCCCTATCCCTTTTCACAAGCTGGTGGGAATGCCTGCTTGCTTTTACTCCTTTTAATTTTGTAATTAAATACTACAAACCCTAAGATTAAAAAAAAAAAAAAGTGAGTTGTATTCATGGATCATCTTCTTGTCCTACATCTTACTAAACACAAAATAGATAATGCCCCAGAGGCTATGGGGGGGGGGGGGCAAACAAAAGACTTGGCTTTTTACATTTAGTCATGAAATTATGTACATTATATGTGATTGAAAGAGATGATCTTAAGCTGAGGATTTCTTAAATTTATCAGAATGATGTGCTGGACACTTGAAGTAAGAGCTTTTTGAAGCTGAGGTGCTGCTGGATAAAACACATACTTTGTTTGGAAAAGAGAAAGCCAAGATATTGTGGGGTCACAAGGAACAATGGAGCCAGTGAAACAGAGGTCAGAGCTGAAGGTTTCTGGTAGAAGCAAGAAGCAAGCTATATACAGGTATTTTAATTTTTTCTCTTTTAATTCAGAGAGAAACTCTGCTCTAGGACCTGGAACACTGCATGCAGACTGATAGTAAGAAAAGCACTCGCTTGTTCAATTTTTATCATTCAATATTGTATTAAAAATTTTTAGGTTCTTCAGGTCAAGGAGACTTTTAAAAGGTTAAAAGCTATTCAAAAGGGTTACCATATCCATAAAAGCAAATGAGATTAAGCCTAAGGACTGATGGAGGGAAAACAATAATTTAGATAAACTGCCACCACCTCAAAAATGTTTTGACTTTTACCAGGGAAAAGAAATTCAAAGATTCTTGGATTGGTTGTCATATCAAAGATTCATTAAATATGAAGCAATTATTCTTGTGCCTTTCATTGTTGGGTGTATGTTAGACTAGGTTCCACCTTTCTTTGGTTACATTCTTTCTAATGGTTGGAAAGAAGTAATTGCATGGGTCTAACTTCCATCTGTCAACTCTTGACCTTGCTGGTTGTGCATCTGTAACATCAGACACTGTTGTCATGGAAAGAATTATGATGTTTCAATCGAATGTATTGTAAAGTTAACAAATCTATAACATGATCTGGATCACTTGAAAGGGATTGGAAAATGTGTTTCAGAGACCTCAGGGGAAGTGACCAGGAGGATATCCACATCAATGTTCATCTCTGCTGCTTACTACTAATTGAGAAAGTTATTGTATTACAACAGAAGAGCTAAATTTGAACCTCAAACTTGAAGTGAGTACTCAAAATTAAAATGTGGGGTTCAACAATTAATACAAAAGCCATTAAACATTCACATCATCATATGACTTGGTGAGAACTAGGTAATGTCTGACTTTATTGGAACTCTATTTTTTGTTCACAATACTTAAAAATATGGTTCAGTCTGGTTTTTGTTCCTAATCTTAGAAAACTAAACTTCTAGGCAGATCTCTTTAACGCTGGTAGGTCAGCCAAGGAGGGGACTGCAATAATCAGGTCAAGCTGATATTTGCTAGAAAAATTTCAGGGTATAGAACAGCAAATTTTCTTGAAAAGAAAATGAAAAAGGAGTTGATATTAAAGTTTAATTTGATCTGCTATGGAAACTGGATCTGGCCTAATAAAATTAAAATGGATAGAAATAATATTCTGGACACTTAAATTTTGTTTCCATTGTCCTGTGTCTGAAAAAATAAGCACTCCAAGTTAGTAAAAGAGGCTAAAATTTCCATTTCATGACAAATATTCCCTAACAAAGACTTTTCATTCTACATATCTTTCACTTTTATAAAGTCAAAAAGAAGAATGGTTGTTGTGAACATTAAAAATTGGGTTTTTGGATCAAAAAAATGGCAAAGCAAAGCTGACACATCTAAGAAGAGTTAAAAGAGAAAGAAAGAGTAACTCACCCCCGCCTAAAAAACTGCAATGTGATTGACCCTGCTGAAGAAAATCTACTAAATGAAACCCAAAACTTACAGATGAATAAATTAAGTGATGATTATTCATATTGTAAAAGAGTCTTTAAAGAATTCCCCTAGGATTCTTTTAAAGGCTGAGCTCCACTAGTTCATGTAAGTGTTTGTATACAGATCATTAACTATTTGACAGGCAGGCCAGAAACACAGGTAGAGGGAGCCAAGGCAAAGGGAGGGAATGTTCAAGTGCTAGAGGAATCACTGGCACTTAAGGATCACAAGTCTCAAGATAAACATAGATGAAACAAGAATGAAAGTCAGGAGAAAATATGACATTTACTTACAAGCAGGCTTTACACATTGGAGCTCTCGGACGTGGATTGCTTGGCCCCGCTGCCTAGTCAACTGATCTTGGACAGGTTGGGTAACCTCTCTGAATACCAGCCTTCTAGGGATGGCTGAGAATGATATCATAAGTAAAGCACCTGAACAATGGCCTGGCACGTCATACATACTGTGTACGGGTTTCTAACATGATTCTATTACAAGATATCAGGTATTCTTTAAAGCAGAAACTATGAGCATGAACATGAGACCAAAAACGATTTCACAAAACAAAATGCCCTCTAGTCCCCCAAAGAAAAAACAAGCTGAAAACATCAAGAAATAAATTCTGGTTTCTGTCAATCTATAATTAACTCTCCTTGAAATAATTGTCTTAGCTTTAGTTTTCTAGGGGGTTGGCTAAATTTGTATGATTGGAAAGTACATAGAGACAGCAACCTAGTATCTGTTCATTTTTTTTTTAATGTTAAAAGACCTCGATGCATCTGTTATTACATCTGTCATTTTAAGACAATAGTAGGTTGAAATACAACTTTCTTATTTGTAGGAAAGAAAATTTCTTGCTTGGTTGACTTCCCTTGGGTTACACAAGAATGAACTTGTTCTGTGTAAGCTACTCAGTGCATCTGCTTGCATGGATCTTTTAGCTTGAGATCGACCTTAAATGATACTCTCCAAAGGAACAAACAGTAACAATGTGTTCCAATCTGCTCTCCTGGTCTGACCAAATGGTTGAGTTTCATAGGTTGCCAAACCGGAAGCACCGAAAATGGGTAGGAAAGTCTGAGAGTAGGTGTGCAGATAGTATGAAACTAAGAGTCAGGTAGATGTAAGGAGGACTGCAGGCTCTTTGGAGTCGAGGTAGCTCATTCTGCGGTCCTGCAGTCTATTGTTAGCCACATCAGTCCTGGTGTGACTAGCCAGAAGTCCCAACTATTTAGAGGACCGGAAATGACACGTCGAGCCATGAATGATAAAAAGAGATCCTATTTAATATTCGCTTGTGTGCAAGCCTCTGAAACTCCTTTTTCACTCAGGTTTCCCTGGCTGGCCAGCCTTCTGCTCATGCTGTAGGACACTCTATTCTCCCACACTCTATCCATATCATGGTTGGATACAGGTTGAATAAAAATGTGTTTCTGGCTCCTTACACTTGGTTTAAGTGAGTGAACGCTGATGAAAATGGGTAAGTAAATAGTTTTTAAGTGCAGGAGATCCAATTACTTTCTTCACAACTTGAAGTTCTTGACAGTTCTGGAAATACTAGGCTTTTTTTTCCCCAAATGTTAAAGTGGATTGATCTTTCCCTAGCCTCAGAGCAGATTGCCAAATTGCCAGCTTTCAATTTATTCTTTTTTCAAGAAATTTAAGTGATTTGATTCATTTCTGGGGGGAAATTTCTCAAGTTCAGAAAACTTAAAACCATGAAAATCTATAAATGCTTTTATTTTTGACTTGAGTTATAAAGAATAAGGGACAGAACTTTGCTTAAGTGGGAGCTAGATTAGTTACCTTGAACAACTGTCTCTTACTGGGTATTCCCCAAGTGTCCAATGGCTATAAAATTAGTAACAAGATGTTAAATTTTATTAAACTTGCTTTTTCTCCCAAAGCAACCTGATCTCCTAGACTTAAGTTCTGTCACATTTTCTCACTTATCCTTAACAACACTTAACACAAGTATAATTGAGCAATTTATTTGTGTAATTATGAGTTTAATGTTTGTATATATGGGTAGAGAGTAATCTCTCTCATGATAAGGCCATGGGTCTTTCTGATTCATTATTGTAGATCCAGAGCACACACATAGTAGGTGCTCCAAAATGGTGAATAGACAGATACTAGTAAATTTTCTGTACTTATTTTGCTTACTGGTAATTATATATCTATATCCCATATATCAACAATTGCTCAAAATAATATTGCATTTTACTTTGCTTCATACATCACCATGAATTTGTTTTATTTGCGTATTCTCATGCATATTCCCATCCTCCAATTAACATAAATCAATCGTTTTCATAAAGTCTCTAATTTCCTTCTCATTTGTACTCTGCTTTCTTGGACTACTGCTCATTCTAAGATTCCTTTCATTGTACCTCTGGCTCAGCCTAAACTGTTCTTGGATTCCTTTTCTTCCTCTTTCTTGGATTAGTTTTCATATTACTGGAATATATCCTCCTAATATTTTCCTTAGGAAAGAGACAAGAAATAGTCATAAGAAATGACTTTCATGTCTAAAAATGCCTTTATTTTCTCTTAAACTTTATCTAAAATTGCACTTAATGTAGAATTCTTTAACATTTCTTTATAGTTTTTTGGTATCCTATGATATTAATTAAAAAACTGATGTTAATCTGATGCTCACATCTTTTTGAATAATGATTTTTTTCCTTTCTAAAAGTTGTTTTGATTTTTCTCTTCTTGCTTGATGTTCTAAAATTTTATAAAGCTATATTTAGGGCATAATTTTTCCACTTGACATTTGGTGGGGTTTGCCAATTGTTGGGTTAATAATTTTTTTCTCAGTTGGAAGGAACTTTCATCTATTTTCTTTTGTTATTTCTTCTATTATTTTAATTCCTTCATTGTTTCTATTGTTTTCTTCTAATATACATACACAGATAGATATAGGACTTTCTGAACTTATGCTATGTATTGTTTACATATTTTAATGCATAAAAATGTTATTTTTTCCAAGAACTCAGAGAAACCTCTTTTTATATTACAAATACAATATATTTTTGAATTTGAATACTGATTAGACACTTCCAATTTCTCTTTTACATTATCTCTTATATTATCACTATTTCTTTAGCTTTAATATTTAGTCATGTTTGTCTTTCTATTTACTTTTCCTTTAGTTGCTGGTAATCTGTGGTTGATCACTAATTTTAGTACAGAAAGAACTGTATTTATTGGTATAGATAGGTGGTTTGGGCAACCTTTGAGTTGGTTAAATGGACCATTTTACCCAAAAGGCCACTATCTCAAGGGGGAGGGCTGCCTGCAGGATTGGTGTCAAAAGACAAACTCTATTGACAAGTTGCTTTTCATTTCTAGTATTTGAACAGGGTTGGATATCACAACTGCCAAATAAGCCAAATACTCTATAAATGGAGGGAGAAAAGGGACTATTTAGGTCAGATTGTCTAAGGATATACTTCTAGTTATAGACCCTTGTTGCCACTTCTGCTTGTATCTGCTTGGAGACTCAGGAACCTTTTAAGGAAAATGGTTTCCACCTCTACTACAGGGTTTTTCTATGTGTTTTGGTTTGTGTTTTACTTACAAAAGTTTATCTAACAATATAGTTCTATCTGTGTCTTGTCTTTCAGGGATTCATCGGACTTCCTGGTTTGTTAATGTCACTCCCTTTCTCCTCATTTTTAAAAGGGTTATTTCAAATCCTGCCAAGGATTTATTTATTTTTACATGTATTTTTATTTCAGTGGGAATTTCAAATGGAGAGGAGGTAAATGTGGTTCTGTCCATCATCTTGAACTAGGAAACTACATAGCTCTCTTAGCCTTGCTCAAAGGGGTTATCTGAATTTGACTAAAACTAATCCAGTTGTTCACAAATAGATGGACCTAACTGTAAATAGGTAAAGTCCCATACAAGTTCCCCAGACCTTGCTAATTATTCTCCATGGATCAAGTAGGATTTAATAGCGTTAAGGGCTTTGCATGGTTCTAAATTGTTCCCTGAGCCTCTTGGCAGTTTCGCGTGTGTATAGAAGAGCGCGATCAAAAACAAAGTAACTATAGAGATGGGCCTAACCAAAAAAGGCTAAGCTAAAAACTGAAGTTAAAGAATTTGAACTGGCTTTGAATTTACTTAGGGGCATTACATATTTTTATGTTAGTTGGGCTTGACCAACTCTACGTAGATTTGCCAAGAAAATAATTGATGTAATCACAGAGCCAAGAATGATAACATGTGAAGATCTGTGGAGGATTGGCAGGACCCCAGATCACTGGGGAAAAGCCAATGGAGTACCTATTTTTAAAAGGCAATAAAAAGTTGTTTGAGAATGAATGACCTTTTATGTAGAGGGAAAGCAGTGCATACTGATTACCTTAACCCAGATAAATTTGAGACAGTCTTATACAGTAATGGTAGTAGTGAAGAGAGGAAACATGTACTCATGTATCACATCAACAGAACATTAAGGATCCAAAACCCAGTCAAAGCTTCTAATGGAAAAATATTAGATTTTATACATTTTAATCACCATTTGATCAGGATTTTAATCTATATCTTGTTAAGCATCTGGACAATTTAAGACTCACATTTCTCCACTTTTTGCTAGATACATGTTATCATCTAGACACCCCAAATAATACACAAGGATGATATAAAATGAATGAATCTAAAAGAGTCATTGTTCATATGTCAATTCCTTCCTTAATAGGCATGAAGACTGCATATTACACAAATGATGGTGGTTGCCTTATTCTAAAACTTAAAACAGAATGACAAGCTTTCCATAGACAAAGTCATTATTCTAAAATCAAACCAAATAAAATGAAACAAGTGTTGGTTTAAGATGTTTAAATTAGGAAGGCAAAAAAAGAACCCCTATAAATTTGAAATGGTGGAGAACTCTTAGGCAATGACTGGATGGAAGAAGAAGATCAGAAGTCCCTCAGTGTCCCCAAACAATACTACTCACCAATTCTGTAATTCAGTGAGCTCTTCACTCCTCTGCTCCTTGTGTCTAATGCTTCCATCACGAGGATCTATTTTATCTTGCAAATTCTCTACTCATTTTTCAAGTCTGAATCCTGGGAAACCCTCCTGCCTCACATTATGAGTTAATTTCTCTGTCTTCCATGTTCCTTTGGTGATGTTTTTATTAGTATATTATAGCTATACATAATAATAGGATTCATTCTGACATGATCACACATGCATGGAATATAATTTTTTTTTCCATTTCAGTCCCCACTATCTCCTCCCTCCCTCTGTATTCTCCCTCACCATTTCCCTTCCTTTCATCCACTGGCTTCCTCCCATCTGTTTATTGTTTTTTATAAACTGATACTTCATAGGTATACACAAAGGTGGAATTCACCTGGTACATTCACACATGCACACAGTATGACTTGGTCAAACTCATTTGACTGACTGCTCCTTCCCTTTCCCATCCTTCTCAAATTCCCCTCAATCCCCCCTCCTTCACTCCACTGATCTCTCTTCCATCTTCATGGTGTTTCCCCACGCCATTTTCTTCCCTTATTTCACTCTAGCTTGCACATATGAGAGAAAGCATTCAACCTTTGACTTTGTTGGTATATTTTAAACTCAGGTACAACTAACATGGAATTGTTACCTACCAGGCACTGTACCATGAAATAACAGCTATATCACAGGGGCAAAACCTCAATATGATTATCCATATTTACACAATTGAGGAAGCTGGGGTCCAGAGAAGGTACCTGAATTGTTGAAGGTTGCTCAACTAAGAAATAATATAGATTTCAATTATATAGTTATTTGTTTTCAATTCTTTCTCCACCACTGGACTTTAAACTCTTCAAGGGCAGAAAAAGTATGTTATTCATCCCTCAGTCCTAGCAGCTGCACAGTGTCTGGAACATGGTCAAGACCTATTTGCTGAACAAATATATTAATGAATAAACAATGTAGTGAACTTGCATTAAAGATGAGCTGCACTTAAGTGTAAATAATTTACTTGTCTCATCTGGTAAAAGTCATCATTCAATAGGTTTTCATTAACATTTCCACCTCCACTTTACTCAGACTTTGGTTTATGTAGAAGCATTACAAGGAGCGGTGATGAAAACGTGGACCATAAAAACAGTTAAAGAACAAGGTGTGCTTAAAGAGGAAGCAGCATGCTGATGGGCTGGACCTAAAGCCTCACACAATGTTGAGCAGTCATCAGTTCATGCTCTTATGAGCTATATATTTATATTTAATGTGGATGTGATAGTTTGTCAGTCATTAAGGAGGTAATAAAATCATAAGGACACAATCCCAGACTTCAGATTCAGAATTTGAGTGTAAGCAAGATATGTGTGCTGTTCAGAATGAAAGCACCAGGTACTGTCAGTGCCACTGGAGTCTTAAAGTAAGACACCAAGCAATAAGGGAAGATTCTGTAAAAGTTGCAGTGATGTGAGTTAGTCCTCAGATAGGGCCTGTTAGGTGGTAGGTACCTAACGTTGTTGAATGTTGAGTGGCATTTTGAAGGTTGAAGTTTAGGGGAAAGTCTTCTCTCTCTTGCATGTATTCATTCACTTAACATATATTTGGATGCACATAAGATACCATACATCTCCTAGACAGACCTTTCTTCAAATATATTCACACTGTGTTAGATTCTTAAAGAATAAATTTCTTTAAGAAATTTAAATTTAAATTTCAGGTTGGGAAGGACCTTTAAAGGTCATAAGGTCCAGTTTTAACCAGTTTTAACATCTGGAATAGTGGTAACTAACAGAAGATTAACATAAATACTGAATTTTAAGCATACATTCTTCACAGAATTTTCAGAAATTTTACCAAAGCAGTCATAAAAGAAAAACACAAATATAATCTAGATGTTCTTTCACATGGTTCCAGCTCCACCTTAAACCACCACAAGTGAGAAATTAAAGCTCCACAGAGGTTGGATCTATATTAAGGAATAAATTGACAATTAGTCCAGATAAATTTTTCTTATTGATATAAAAGCCTACCTACTAGTATGGTAGGATACAGATAAGTAAATTTGAAAAGAATAGTCTGCCACATAGAATGTGAAAAATATTACAATGGAACTATTACACTGCCAAGATGATTGTAAGAGAATTACAAGAAGATCATTCGCCAGTTCCCAGTATCCCCCAAATGGATCTGAAGGTGAGTAGCTGAATATGAGAAAGTCCTACTGCACCAGCTTGACTTTCTCAACTACTTTCCATTCCCAGATAGAAAACTTAGAGAGTTAATGACTCTGGAAAAAGTGGGCTAGCAAGTCCCTATTGATTCTGAGATTCTCAGTAAGAGATCTTGCAAAATTTGGAAAGAATTAAACTTGACATTTATTTAACCATTCTCTGCTTATAGAGCCACAGTTTCTGATGTGGAGTGGAGAATGAATACTTTAATTTGTTTTTACCATCAGCATTTATAAAAGAAAGAGAGAATCAGATGCTGCAAAATAAGGCTTATCTAACAAAAATTGTTTTGTAGAAATAAATGTTTGCTTCTAGACCAAAAACCTGCCACATTTCACGCTAGCCTAAGAGGCCTTTTAAGTGACAAAATACTTGACAATTGACAAATGATTAACAAGTAGAAAAGCATACTGAAACACTCATCTGCATAGAGCTGTGAAAGGAGGGGCGTGGGTGTAGAAAGACCTGGAATGAGATGTTGGTCTTGCCTTTCAGAACAATTGTACTGGTCATTCTGAGGACAGTTGTTAAAGGAAAATACCAGAAGGAGGGTCCTAGTGGCTTCCTTTCCCTTTTAACTTTGTCATAGAGCTACACAATGAATCTTCCAGTTCCTTTCTTCATTCTGCGTCATTTCTTTTTTCTTTTCACCAAAAGAGTGGTTCTGAGAGCCACCTTAGCCCAATGCTCCCTGTCTCACCGGTACATCTGGGAGGCGACTCCTTTTCCCTACTCCAACACCCAGAAAACAGAAGCTCATTGCTTATGCTGCAATTTTGATAACCTAACTGGCAGAACAGTTATTCAAATTTTAAGCTTCTGAATGCAGCAAGATCAACCTGGCCTATCCACATAAATAATTTTGACACGATAAGTATGCGAGAGCGATGATAACGATAAGTGAAGCAATTACCTTGCTTTTTTGGATTATATTAAATGAAGATTCTGATAGAGTAATGAAAAGAGACAAAGCAGACAAAAAGTCGGCTGCAGAGCTTTTGGGCACTGTGTTATCTCTATTATACCATATTGAAATAGAGAAGCTATCACCAATCATGCATTTCTATGTAACTTCTGGCTTCTAACAGTGAACAATGAATAAATTGTCACAAGACAGTAACTGATAAATTGGGATTGGCAGTGCTTTTTAAAAAGCATAAATAAACTTACTAGTCACCTTTTTCTCTTTTCAAAGCAGTTTTTAGGAGGCTCAGGGAGTAGGTGTGTGGGTGGAATCTATTCCAACTATGTCCCCTTCTGTTCCCTTCCTCTACCCCAGCCCATCCCTTCTACTATTTTTGTTTACTAATCAGTTTTAGGGACTCAAGATCATGTTCTGGCATTGTCACCCAAATGTCACCAATCTGTGACTCTCCTGATTTGGCATGTGGCTCGAGTGTTTGGATTTCACAGCATCAAGTTAGCTTGAAATTTTTGCTTTTGGTAAAGCAAGTCTTACATAAAAGGGAAAATATAAAATATGAACGACTAATTTCATGAGCTTTATGTTCCAGCAGAATCAAAGTTCCTTAAAATCCACAAATGCTTTAATGATGCCCAAGTCCTGCATTTGTATACTGTTTGGGAACAACATTCCCCTTGTAGAAGGAGGTAGCAATGCACACTTCTACCATCATTAACCTCTTGGATTTCAGAGGGACACTTAGTTAGTGAACGAAGCTTTCTGATTTGAATCATTCCAACTTGATACCCGGGCAAAGTCTGTTCACCCAGAAGTTTTGCAGGTTTAATGGTGACTTGCTTGTTTATTTATGCTTTCTCTTTTAGATGCTCTACAGTATGAGAAGTGGATTTGGGGGATGAAAGGGTTCTGTTCTTTTCAAAATTATTGCATGGACTTCTTAGAGTGTGTCCTGAGCTGGTCATTAATACGCTACTCACCATGGTGCAGAGGAGGGAGCTTGGATGTGGAGGTGGAAGAGCAGGATTCAAGTCTCAGTGTTGCCATCTACTTATGATTTAAGTTAGTTATACTCACGTGTCTCTTCTGTGAAATGGGAGTAATAAGGTTGACTGGATGTCATGCTAGGGGACGGGCTTTGTAAACAACTAGCCACAGTGCAAAAGTTGTTAGCCTTGATCTGACTGGTGGACGCCTATCTCAAGGTTCAGAGGAAGAAACTGGCTCACAGCTGCCTTTGGCTTTACCATGAAGACTAAAGTTTCAGGCCAGTCACTCATAATGGCAGGGTGGGCTGACTTTGTTCCATGAAGTAAAGTATGGGAATAGGCATCATTATTAGTCTTCTACTCCTATAAGCAGGATTATTTCTCTCCTCTCTCATTAAAACAAAAAAGCAAGCCATTCATGTGACCACTTTTCAAATGGAAAGGGCCAATAAAGTTATTAAGAGAAAACCACAGTTGATTAAATTATTATCATCATGGTGTTTAAAATAACATTTGTTCTGTTTATCAAGCTCTAGTCTTACTGCATTAGTGAAGAATTTGCCTTTAAAGACCAGAAAAACAACAACATGGAAATGATGCCCAGGGCTTGCACCATAGATAGGATCGTTGATTATTTTGCTCCAGTTTGTTGTAACAGTCTGCACTGCCAGGACTCAAGCCTCCAGACAGCCAGTGGTACACATTAACCACAGTTGTGCTGGGAGAGCCCACAGATGTGGGGTAGAGGTGGAAGGAGGAATGCTGTCCTCGTTACCCCCAGGTCCTGTTAATGCCTGGTCTGCTTTTACGTCTGCTTAGCAATTGTTTCACTTTTAGGATTCATGTAGCAAGCTGATTCCATATAACTATTTGTTACCCATCTGGGGCTTCTTTTTTTTAATATATATTTTTAGTTGTCAATGGATCTCCCCCCCCCCCCATTTATATGTGGTTTTGAGTATCAAACCAGGGCCTTGCATATGCCAGGCAAGCACTCTACCACTGAGCCACAACTCCAACCCATCTTGGTCTTCTTAAAGGTCTTGTTTCCTCCCTACAAAAAAGAATTGGTTTCTGGTGTTACTTAAAATGAAAGCAAAGAATAGGCATTAATTTTTACATGATGAATGCCAGCCTTATCTCCTGATTTGAGAAATAAGCAATCTTAAAATATAGCTGGTCCATAATTGGTCTGGTTATGAGGTAGGTGTTAGAGGTACACCAGGTATGTGCTTCCATAGCATGGGCCCAATTGTGATGACTGGTCAAGAGCAGAAGCAAGAAGCCCCCAAAGCCACACAGTGCTGACCACCGTAGCACCCCACATCTCCAAGACTCCTTTGCC
>JAJEJO010004466.1:362447-405726 GCA_020662805.1 Glaucomys volans
TGATCCTCCTGATTCAGCCTCCCAAGTCGCTTGGAGGGACCTAATATTTTAAATCGGTGTGTTCTATATATGCTTTTAGGTGCTACTATAGTTATATATGATAAGACTTCATAAACTTAGGGTTTTGGTACCCACTGATAAAGATTCTTGAATCAGCAAACATATTGCAGGCATCTTATGGCATTATGTGTTTGACAACTAATCTTAAAAAATATGGAGTAGACCTAAAAGAATGGAGTTTGGTCTTGCTTGCACCATTTATAAGTGTACATATTGACTGCAAAAACTGTGCTAGGCTTGTGAGGCTTGTGTATATCCCAAGACATAAGTATGGTATCTTAGTATGCTAAGACAGTCTATATATGAATCCTAGCCAATAACAGTACTTTTGGATTGTATCTTTTATGGGTATTTTACTTTTAAGAGAATTAAAAATGAAAGCTTCTGATGAGGTTATTGGGATCTGAACACAGTAATTTAATGAGTGTACCTTGAAGTTTGAGCTAGAGACTTGAGCTCAGCAGATGGAGTGGAATCATGTCCTCACTGAGTTCATCAACACCAGTTTTCTCCATGGATGTTGGTAGCTGTTGTAATGTTTGCATGAGTAGAACACAGGGAGAGTGTAAATATGGGTATATCTTCCCTCCAGCTCCCTCAAGGGTCCGTTTTCTTTATTTGTAGTATCTAGCATGTAGTGACCATTTAGTAAATGTTAGTTAAAAAAATAAATATTCTGGGAGATGAACTGTTAAATCTTTTTCTCATACCTATACTGGTTCTTCTTAAAATGACCTTTTCATTCTCTCTGTGCCCTCTTTCTTATTCTTCATTTATTCATCAAATGTGTGCTTTCTCTAGACCATGGACCTGGTAAGGCAAGGCACTGGGAAAAGGCCCTGAACAAGACCTGGCTCAAATTTGCCACTTCTGGCAAAACCTCCCTAAGTCTCTTGAGCAGAAGTTGCTCCATAGTTAGGTCTTATACTCTCTCATTTGTTATGATATTGATCACATTGGACTGGAATTAGCTGTGGCTGGTTCTTTCCCTTACTCTAGACTGACTTTCTTGCCGATGAGGAAGGGATCCAGGTTCTCTCTGTATCCTCGCAGCTGAAGACACGCCTCCATGCTGCAGCCCATCAGCACCTTATTTATCACTGTGGTAGATTGATTGCAAAAATGACCAAGATTCTTCACTGCTCCCTGAAGCCAAGGCTTTTGCCCCATGACCTGGCGGTTCCTTCCAACAGGAGTAGAATCTCTATTTCCCCACTCCTGGAATCTGGGCTGGTGGTGTGATTTGGCCAATAAAACATGGTGAAAGTGACAGCAACAGTTTTCAGCTGAGGCAGCAACTTGTTTCTTGAACAGAAGGAACAGGTCTGCTCTAGCATAGTTGGTCATCTTTGTCTCACAACCAGCCAAATGCCACACATGCAATTCAGGTATCCTGAGCCATCCACCCTTGGCCAATTCACCAGGGGAACACTAACAAATAAGCATGCCCTGTTAAGATATTCTGAACCTGGCCCAGATCAGCCAAATGTCCAGCTAATCTACAAACTCATGACAAAGAAAAATGCCTATTGTTTGGAACCACTGAGTTTTGATGTGATTTGTTATGTGGTAATAGCTAACTTAATTACAGTGATTTTTAAAACTTTTTTCTCTTTTATTCCATCTACCCAAAAAAAGAAACACAAGATTGTATATGCTGCTCATTAGAAAGCCTCACATTCTTTATGGGATTCACAGTCAATTCTTTGTCTTCCCTAGGTTTACCCACTGCCAATCTCAGCTGTAGAAAAGATTACAAACTCACTGAATGTCAGACCTACAAATGGCCTGTGGTCATCTTATCAAAACCCCCAATTTTTTTTGTTTGCTTTTAAATGATTCTTTTTTTAAATTTTTTTTAATTTTTACAGACTTCGTTTTGATTCATTGCACACCTATGGGGTACAAATTTTCATTTCTATGGTCGTGCATGATGTACATTCATATCATTCTTGTTAATCACACATATGCATAGGGTAATGATGTCCTTCTCATTCCAACATTTTTTATACTCCCACCCACTCCCCCTCTTATTTCCCTCTACATAATCTAATGATCCTCCATTCATCTCTCACCCTCCTCCCAACCAGATTCTATATCATCATCCACTTATCAGGGAAAACATTTGGCCCCTGTTTCTTTGGGATTGGCTTATTTCACTTAGTGTAATAATCTCCAATTCCATCCATATATCTGTAAATGCCATAATATTATTCTTCTTTATGGCTGAGTAGTATTCCATTGTGTGTATATACCACATCTTCTTTATCCATTCATCTGTTGAAGGGCATCTAGGTTGGTTCCAAAGTCTAGCTATTGTGAATTGAGCTGCTATAAACATTGATGTGGTTGTGTTACTGCTGTGTGCTAATTTTAAGTCTTCTGGGTATAAATCAAGGAGTGGGATAACTGGGTCAAAAGGGGGGCCTATTCCAAGTTTTCTGAGGAATCTCCACACTGTTTTCCAGAGTGGCCATACCAATTCGCAACTCCACCAGCAATGTAGAAGTGTGCCTTTTCCCCCACATCCACTCCAACATCTATTATTGTTTGTTTTTGATAAAAGCTATTTTTCTAAGATGAAATCTTAGAAAAAACCCCAATTTTTTTGAAAACAGAAATGGAGTTAAAAAAAATTGAAGTACTTTATTCAAAATGACCTAGCCGGTGATGAAGTGCAGGTTCAGCCACACACAGAGCTGTGGGCCCCATGGCATGTTTTTCACCTCTTCACCAAGTTTTGATCACTAAAGTCTTTCATCTGTCTTCTTTGTTTTAAAGGTACAGTTGGCACAAAATGTTCATAAACATAGTCAAACTTAATGAGAAGTGCTATAAGCGTCCAAGAACGAGGTTATCTAATTACTTCAATTACTAAAGAAATGCAGCATGTGTATTTTCTTCTGCCCCATTTATAATGTTTTTGGACCCTCCATGCAGGCTACTTGGATGCCAAGAGTTCCCCTACAGACAGATATGTACATATGCACAACCCCTCATTTTGAAGCTTATTAGTCTTACAAAACTCCAATTCTTCAACTGGTTGAATGATTACAAATCTCTGACTTGGAGGGTATGATAACTCCTAAGGCTTGTTGGCTAGAGGAATTTTATTTGATGGATCATGTGATTGGTGGATGACCAAAATCCAACAAAGCTCAGGCCCAGGGACCCTTCAAGTGACATAATTTTCCAGCAAGAAAGTGAATACCATCATCCAAACAATACATTCTGGGGCCTAACACTTTGTGTTTGGATTAATAGAAGATAATGCCAATTTTATTTGCTGAGTAGGTAAGAAAACCATGGACTGGAGGTTGGGAAGAAAAAACTGGAAGTCGTAGTCAAAGCATCTGAATGTTGATATATTGTTTTCCCGATGCAAGTCAATAGTTAAGAAAGGGATGTGTATCCCAGTCTAAATTTATAATCATCAACAGATATGAAGGAAAAGCATTTGATATTGATCTTCTCTTAATCAGAAACCAAACTGAACTTTATCTCATGACAAAGTAAAATTAACTATTTTGTTAATTACTATAATTATCTTCCCCACATTTATTTTGACAGCAGTGTCAGTGATAGAAAACTATCTCCTTAAATTGCCTTGCCTCTTATGAATTACAGATTCATACAATTTTGATAAATGATTTTATTCTCTCCTTTACACTTGCTTTGGGGCTTTTTGTAACATGATTTTTCAGAAAAATGCCTTGGTGACTTAAAAGTAAAGAAATGAGAAGAAAGGTCATACTGAAAAGATTAACTATGTGGAGAGTCAGGAAGCCTTAGAACTGCCTGCCAATCACAGGGAGTCTCATCTTTCCCTTCCTTTTCACTCAAAGGGTGTTCCAGAACCATGGAATGCTATAAGCAAGAATTAAGAAGTCATTGTGACTGGGGAAGGAGTTCTTAGCCCAGGATTACTGCAAATGTGACTTTTGGCTCAGGCTTTGGTTTTTCTCAATGTTACATCATAGTTGAAACCCACTCCTAAGGAAGTGAAAGAAAATTCTCAGGTCACCATGAACAGTTAAGCCCAGGAATGAAGGTCTTTGCTTTTTTGTCCTCCAGGCAAATCTCCATCTGTTTCCAGAGACCTTAGAGTTCCCTTACTTTACCAATTTTCTTTTCTTGGGCTTTTCAAACCATCTCTGTATCTCTTTTCTGGTTTCTTTGGAAGTCAAAAAAGCTTAGATAAGAGAGAGAACCATTAACTCTGTCACAACCAAAAGGAAAGATAGCATTTGCTAATTTAAACAACTTATCATCTGGATAGAAATAACTTCTCTGTCGACTGTCAGCAGTATTTTTACAAAAGCACAATGCTTCACTAAAAAGCTAAGCCTCCAAATGGCCTTGTTCCACCTGACTTACCAAGCAGGTGGAGTAAAGGTGAATGTCAGGTTTAACTGCTGTTTTCATCATGGTAGTCAGAATACAATGAAATTCATTCATGCATGCAAGCAATTGTCCATCAAGCAGCTATTAGACACCTATTATGTGGCAAGTTTTAGGGGTTCCACATTTTGCCTTCCCATGCTCTCAGACCAATAGAACACCTCAGAGGTGGGAATGTAAATGACCGATTTTAGAACATTGATAGGATTTTTTTTAGCTCTTATTTGGTCCCTTTCAGTAAAACTAATTTCTACATCTTACTTGATATTTATAGGAAGATTAAGATTCTTTGCTTAGGAAACCTATGGATTGGAGAGAAGACCAATTAAAAGGTCAAGAGTTGAGCTAGAGGCAAACATATTTTGCCATGGAGAACACAGAAGGTGTTCCTAATGTACGTTGGGGAGTGGGAGGAGGGAGGAGTTGAGTGGTTTGCCAAAACATATGATCCCTAGCATGAATTTTGATGTACGAGTCGCTTGATTTCTAAAGCAGTACCCTTAACAGAGAGTATCAGAGAGGGACCACCACTTCACCATGGAACCTCAGTCCTTACTGAGTGACTCTATGCACAAGAGCACTAAGATCCCTGAAACATCTTTCAAGGTTGCTCATCTTATATTCTGACAAGGCAATGAGAATTTTCTACAGATTGTTTGGCTTGCTCATGCTGGCAAGTCAATGAACTCATCTGGCCTGCTCAACTGGAGGGCCAGTGTGGTTTGTACTGTGTTCTGTGGTTAGCATTCGTTTATGTTATTATTACTGATGCTATCTGTTATGGATGCTGGAAAGAAAAGGATTTTTTTTCTTCTTCCCTAGTGGCTCAAGGCAAAAGAGAGTTTTACAAACAAATAAATTTCAAATTGCCTAACGCACAGAAAAAGTGGAGAAGCCTGCTCTCTGATAAGCACATTGGCATTTTCATCTGGAAGTTTCTTGTTTTCTAAAGAATGGCTTTCTTGTTGTCTCCAAGTCATTCTATAATGCATTACAATTCTACACCAAAGATTGAAAAGGTAGGTAATTTTCACTGTTAAAATGAGACTTTAAAATTTCCTTGGACATTTTAGGGATTTTTCTTGCACATTTTGCACATTTTATACATTTTACATTTAATACACTCACGAAGGCTGTTCTGGCTTATCTATGAGTAACTAGGCTCTACCTTGGCTCAGACATTCCTAAATCCATCTATTTTAAGAATTTTAAAGTACCTCTTATCATTTCAGAATTCAGATTCAAAGTCAGAGAAAGGAAGAGAGATACTTATTCTTGGCCTCAGTCCCATTTTGAACAATATGAGGTAGATACAGAAGCTTAAAGAATGGATTTAGGATGTGTATAGATTTTATTTTAAAACTTCTTACATTACTTACATCCCCCTTTTCATGAACAAGCAAATGGTAGTTTTGCAACAATCATTTCCAACTAAGAACACATCTATTGTGAAGGGAATACTCTCTTAGCTCTTACTGGGTCTCTTTTAATAAAAATAAAACTGTATCTTACTTGTTTGTGGGAAGATTAAGATATTTTGCTTAGAAATCCTCTTCTATAGAGGAAGTTCAGTTAAAAAGAGAGAGAGAGAGAGAGAGAGAGAGAGAGAGAGACCATCTGTCTCCTGAATTCTTGGAAAGTTTGGTACCTAGATAGGGAAGGTGGAGCTCAGTATCAAGGCCTATTTCCAGAGCATAATGAATCTGCTCTGGGCCAACTGAGGCTTCCAGGCTCCTTCATCCCTGGGAAAAATCTAATAGGACTTCTTTGGACCACTTATTTTTCTTTGTGTTTTGGAGTTTTACTATTTCTAAAAATAACCAGAAATGATTCCACAGTGAGATTATAAGGACCTGTACAGGTTGCTTCTTAAACCATATGGTCCCATTGCTGAAGCTCTTATCCTCTACATAGTAAGATGCAGCTCAAAGTAAAGTCCCTATGGCACCCCCCACTTCACTCCTGATGTTGTTCTACTATCTAAAGAGTCAGTTCTACCTGGGAGATGTTGAGTGTTTCTCAAGTCTCCCTTCGTAAGTCCTGTGGCTGATTCCTGTTGGGTCTCACAGGCTTATCTATGAGTTTCCTGGCAAAGCAGCACATGCCAACAGCCTGATAATTTCTTTCATTTTCTGTCTTTTCTATTTTCTTTCGGCTCTTCTTCCATGGGCTCCTATTTTCAATAAAGTTTTTCTCCTGTGAGATGTGAGAAAGTCTCCTTTTGCACTCTCTCTTGTTTATATTTCCTTTTACCATCCCCATGGGGCCATTTCAAACTATCATTTTTAAAGATCACTTGTTTTGTTCTTTATGCAGTTGAGTCCGACAGTGGGTTAATGACACCCAAACAAGCCATATTAAAATTACATCCTGTATGGTCATAAACAACAACTGAGTAAAAGAAGAAGAACACAAATATGTTCCTTCCAAGAAACCAACACTGAAGATATTAGTTAAAATGTTAAAGTATATTAGCCAATTACATAAAATCCTTTTATATTGCCTTGCTTCATTTCAAACATGGCATGGGCTATTTTGTCTGTGAACTCAAGTGGAACAAAAAGCTACAGAATGCAATTTGTGTCAGGAGCTGGACTACAGAAGGACAACTAATTCTAATTAGTACGAATTCCCCATAGGCCAAAGGGAGGCCAAGTGCAGGAACCAACTGCCTAATGCTGTTTCTATCTTGCAACAGGTGGGCCAAGGCCTTCTAAAGGTTGTCATGGCAATAGCTAATGGTAGACCTTTAGCCGGACACCAGTAATTAATTGCAGGCATGTCCAGCCTTTGAATGTGATATCTTTTAATACATTTCTGAAATAAAAGAAGACTGGCTCTTCTAATTGGTTAAAATTAAAACAGCAGAAGGCTTTGCCAAGAACTGCTGCGCTATAATGCAAGTCTGATTTGGGCCTCTCAAACTTAGATTCTTTGCCTATCACTAAATGAAGGAGTAAAGAGAAAGGTATTTAGTTCTGATAACACTAATATTCTGTTGAATGTGGACTCAAGAGCCAAATATTCATGCAATGCACTCAGACCATGCTTCAGGCCTGTACATACCTTCAAAATTCTGACAAATTATCAGAAATGCTTATCTGATTTCTCAGGCCTGAGTGTTTACAGCCTATAGGGCAGTTGTCACTCAGTTAGTTGTCATCTTCTGTGATGGCCCTATGCTTGAGGGGTGGCCTTCTGAGCAGTGCTTGGCTTGAGGAAGTGGCCAAAAACTGGGTCATGGTGGAGGTGCTTAGAGAGTGAGGGGAGTAACTACATGCTCCCCAGGAATATTCTGGATGCCCAACCACTGACCCTGGGTGCCCATTCTGCAAGCAGCCCTGAAATCACTTACAGCCTGCAAAGGAGGGCTGAATGGGAAATAAGGCATGGTTCAGTTTTAATTAAAGTGCCTGAGAATAGTGTAAGAAGGCACACTCTTCTTTGCCATTTGGATCTAACCCAGAGGGTCTTTACCACTAAGCTACATAGCCAGCTCTTTTTATTTTGAAACAGGGTCCTTCTGAGTTGCCAAGGGTCTTAGGAAATTGCTGAACTGACCTCAAACTTGGAATCCTTCTGCCTCAGCCTCTGGAGTTACAGAGATTACACCAACACATTCAGCTTCCCTTTGGATTTAAATTTGTGCTATTGTATGTTCTGAAATTAAAAGGTAAAAGCAATCATCATGTCAGGAATAACAGTTAACATATATTGAGTCTTACTGTGTGCTAGGTACTGTGCTAAGTACTTTGCATGCATTCCTGTTACTATTTTGTCAGTTTTAAGGATTAGAGAATTGAGGCTTAGGGAAGTTGACTTGCCCACTGTCTTCCAGATAGTGAGAGAATCAATCAGTAAAACCAGGCTTGACCCCAAGTCATGAGCTGTTAACAAAAATGAAGCCATTAAAACAGTGAGTTGAGTTGTGTTTATTCAGTGTAGAAAAAGCCAACCCTGCTTTTAAGTTATTCAATCTAAAGCACATTATGTAATCTTTGACTTAGTTCTGAACCCTGAACCTTGAGTTCTTGAACTATGGCCCCATTTAGTGAAATAATTTTTACAAGAGACCTTTTATTAGATGCTTATATTTTTAATCACAGGTCCATTTTTCTATCTTCCTCTTCCTGTTGAACACATGGGAAATGTGATTATTCTTTTCCTTGTTCTGATGGTAAAAAAAAAAGTACATAATAAATAAGGAAGGAGCTTTCCCTCTCCTCACTGTATCAGTCAAAACTTTGAAAATTTCCAGTCACTTCTGTTTTATGCCTGCTGTTTTTAAACAATAATGTTTTAGCAAAATCAAGTCAGATTCAATCCATTTGAAGAAATGGATGATTTTAAAAATACGAGGTTCTAAGCAAAATGATGCAGAATTATATATTTTTGTGGATTAACTCATTTTCATGGACAGCACAGATTTCCTAAGGGAACAATTTCCTCTTGGCTTCATTGAATGAGAAAAATACACATAGGAATATTTTTTAAAGATATCTTAGTTCCTTTGGTGAGCACTCGAGCTGGAGACATTTGCTCTTGCTATTTTCCAAGTGCGAGCTAATAGGAAGTGGAAGAGGAAAAGCGAAGCTAGGATGTCTTCAGGAATTCAGTTCCAGAGAACGTGTCTTTGTGTGGTTTTCTGACTGTCTTGTGGTGGCATGTTGGGGGGCAACAGCTCTCCACCCTGTATGACACGTTCCCTTGTAGGCAAGTGTTCGTGCACATCGCCTTTTCCTACATTTGTTCCAACTACTTCCTGATGTTACTCTAAGAATCAAATAAGGCAATGTGTGAAAGAAAAAAGAAAAAGCAGAGAGAGCAATTTTTTATTCACTATATTAGGCAGAAATTCCAGGCTGTGGTTCTCAAAAGAAGAAAGACCTCAGCCTCTTTGCTATGATGCTGTACCTTCACCAGCTTGTCCTGCACGGTAAATAAGGCAGCATTGGATTCTCAATAGATTTACTTTTACCAAACAATTGGACTGAAGGTACTCCAGAGAGCTGTGACCTCCCTTGCCTGGTTACTAAAGCTGTTTTATTAATGAAATGCTTCCAACATGACCTCCCAAGATTTTTTGACTTATTGCTTGGGTGGCACTAGAGGCTAAAACGGGGCTCCTTTTAATAACACATTTGCATAAGTTGATCTGAAAGATCCCCATGCGAGTTTGTGACTCCAGGGTTGGCCTGTCATCTCAGAGAAGCCTGAGGTACTCGTCCCAAAGAGACCAAAACTCAAGAATTAACTAGTCTTCATAAAAACGAGAACATCTCTAGGAGCAGTAAAACAAATGATTATCATTTCTTTTTGGCGTTGGACTATGCCAAGCTAGAGAAAAACAGAGCTCTCAAACGTTGACAATCTGGTATATTGAAGTATGACCATTATTTTTTATTTTCCACATTTTTGGTCCAAAGACAGTTCTGAGTAATTGATTCCCATAATGAGCTATGGTTCGTTAGTCAATTTAATTTATAATTGAATTGGATGGATGTAACTCTGTGTAAAATTGTCTCTGAAGAATCTGTTTTGTTCGTCTGTTCAACTTCTGACAGGGATGGAAGAAAATCTAAATTACTCCCTCCTGCAAGGGGGAAAAATTCAGAGTCTCAGCCTCCCTGGTGAAATTAAGAGAAAAAATATTTTTAATAGTTGCCATGCAAAAATATTATGGCTTTACTAAAATTTATACAAGCATGTCAATTAACACATTCATGGCAAGGATGGTGGATTCAGGAATCTGAGAATATGCCTGAGGCAAAGACCTTTTCTGAGTACCAGGAAGCATTTCTCATTATTAGAATGAACACCAGGTCTCTCTACTTTTATTTTTATCAGTTATTGACAAAGATTGTCTTATTGCTACATAAATATGCCTGGGAAAACAATAGCTCTAATTCTCCAGGTGTTTTGCAATCATCACAACTTGTATTTTCTATACATTTTCAATAATGGTATAATTTGGGGAACAATTATTAAAATAACCATGTAGAGGTAGGTTTTTTTTTAAGTTTTGAAAGACTGTCAGGAAAATTTTAACTTTAATTGTTCACAACAGGCTTTCATTTTTGCTCAAAGATTTTCTCTTATTCCCCGAGCCCTTCCCATTTAAAACTTTTACAACCATCTTAGCACACACTCCAAACAAAGCCATAATTATGTAAAAAGAAATGTTTTACAGTTAATGCCATCTAAGACACTCACCAAGTGCCAAAATGCATAGGATTTTGGTAAAAGGCAATCTGTTCTTTGAGGATAATGCATGCAAACTACTCTTGTGCAAAACCTGAGGCAGGAATAGTATCCCGCCTTAGATCACACCTATGGAGCTGACTTTGATACTATGCCCAGAAGTGGGTTACAGGCTGTGATTTGAATGAAGTTTAATCATTTTTAGAAGCGAAGGGCCTTCAGGGTACTCTTGTTCCATAAGACTTATTATATCTAAGAAAGACGAAGGCGTAGGCTTTATTCTTCCTTGTTAACAATGGTAATAGAGTAATGATCTCTAATGATGGAGTGTTGCATGAAATAGACTGACTGGGAAGAAAAGCTAGATGAAAACAGCTGTCATTTTACATCGTCAAACGCTGCTCTTATGTGGACAAAGAGATCATGAATTCATGTCCCAGAATCTGATGGAGAAGGCATTATATCACTGTATGTCCACTGCCATTTCTATGGGCTTTAATCTAATCCCTTGCAAATGTTAAAAATATATATTTTAGTTAGTTATAGTGATATGAATAAATGAGGTTGAATTAAGGTGGGTCAGGATATAAAGTTCAAATGTTACAGTTCTCAAGAGACGAATCTTTTGCAGTTTCTCTCTGCTCATATACACCTGGCTATTCTCTTTCCCTGACCTTCTCAGGGTTTTAAAACCAGATTTTTTCCTTAACTTCTGATGTGGACTAAAAAGATATTTCGTTTGGAAAAATACTCCGCAAATGAGCCAGGCTTAACTTCAGTGCTGTGATTCTAAACAAAGGAGGAATCAGTCTCATCAGGTAGACAAAATCACCAGAGATCACTTAAATTCGTAATTGTTACATTCCTCCTGAAGAATTTTTAGTAGGACTCATCTTTTATGTAAGTCAGCTATGTAAAATGGATTGAAAGGTGAATCTAGCAAAATATTCAAACCTATATCAATCATTCATACATAATGCACAGTTCAATGAGGACCGACTCCAGAGTCCAGATAAGCAATGTCACAGTAAGTTATGTTCTATGGAAGCAAAATCCGTTGTGATCCATCACCTAGTAACCAGCCTAAGTTACATTTTTACTTCAATCCTTAAACTCTTTTGAGTGTACTTTGAAAGGTATTGTTTTTATCTAAAGTAGTAGATCAATACCTGTGATCAATAAGCATTCATTTTCAACTAACAAGGACAATGGTGAGTGAACTCCTTGAAACATTTTCATAGCAAAGAATGTTGTGTTGAATGGGAGATCATTAATATGTCAAATTTTAGGAGAGGGGGTCTTAAAAATAACTTGAGAATAGCTCTCAGAGACTGGCCCTGTTCTTCAAGATAATTGTTCCATTTCTAGGATTTCTAGTAAAATAATCAAAACCTTGTGTATTGATAGGCCTTGAAGTCTCAATCCAGATTGAATAAAATACATTATTATTTTATAATATTTTATAGTATTGGCCTTTGTGAAATTTATATGTTTGCTATAAAAATGTGTTAAAAAGTATGTGAAAGTCTTGCAATGACAATAATATTACCATAGGAAATACAGGGTCATGTCCATGGGTCCATGTTCACCTCCAGCCCCAAGATCATTTTAAGGATCATACTCCCTAGTCTTAATATCAGGAGAAAGAAGGAAGATTGGACACTAGTGACATGGACATGAGTCAATTTTTTATGACTATTCATTAGTTTGCACACAATCTTTTTAAACTAATTTCGTCAGAGTAGGTACTACGACATTAAGAGAATATCCATAGAGATATTTCCCCACTTGGGTTTTGACCGAAAAACCCAATATTTCATTGATTCAGTGGCTTCAGTTCTATATCAGCAGAGGGTTGGCCTGGATGAGAAATCCTTGAGAACTGGGCAGTATCACAGAAGCAGATGGACCAGAAAGCAACATCAAGAAGAGTAGTAAGCTTCAGGCCTTGGGAGTGTTGGGGGAGACAGGTGGAAGTGGAATGGGGAAGAAGAGAGTTGCTCATTCCTTCTGGAGTAATGGACTTCAGCTCTTTTGACTGAGTGCTCTTGATTAAAAACTCTTTTAACATGTTCTTATCCAGGGATCTTTATGAAGTATACAATATGTGCTACTCTCATCAGTTAACATCTCAAGGCACAGCACCCAGAGCAAACTTGGAGGGAGGGTTATTATTTCTAAGTGACTTATCATGCAAAATTATGTTGTCCTTATTTAGTTCATAGTATTACTATGGAAGAACTCATGATAGAAAGAGTAGGTGTGGAAGCTGGAATTATCTCCCTCCCATCTCTATACAATCCTTATTAATTTCAACCTGTAGATTTTGCAGCAATTTTAAAATATAAGGTACATAGTGGGTGAAGAAAGTATAACTCAAATTATATGACAGAATCCATAGATCCATTTTGTTGGTGCAGGTAACTTGCAGTAATTTTGTATTGTGTGTGATGTCAATCCCTGCCCTCAGGATGCAAATGTTACTGTCCCATTCAAGGCTGTCTGAAATACACATCAGAGTGGGTATGTGTATAATCTCTAAAGAAAAGGAGGACAATAAAACACCATGTTCTTGAATGTCCCTTTTCTATTCCCCAAAACCAAGCCACCCTAATGGAACAATGAGAGCCAACTTGGGCCAGAAAGTCTAGATACATATTATCTTGAAGGACACCAGCTTTCTCTTATGCACATCAGGAACTAGGACAAGCTAGTGTTACTCCTAGACAGTTGCTTCTTGGGATGCTGGTCATATAAGCAAACTAAGCAAGCCAATGTTGCTGATATCATTGCTTCTGCAGCCTAACATACAGAACCTCTCTTTGAGTGGGAATTTGAGGGCACCATGGAAAGGATACAAGTCACTTGTCTAGCCAGCTGCTAGTGAACAAAGGGCCATGAGGGATGGAGGCACTGCTTGACTAAGTACCATGAAGGACAGAGGTGTTAGCTGTTAGCCTATTGCCACTGAACTCTACTTGGGCCTGTCACTGATCTTTTATAAGTGTTGCTCAATTTATCATGTCTTCTATGCTGTCTCTGGGCACTTTCTTTGGTCTCTCCCAAACCTGCTACACTGCCCTGGCACAACTGGGCTGCAGACTAGATAGATTCAGTGTCAAACAAATACTCATAGGGTTTATGCTTTACATACGTATAATTATAAATGAAATTTTCCAATACTTGTCTTGCATAACAGAGCATCATCTTGTGCATCCATTTTGAAGATCACTGGGCTAAATTACAGGGAAAACAACCAACCATTCTCTGGGAAAATTTCAGCTGTCATGAATTCTATAGTCCTATGGGGGAAGTAGGCTTCTATTATAGACAAAGAGCATCACATCTACTTCTTCAACCTTTAAGGAATTTTTTATCTATTCACTAGTTCTATAAACATTTCCTGACAACAATCTGTAAGCTTTAGCATTCAGGGTCTCTGTCCATATGGTCTCATGGAGAATATGCAGTCTGGAAATTATAACCCATAGGAATAAGCGCACCAACAGCAGCAAGCATGGGCGCCGTAGGCACAAGGGGGGACAGCTCACCAGGAAGTGTCAGGGAAGAGAAGCCCTTTAGAGGAAGTGATTTGGGAGTTGAGACCCTCAAAATAAATAGGGTTGATCCTAAGATGAGAAAGAACAGAGTGTCCTAGAAGAACAGAAGGATGTCCCTGATGGCTGGGCTTGTGGAATGTAACAGAGTGGGAAATGAAGCTGAAAAAATGAAAAGAGAGGTTAGATTAAGCAAGGTTTCATATGTTCTGTCAAGGTCTGAACTTTATCCTGAGGGCAAAGGGAAGCCATCAAAGACATTTCCACATGGGGCAGCCATGATTAGAGGAAGTTCAGTACAGAAAGTATTTATGATAATGCCCGGCACATGCTAAGCAATCGATATGTGTAGTTTCTGATTAACATTATTATCAATATCAATATCATTATCAAATTTGATTTGTGATTACTATTGCTATCAAATTGGATTTGTGGAGTGATCTTTATACTTGTCATTTGGAGAAGAGATTGAAGAGGACTAGACATTTTATTTGAGCACTTTGTTCTTAATAATTTCTTTTCTTTGTGAGATTTTCCCATCCTATTTAGTTCTATGCTTGCTCTCTTAAATATTTTTTATATACTTTTAAAAATTCTATGTTAATTTATTACAGAAGTGGGCCAAGTGAGAAAAAGCCAGAGGAGACCCCAGGAGAAACAGAAAAGGGTAAGATTTGGAGAAGGGCTATTGAAGAGCTCTCATTGTAGAGAAACACATATTTTGTGTGGAAGACATTTCACAAGGGGCTACTGGGTATACATAGTTAATAGCTGTTAACTGACATAGTTTTTCTTTCAACCTGAGGAACTTCCCATTCTTAAATTGCTTACTTTTCCAGCATAGATGAATTACTTTTTTCCTATATTAAGGTAAATGTCAGTCTTTTCCCTCTCCCTTGAGGTGTGTGTGTGTGTGTGTGTGTGTGTGTGTGTGTGTGTTTGGTAAGTTTTGGATAATTACATGGTCAACTCCTTGACTTGCCTTCTTGGAATCATTAAGAACAGTTACTTTATCTTTTAAAAATTGTATTGAGCATTATTTGATGTTGCATTAACTTCACAAGTTATATCCCATTGAGGTGAATTCCTTTTGAGCAATAAGGATCAAACATTTCTTTACATTATGTAAATATTAACAAAGGTATTTCTAAAGGTGTTGCTAATGATTTTGAAGATGATTTCTCTTTGTGTCATCAACATCTGTGCAGAAAATTTTAGAGATTGTTTTTCTTTGATGTCCTCAGGCTATCATCTTGCTAAAGGGAAATAGCTCTAGGACCTTTCTGTTGTGTCAGTCTCCGTACAAAAAAATGTCCAAATGGATACAGATGTGGAGTTTTACATTCCTAGTGAGGAAGATGAGCTACAAAAAATCATCTCAGAAATGGTCAAGAGAATCAACAAAAAGTATCATTTTTAAAGGAATAGGTACTGACTATTAAGGGGATAAAGGACTAGATGTAGTAAAAACCTAGCTGTGTTTTAGGCATTTCACCATTTAAGGAAACAGGCAGCTTATTCCCAGTTTTGGCTACACTAATACCTGCTGTGCTGAAATTAAACATTGCATGAAACAGGTATTTAGAATGCCCATCAGAAAAAAGATTAAAAACAGTAAATCTCAGGCCCATGAGGCCTAGACGAAATCTGGCAAGCAGCCTTTTCTGCAACAGACTTCCTACTTTTGAAGACAGAAAACTTCAGCCTGGCCAGGCAAAGACCAAGCACAAATGCTGCAAGGAAATCTGTATTTTTCTTTCTTGTGTGAAGGGTACTGACACCTCAATCCTTTTCTTCTTTAAGATTTATTCCCCAAGGAAACAATAGATTTCCCAGAGTGTAGAAGATGTACCAAAGGAAACAATGTGCAGGTTGGAAGAGCACTTCTTCTGATGATGTAGGGGAAAGTCCACATGGGACATGGCTGAGGAACTGCTGTTCATGGGAAGATCGTCTGCCCTGCCCAAGTGCTCATCTGTGGGATGCTACCCCTCAGTGATTTACCTGCAATGAGAGATGATATTCCTCCAAATAAATAGCAGAAAAACATTGGGTTGTGATTCTGCTTACCAAGTCTGAAAATGCACAGGAAAGGCAAACATAATTTAAAGCTGGCATTAGAAAGCTAAGGGTGCATGATTTGGAAGAGACGACTTTTTGTGCACATTGTCAAGTTATAGTTTATCTTTGACTTTTATGTGTGCTTTCCCTTTTGGGTGCGTTTTCATCCAATACTGTTCCAGATTTATATACGTAATATAACCTAGAGAATGATGTACAGTATGTAATACTGGTATTGTTGGGACTATCCATTTACAATAATAAAAAGTTAAAAAGACAAAATGTAATGATAATAGTAAACAAAAAAAAATCAGTGCTTTTCTAGCTTTTCATTTCTAGCTTTTCATTTTGTAGCATTTCCTCTAGTGGGTAATGGTTGACTATTTTAAACATTCTCTTTTTGTCTTTACTTTCATTTTTTTCTCTCTTCTTCTTGTACTCTACTAGGCTCCTAATTCCTCAGATATTTCCTCTTATTTTCATACTCATGATAAGCTTTAGCATTTTGCTTCTTCATTTTTAAGTACTCTACTTTCTGCATTGTCTTTGCCACCACCTTTAGTTTGTTCCTCTCCATTTGCAGAATGTACTCAAAGCACCACTGAACCCCCCACCATTTCGCCCCTCCTCTCATATTCTGTTTTCTCCAGATTTTGGTACCTCACCTCTTCTCGTCTCTTCACTTTCTTTACCTTGTTCCTTCTTCTTTCTTCTTCCTTCTCTCCCTCCTTTCTGTCCCCTTTTGCTTTTTTCCCTCTTTCCCCCATGTGTGCCTTTTTGGAGAGGTTAACCTGAAAATGCTACAGCACAACTTGAAAATTTTCCTTGGAATACTGAGGACGCAAGCAGAGACACAATAATTCACGAGAAAAATATTACATCAGCAACAAGTGTGTTATGCAATATTGGTTCAAGGTTTGGAATTGGACTGATCAGCCCCTTCTAGAAATGTATGGACTGGACCACAAAAAATGTGTACCTTCCAGGAACTCTTAGCTTGTAAACCTGTCATTTTATCAAAGAAAGCTACTAGAACCCATCAACTTTTGGGAAGTCATCAAATTCACCTGCTTTCACAGAATGGTGGGCTGTGTGATTTGCAGGTTTTCTGCCTAGCTTGCTAATGGCTTACTGGCCTTCAGACATTATATAGGCACATAGCAAGGCTGGCTGTAAGTCAGAGCTCTGATGTTCGTGCAGAGAGAATACTTGATTTCAACTCTGGAGTACCTATCCAGAGCATGTGCAGAGGAAGTAAGCTTTATTTTGGGAGGTAGGTATAAACACAATCAAGAAGTCACTATTTTTTTTTTTTTTAGAAACACAATATTTTTTTTTGTATTGGTCCTTTTTAATTATATATGACAGTAGAACCCATTTTATCTTTTTTTTTCACAATGTAGATTCACACGATTCATATAACCTTACATATACATAGGGTAATACTGTCTGTCTCAGTCTACTATCTTTCCTTCCCCTACACTCTCCCATCCTATTTTCCTCTACACCATCCAAAGTTCCTCCTTTCTTCTCTTGTTCCGCTCCCCCACCACCCCTCCACACCCCCCCTGTTATCATCATTCACTTATCAGAGAAAACATTCGGCCTTTGGTTTTTTGGGCTTGGCTTATTTCACTTAGCATGATATTCTCCAACTCCACCCATTTCCCAGCAAATGTCATAATTTTATTCTTCTTAATGGCTGAGTAATATTCCATTGTGTATATATACCAGAGTTTACAGAGAACTGATCTCCAAAATTTATAAAGAACTTAAAAAACTTCACACCAAAAATACAAAGAACCCAATCAATAAGTGGGCTAAGGAACTGGGCAGACACTTCACAGAAGATGATATACAGATGATCAACAAATATATGAAAAAGTGCTCATCATCTCTAGTAATTAGAGAAATGCAAACTAAAACCACCCTAAGAAGTCACTAATTCTATTTGCTGAGTTTTAGAATTAAAAAAAGATATGGGGGCACAGAGATTACTAAATCAAGGAAAGATTACTAAATTCTTTGTTTTTCTTTTTAACTTGGATTGGCAGATCTACTGTCTTGACCCTTTATAAACTATTTTAGGGAGAAAGGGAGTTGGCAAATATGTCTTCATTTCATGCATGACATGAAGTGTGTGTGTGTGTATGTGTGTGTGTGGTGTGACCTTTACTTTAGTTCCTCAAGTTCACTGTGGCTTCTGACACCCTCTGGGTTCTAACCCCCTTAGGCAAGAACCCAGGAGTCCTCCACTCCCAACACCTAGAGGGCAGGGACCTTGGCTCCCTCATTAGCTGGGGCTGGGCTCTCAGGAGCACCTTCCCTTGCAGCTTCCAGGGCCTAGACTCTCACCACACAAGCCTGCGCCTTGCTTCGATATGGATCTGCTCTGTTCCATATGACCTCATTTCAGAATCCAGAAGAAGCAGCAGCCCCAGTGTGGCATACACTATACTTCAACTGAGAGAAAAGAACAATAGAGAGATGAAAGAGACAGTTGGGCAGGCCCTTAAAGCCCTTTATACCTGACATTTACTCTCATTTCTTTGGCCAAAGCAGGTCACATAGCCAAGGCTGAACCCTAGGCAGGGTTCACTCTTCCCAAGGAAGCTGCTCTATAAGATGGTGGGGCAGCAGAAGGGTTGGGAATGTTCCTTCAGGGAAAGGGAAGGGATTACCAGAAACAACAGGATTACCATACATAACAAATGCCATTGAATGATAATCAGAAGCAGCTCAGTGACCAGTATATTCAATTGAGAATGTGCAAACACAAATTTTAAGAACATTTTTTTCTTTGCTTACCTTCCTCAGCAAGGTTCTCCATTTACCAGAGAAGTTGGATGACATTTTTTTTGAGTATTTAGCACTAATCCAAGGGACATATACATGATAATGAAATGTTTGAAGAACAAAGATAATACAACACAGGAAGAAATCATATAATTTTAAAAACAGAACAAGAGAAAGCTTTTTGGCGTTTTTCAGACAGAAATTGCCCAACTCCAAACCAGAGGAATCTTCTGGAATTTCATTTATTGTAACTACCCTGGAAAGATGATGTTACAGACTGTCTATCCAAGGAGCACACCCTTGCACAGGTAAGTGTGGCAATTGATCAAAACATCATTAGAGATAAATGTGGTTGAAAAAGGCGTAGGAGCTGAACTTTGAACTTTCTCTGACTTCCCTGCCAAGGGCACTCTCTTCCCTTCCAGAGAGCACAAGAGCCTCTCTTCCCTTGCACCTAGCATAGTTTGCTAATGTGTTTCCTGGGTTTATCTTTCTACTCCACCTGACTCAAGAGGGCTGGTGCCCTGACACAGGGCAGGTGCGCTGTAAGTATTTGTTAAGTAAATCAATAAATGTTGAGCAGTTCCTGACACAGGTTGAAAATTCTCTACCACTAGCAGATCAGACTTTATAAAAGGAAATTACTGATCTGGTCTAAACTCATGTGGACTATGAACCAGAAGAGACCAGAAGTGAGATACCAGGCAAGCATAGATTTAACTGTTTCCAAGTGCGAGCGAACTTTAGTTCATCTCAGATGCATATTATAATTAGATTTGTATATTTGTAATCTGCTGGCTACAACTATATCTATATTTAAATTATTTAGCTTACTCTGTGCATTTCATAGCACAATGTGCTATTAGCCATTCAGAATTATTTCTCTACTTATTTTTAAAAAATCATTAGTACTTAAAAAGTCATTTCCAATCTGGCAGAGAAGTTCTAATATGAATGGAGCTGAAATGACATTTCTCATGTGTTGAGGTGTTCAGAGAGAGAAGATCACAAGGTAAGTAACATCCCTCCCAGAGTCCACCTGAGCAAGACCTGAGCCCCTCTTGGTGGTCCTCACCTACACAAACACCTTGCATACAATAAGCACTCAATAAGTATTTGCTGGATTGAATAGGAAAGTTAGAGATGTGGCATCAGGAAAGAAAGGTTAACTCACACCCAGCCCAGAAATCCAGACTGATCACCAGCTGAATATGTCTGAACAACTCATTAAAAACCAGGGGAAATGCAGGAGAGCATTTCTTTCCTACCCCATTACTCTGTGGGAAATATAAATGAAATAGATCATTTACATAACGGCATAATGTGCCCAGATATAACAGATTATTTGCATAACTGCATAATGCCACTAATCAGGGAAAAAGCCTTAAATATTTCTGGGATATGAACATACAGAATTATATAAGGTATGCATATCAACCAATAATCAGTGCCATCTCTTTTTGTAACTTGTATCCCAATAAGGAGAAACAAGTCTTCCACAGAAATGAATGAACCAGCCCAGCACCATGAACTGAAGGGAGGCGTGCTTGTCAGACACAGGACTGCATGATCGGGGTTCAATTTCACTGAACCACCGTTCTTTCCTGCATCATGAGCAGCTAATAGGGACCTGTACTCATTAGAATACAAGAAAAAGGCCTTTTGAAAGTAATTTTAGGGTGAGTAATGAGGGAGGAAAGACGAGACTGTTCTCTTAGGTATCACTGCCTTACCATTTCTGTTAATAATGACAGCACTTTGAGGTGCTGGCAGGATAAGGGAAGGTAAAAAGAGGCAGCCCACTTTAGTGAGCTTTAATAGTCTCCCCCCTCCATAATCAGAGTAGCTGCACTCTGTTATATATTTACCTTTGTGCAAAAGTTCTTTAGCATGTACAACTCCACTGAGTTCATTATATTTTTTAATGTATCTCAGGCTCATTTCAGATCCTGATTTCCCAGTACAAACTAGAGTAACAAATATGTAATTATTCTCATAAATAACTCAGCACCTTATATTTCAAACAAGTTTCCCCACAAGGCACAAGTGCCCTATATTAAATTCTTTTAAGTGTAAGTTGATTAAGGTAAAAATTAGTTGTTATTACCTTATGGACATTTTAGTTTTAGTAGCAATTCAAAGCCAGGTCTATCACAAGTAGATTTGTTGCCGCCCACAGGTATAATCATCAGGAAAATTAATAATCATGTTCAGTATGACTATAAATCATTGTGGTTTAGGCAATTAATTTCCGTAGAAAAATGAAAGATCTATAAGTATCATTACAGTGCAAACTACATGTTGTGAAAGCCCAGATCCAACACCGTCGAATTGCAAATGCAGGGTTTCTAATTTCAGAGTGTGATAATATGGGGTCATCAGAGGCAGGGAAGCTGACGATTCTGAATAAATAATGTGGTAATTTTTAGCAGTTTATGAATGTGGCTTTTAGTGCATACAGTCTTCAGAATCTCTAAGCCAGATGCAGTGGAAAGAGTTGCTAATTTCTAGTAAAGGCAGAGAAAGCCACTAGAAAAAAGTGAACATGGGGATGTTGAAACGAGTCCTCCCTCCTGGCTGGGCATATATCCCAAGAGTCCTCATGTGAGGAACTGCCTACAAAATTGTTTCCCCTAAGACTTCCTTTATTCTGCTCTGTTCAATGTGCAAAGTCAGACTGGGGAAACAAAGTTCCCTAATAAGAGAGAGAGTGGCATCTATTCGCATCTCGTTTGTGAGTACTAGGCAAGCTCCTAGTCACTTAGTTCTCACTTAATTCTCACAACAAAAAGTATGTATGACTATCTATATTAGTAAATAAGGAAATAAACTCAGAATGATTAAATCTTTGTTAAAGATCAAAAAGCTGGGAAATGGTAGAGTCATAATTCTAATCCTAGTTCACTTTCAAAATTTCTGGCTTTCTTCACTAATCTCATCTGTTTATTTCTTACTCTTTCATTTTCCTTCCCTTTCTGTATCTGTCCCTTGATGATTCTGTAAAATGTTTTTTTTTTTTTCTCACATTTGTTTCTCAATCTTCATGTTTTCCCCTCGTTTATGTTTCAGGTCTCCTATGATGTCCCTGAGCATTTCAAAATCAATTATAACTTAGGACATTGGCCCTTAGGCTTGAAATTCTTCATGCAATTATAACTTCGTTAAATGTGCTGATTTAAAGAAAAACAATTTATTTCTCTTTTAGTTTTAGGTTTCCAAGTCTGCCTCAGTTTATATATTCTTCATCCCATCATATCCCACTTTATTAGTTTCTACTTGAAGAAGAATGTGTTGGTCAGATTTCTGTTGCTGTGACAAAATACCTGAGAAAATTAACTTAAGGAAAAAAAGTTATTTTGGCTCATGATTTCAGAGATATTAGTGTGTGGTGAGCTGGCTCCACTGCTGTGGGCCTGTGATGAAGCAGAGCATCATGGTGGAGTGGTGTCACTGTGGATCGAAGGTGCTCACCTCACGGCAGCTAGAAGCAGAGGGAGATAGGAGAAAGGACTGGTGATATAACAGACCCTTTAAGGGCACACCCCAGTGACCTATGTTTTCCAACTAGACCCACCTCCTAAAGTTTACACCATCTCCCAAAAATGCCATCAAATTCTGAATCCATCCATGGATGAATACACAGATAAGGTTATAGCTACCCTGATCCAATCACTTTCCCAAAGCTCCACTTCTGAACATTGCTGCATTAGAGACCAAGCCTTCAATACACAAGCCTTTGGGAGACATTCCAGATCCAAACTATACCAGGCACTCACCATGCCTTTGCCTGATTTGTGTATTGCATTTCTTTAAGGCAGGCTCTGACCTAACTTATGGTTTAAAGAAACCATACTGGTAAAAATGAAAAAAAGAAGAAAGAAGGGGAAAAATTGCAGAGTGACTTCACATTCAAAAAGCTTTACCACTTTTCAAACATTCACCATAGGTTTATTTAAACAGCAAACTAATTTTAAATGCTAAGTACTATTTGATTTGTGCAACTTACGGCATCAAGTGAGCCACCTCTATTATTAGTTCAGCAATACCCCATCCTATATAGAATACAACTATGGTTAACAATACATTGACATACCTAACACATTTGTCTCTCAGAACAACAACATGGAGTGGGTACAGAGATGATCTTGTTTCCATTTTTCACTTGAGGAAGAAACTTAGACCCTGGGAGATTAAGTGACTTCCTTAAGCTACATAGAGGATGTAGGACAGGAACTCAAACCCAGTTCCTTTGACTCCACAGCTACGGCTCTTTCAGTTATAGGCACAGACTTTTTTAAGATTATTGCTCAGAAGTTAGGCCAACTTCTGTTCCCATATTTCTGCTGAATTTGCACTGGCTAATTGAACCAAAATTCTCAATTACTCCATTCCATGAACATTGAACAATGCTTACCTCACCCAGTATCTACACAACTTTGGCACCCTGCAGTATACCCTCTTCCTGAAATTTCTTTTGTTTGAAGAGGATCTTATCTCTCCTCTTTCTCCTCCATCTCAGATCATTCTTTCTCACTTTCTTTGACTGGTTCATCCTTCTTCTTCAGACATTTAAATGTTAATTTGTTTTGGGCCCATTTTTACTTAAGCACACTCCCTATACAATCTTCTTTCCTTCCAAAGAGTCAACCATTGCTCCGTTGCTGGTGATGAATGTATGTATACTCATACCCCCAGTCCAGACTCCTCCCTTAGCACCATGGATAGTTTCAAATACTAAATGGATATGATCATTGGAATATTGAAGAGGCAACTCAAACTCAGTTATATTCCAGACTGAGCTTATCATCTCCTCCACCAAATTCACTTTTCCGTTGGCCTCCTGCCCTCATCAACAGCGCTACCATCCCACAGTCCTCTGCTGGAAGAGACCAACTCTCAACAAAGATGGTTCATCAAGTTCTCTTGGATCTGTATTCCAATTTATCTTGTGTCTTCCTCTTTGTTCTTACTGATACTCCCGTTAGTCCAGGTCCTTGGGGCGAGTACCTGGATTTTTGCAATGGCCATTTACTCAGTTATCCTGCAGTACATGACTGTTCACATGATATAATTGAAACAAAAAAGAAAGAGGTCACAGGTTATGCCTAGTCTCCAAGCACTAGCTACATTTTGATTTTCTACATATAATCAAGAAAGCATATCAGGAATGTGAGGGAGTGTAACCTGAATAGGAGAAACAACATCAGCTCTGTTCAGGTCTCTAGTCAGAGAGAACTTCCTGTCCAAAGTGCGACACAAGACAGTCCCTACACCCAACCCCTGTGGTTCGCAACTGCTTACTCTTTTCACCTTTCTCTTCAGAAGATGACACCTCTGAATACTATCCAATATCTGGTGTCTATTCCTATTGGATGTTTCCTTCACATTAAGATTCAGGTTTCAAGAGACCTCGTAATTTTCACTGCTGTGTCTCAGGACCCAAAGAGTTCCTGGCTCACAGAAAGCCTTAGAGGAACGTATGTCACCTGCACCCCTGCAGGAACAAAAGGCACACTTAAACAGGACAATTTCAGGCTTCACGACATTGTTGTTCACTAAGGCATCAACAGACTTTAGGAAAAGGAACAAAAGGGTCACATGGCACTGCAGGAAGTAGTAGCTGGGAGTACTTGGCATCCCTTGGCTGAGGGGTAAGGAAGGGAATACTGGAGAATGCAGGAAAGGGCTGGAATTCAGACAAAAAGCTGATGAGAGAAGAACCTGACAGGAGCTGTGCCCTGCAGCAAAGGGATGCTGCCAACCTACTTTGGGAGCCAACCTAGCAAGGAAAGCGGGAGGGAAATATTCCTGACCTCTTTGTTGTGTGGCCTTCCAATTTCCTGCATATCCCCTCATTGGCCTAACTCAGGTCAAAGTCAGACAGCCAGGGAGCACATGGGTGAGGTCTACAGTCCACAAAGACCAGCCTCACAAGGCATAAGACAAGGTGGAGAGGTTGGAAGCAGATGTGGAAGAGGCACATGGAGGCTCTCAGAGTCTGGGTGTTAAAAGTGACGGAATGAAAATCAAGGAATGAGTGACCATCTTTACTCTGATACATATGAAAACAGTGTGTCACTCAAAACCATATCCATTTAACTGCAAGTAATATGATATAAAACATTTCTTTTGATGCAAGTATGTCATGGTTGAGTCACTGCAATACATGGAGGCCAGCATGATCTTTCTGTGTTTTGTTTTGTTGTGATGCTAGGAGTCAGACTCAGGGCCTTGGGCATGCTAGACAAGTATTGCTCTAACCATTGAACTACACTCCAGCCCCAGCATGGTCTTTTTTCCAGGGTTAATATGATCAAATCAGTGTCCTGCTTAAACTGGCAGCAGCTCCTCTTAGCCTAGGAGAGGAGGCTGTTAGCCAGGCACACTCAGTCAAACTCTTTAGCCTGACATATTCAGTCCAACATGATCTGGCCTTTGTCCTAGGCCAGGGTCTTGTGCACTTGCCAAATGCTTTTGGAGAAAGGACCAGTCCCGTCCTTCATGCCACCATGCTTGGTTCATGTTCTTTCTTCCTAAAATTTTCTTGCACGAATCTTATTTCCATCTTACATACAACTTCTCTTGTATAAAACATGCTTTTTTTCGAGAATGACTTGAATATATTGCCTCTAAATCTTTCTATGACACCCTGTTCCTGTCTGCTTAATTGTCTTTATTTAAACCTTACTGCATTCCAAAGAGAGTCCTTGCACAGTTAACACCTACTTCATTTAGACTCCCATAACACCTTGATATGCCTTTATTTACATGGTCATCTTCTATTGTATTATTTAAACTTCATCTTCTATTGTATTATTTCAACTTCTCTTACAAGATTGTGCTTGAAAGCAAGAACTACGAATTTATTTACTATGAACCCCCAATATCTAGACAATATCCAGAGTGAAGACATAATTAATGAACAAAGGAGAAACAGAGAGAACCCTGAAGTACCTAATCATCTGCTCTGACTCCAACTTATTGGATTCCAAGGAGTAAAACAGAATTGATTTTTTTGTGATTGTAAAAGCTGAGTGACAATGATTCTTTTGATTTTTAGATATAACTATTTGTATAAGCAAATCATTCTTTAATGTTCATTCTTTAGGTGAAAATAAAAGTAGTTCCAAAAAGGCTGGAGCAGGTGGAGAAGAAGATTAAAAAATAGAGGGTGTGGATTTTAATAGAGCATCTAGGCACACCTTCGCTCATGTGTCAGAAACACTGCTGATCCTCAATCACTACACACACACTAATGACTTCATCACCGCAGTCATCATCAATTGGTAAGAGACACAGTTCACTCAATTCTGAAAAAGTCAAATATTTGCAGTGACAGTGGATCAGGGTTAAATAAAACATTTTATTTATACTTTTCTTGATTTTTTTGTCTTTTTCTCTGTAACCTTGATGTTTCATAGCCTGGTTTACCCTTTGAAAACCACCTAGACTCCTGAATGGAGAGGGGCAGGTGAGGCAAAGAAGAAATACTTAGTGAGACTCGAGAACATTTGGAGGGCAGAAGTGGGACATTTTGCAAAGTCTGTAGGAACTCAGTTCTCTTCTAGTGTACTTCTTTATCACTATTTTTCTTTTTCACATTTCTTTTAAGATAAAATGTACATGCTTTGGTTCTTAAGTGAACAATTGTATGAATTTTGAAAAATATATACACACATAAGCAACAAACATTCTTAACAAGATATAGAATATGTTCAACGGAAGTTTCTACATGCTCTCTGCCAATCCATTTCCATACCCCATAAGAAACACTATTCCAATTTCCAATACCAGAGATTAATTTTGTCTGTTCTTGAACTTCATGTAAATGGAAATATACACCATAAATTCATTTGTGTCTGACTTGTGACTCAACAGCCATGAGCTGGATCCATATTGTGTGTATCAGAAGTTTGTTCTTTTTAATTGCTGAGTAATATTACAGTGCATAAACATGTCACAATTTGTTTACCCATTCTCCTATTTGATGACATTTAAGTTTTTACAGTTTTCGGTGAGTATGAGTAAAGCAGTTATAAACATTCATGCACAAGTCCTCTTGCATGCATCTGCTTTCATTTTGCTTTGGTAAATCTCTAGGAATGAGATCACTAGACAGGTATATGCTTTTTATAGGAACTCCTGAACATTTCCCTAAAATGAGTGTACCATTTTACATTCTCATCACCAATATATGAGAATTTCAGTTATACCACATTCTAGCCAACATTTAGTATTGCCTGTCTTTTTAATTTTAGCCATCGTGGTGGGTGTGAAAGAGGTTTCATTTGTATTTCCTTGATGACTCATGATGTTGAACATGTTTTTATATGCTTACTAAATTTTTATGGTGTCTGATAAAGTCTTTTCTCATCTACTGTTTTTAAATGAATCTTTATCTTATTATCAAATTGTAGGGATTCTTTACATATGGTAGTTACAAGTCCTTTGCCTAACATATACACATGCATGTGTGCACACACATATACACACACATATTATATTGAGAAAACTAGTTTGGTAACGGTTTGATGGGCAGATATCTTCATTTTTAATGAAATTCAATCTATCATTTTTCCTTTTATGATTATGATATTTGTGCCCTCTTTAAAAAATTATTTTCTGGGCATGGTGGTCATGAAAATATTGTCTTACATTTTCTTCTAACAAATGTATAGTTTTAACTTGGATGGTTAGGTGTACCTCAAATTGCTGTTTGTGTATATTCATTTTTCACATGGCTGTTCAGGTGTCCCACCAGCAATTTTTTTTTTTTTTTTTGTACCTGGGATTCAACCCAGGGGCACTTAACAACTGAGCCACATTCCCAGTCCCCTTTTTATGTTTTGTTTTATTTTAAAATTTTGAGACAGGGTCTTGCTAAGTTGCTTTACAGCCTCTCTGAGTTGATGAGGCTGGCTTTGAACTTGCAATCCTCCTGCCTCAGCCTCCCCAGCTGCTGAGATGACAGGCATGTGATACCCCATTGAATTATTTTGGCGTCTTTGTCAACGTTGATTGGCCACATTTGCAAGGGCCTTTTCTGGGCTCCCTATTCTGCTGCATTGACATTTGTCTATTCTTTCGTCATTACTATACAGGCTTAGTCATTGCAGCTTTCGAAAAAAACTTCGAATCAGTAGACAAGTAGAACTTCTTTATCTCCTTTTTAAAGACGATTTTGTTTCTTCTAGGTTCTCTTCTCATATAAATTTTGACTAACTTGTTAGTTTCTAGAAAAAAACTTTTTCTTGTCAATAAAAACATATTTGATTGTAGTTTCACTAAATATCTAGATCAATATTAATATTCATTATAATTATATTAATACTGTTGATAAAAATATTGAATTTTTAAGCCTGACTATATCTCTTCATTCATTCAGTTTTCTTCAGCAATGTTCTGTAATTTGTAATATTGTGAGTAGTCTTGCACATCTTTTGTTAAATTCATTCCCAAGTATGTCAGTTTTAATGTTATTTTAGATGCAATATTAAAATTAGATTTTCTATTTTTATGCTTCTAGTATATAAAAATCCAGTTGATTTTTATATGTTCTTTTTCTTAAAGGGCAATTTTGAAGGTGGACTTGGTAGTGAAAATTTGACTTAGGAAAACTGGATGGATGTTTAACACATGAGGAAAAAAAAAACTATTTGAGTTGTTAGGCATCACTTTAGAATTAGGCTGGATTAGCTACACAGTTCTAAATGTTACAAATCCCAGACATAGGGAATGGAGTTCAGGGTCTTCTCTGACATAACTTTCAGGAGGTTCCTGTCCAAGATTGTGCCTCTGATAAACACTTAGGACAAAAAAGAGGGCTGGTATTTCCTCAGTCACACGTAACAGTCCATGTGGGAAGCCGTCCAGTCCAGTGGTCCAGCTCTTTAGCCAAAGATACCATTGTGGTGCTACATGTTTTTGTGACAGATTCCATTTTTAAGCATCAGAAAACACACTGCATGCAGTCATTTTAAACTTTTCTAGTTCATGTCAATGGATGTAAAGTTTCTGGGAAGCCAGTTTATGCAGCTATGCTTTTTAATTTTTTAAAATTGGCTAAATGCAGATTGGATAACCAATGAACCACAATAAAGAGAAAATTTTTAAAAAACCCAAACAACTCTTTATGGAATATTTATCTCTGTGGTCATGGTATTGCTGATGTCTTTACCTTGGACAACTTAGGAACTCCCTTGTAGAAGAAATTATTTTTATAGGTTGTGTATGCCTCAAAGACACTTGGGCCTTCAAAAACTTTGTTTGTTTGTTTATTTGTTTCAAATATAAACCTCTGGGTGAGAAAGTAAAATTGTCTACTCCAAACAAGCTTGATGTTTTTTGTCACTTTCTTCTCTGAGTTGTACTTGCACAGGTACTTATGATGCAGAAGAAGACAAAGTTAGGAGCAATCAGAGCTTTCTTGGGAGATATCAAACAGAAGCACTGAAAATTCAGTCCTTGAGATTCTCATCCCTTTGACATAGGGACAACTTTTCAATTTAGGTAAACTCACATTATATCATCAAGTAAATTGTCCTTCTAAATACTAAAGACTCTAATTCTCCACAGTATATTTGTATGATGTGATTCTTATGGTCATAAAATAACTACATGAACACACCACAGAGGATTTACTACAATCTTCTGTGAAGTAATACCCAGTGATTCACTTTTCATTCTCAGAGTTTGCATTGTTACTGGATACCTCAGTAAACACAGAATTGCAATAGGCCATCCATTCAGTCGGGTGATGTTTATTTAGCTTCTTTTCGTTTATCCTCTGGAGAAGCTTTTGATTCCTAAGAGACAAGGGACATAAATCCATGAGCAGGGATTTAGGTGAATCAGGTTTAATAGTCATAGAGTTGAAATTTCGCCATCGTGCTTTCTAAATATCCATTCTAATTTGTCGATGCAGCATAGATTAGTTTGAGGATAATTTCAGATCCCCTTCTTGGTGAGTTTTACATATGTATCATCTCTTTAAGGTCAGAAGTTAAGTGTGCATGGTCCAAAAGGCCTCTGACCTCAGAGGATAATAATGCAACTTTATGGTCTAGGTGAAGAATCCCCTCAACTGAACAATGTACCTTGAACCCAAAGAAAACCTGCACTAAGAGTGAGAAATGTGGCTACTGTTCCTATCCCAACAGCAGAGCTGTTACAGGGAAGGCAGAAGATAAAAGTAAGAACAAGAAAACAAAAAAGCTTCCAACAGACAATTCACACATGTCACAAAAATCCACCCTCCTGTGTCTGAAGTCACACATATGTCTCTGTATTTCTATATTTAGGCTTATCTTTGCAATATCTTTGATTGTAGAAACTATAGAGCTGTTTATTCAGATGGGCATTTGCAAATGACATGTTTTCATTTGCAATACACATCATTTCAAATCATCCAAATAGCACAAACCCTCACTTAGTCCAATAATTTATGTGATTTTGGAATTGTCAGATTAAAGCCTAATTTGATGACCAAATTTTCTTGCAAATGTAATTAGAAATACAAAGCACGAGGCAACCATACGGCAGCTCTGAATTAAAACTATCTACACATCCTAAAACTTTTACTCCTTTTCATTTGAATCACCCATGTCTTATATTTAAATATGTATTTAATTGCCATCAACAATAAAATTATTTTCATGTTGTGCTGAGCTCCCCTTAAGATAATGTTATAAGCATATGGCTTTTATCAAGGTTTTGTAAAGAATGTGACATGTCCACTACAGACGGAAGAAAGATACACAAGCATTTGCAAAATACAAGCATTTACAAAAATATATATATTGTGCTTGAATTTACACATATTTCTCTCATATAAGAAATCCAATCTGGCTGTGCATAGTGACATACACCTGTAAGCCCAGAGGCTCAGGAGGCTGAGGCAGGAGGATTGCAAGTTCAAAGCCAGCCTCAGCAACAGTGAGGCTCTAAGCAACTCAGTGAGACCCTGTCTCTACATAAAATACAAAATAGGGCTGGGATGTGCCTCAGTGGTTGAGTGCCCCTGAGTTCAATCCCTAGCACTCAAAAAAAATAAAATATCTATTAAAAAAATAAAGAAATCTAAACTGAGTGTTCATGTTGACTGAGATGACTTTCTTCCATGTTGCAGTTGGGGGCCCTGACCTTTTCCATTTTGAGGCTCTAACATCCTCAGCTCATAATTGTTAAGGTCACTGTTCTCATTTTCCTCAAGCTACTGAATATGGAAAGAATATGGCCGCTAGTAAGTGGGAGGTTTTTCTAGGCTGTGAATGGGCATTTCTCACTTTTGCTCACATTTCATTGGTTGGAATAAATCATATGGGCATATGTAACTTCAAGGAGTAATGAAAAAAGTCCTCTAGCTTTGTGCCCAGGAGAACATAATTATTATTAAAGATAGCTATATTAATTTCTAGTTGTGTCAACCTAAATAACTTAACTGGAACCATTTAATGAAAAAACTGTAATAGAAAAAACTAAAGATGAACATGAAGAAAAACCTGAGGATGATTGCTATGGTTTGAATCTGAAAGGCTTTGTCCCCAATTTAGCAATGTTTGGAGGTGGACTTTAAAGAAATGATTGGATCATGAGGATCATGAGGGCTATAACCTCATCAGTGGATTAATTCACTGATGGATTCCTAATTTGATGGCATCCTTGGGAGGTGGTGGAAATTTTAGAAGATGGGACCTAGTTGAAGGAAATGGGTCTTTGGGGGTGTGCCCTTGGGGATTATATCTTGTCCTTGCTCTCTTCTGCTCTCTCTCTCTCTCTGCTTGCCAGCTGCTATGAGATTAGCAGCTTTGCTCTGCCATGCTCTTCCTCCATGATGTTTCTCTCTCTGCACAGACCTTAAAGCAATGGAGCCAGCTGACCATGGAACTTCTGAAACCATGAGAAAATAAATCTTTCATTCTTTATGTTGTTTATCTCAGGCATTTTGTTATAATACAAAAGCTGACTAAAACAGTGGTCATACACAAATTTCAGAACTAAGCTTATTGCATTGCATTTTCTGACTCTTAGAAGGAATGCTCCTTAAAGTGATGGTAGAAAAAGCAAGGGATCCAGATTCATAAAATCTGAATTGTTTATCCCTTTCCATTAATCACTTGAAAGACCTTGGGGAAGTCACTCCCTGGGCTTCATTTTTTTTCTAATCAGCAAAATTAGATATTAAATTAGATAATTGCTAGTTTTCCAACCAAGTAACATTCTGTGACTCATTGTTTTTTCTCCCTATTTTTATGAGATGTATATATATTATGTATATATTAATACATACATGAATCATAAAATAAAAATTTAAAATATTACTTATACTCTGTAACTGCTATTTTTTCTTTCAACTTATAGTACTTTATGTTTGATCAATGTGTTCTCTCTTTCCTCCCTCTATATGCCTATGATTTTAAGTATTTACTCTCTTTCCAAAGTTCTCATTGCCTATTTTTTTTCTATGTGTGTGTGTGGAAAAAATGTTACTTTTACCAATATCTACTCATTAAATCATTGTAATCCTAGATTTGCAGGATAAACTGGGTTGTCATGGGTTTGTTTACTGGTTATTATCAGTGAGGACAGTGAGTGAGGAGTTGAACTTGGGTCTTTTCAATTCCCAACTGTCAAATTGCTGTTAGACAATCAACACAATGTTGTTTAACATTAAAATGCTTCCCAAAGGTCCTAGCCTTTTATCCCCATACTTCATGGAAAACAGATTTTCACAGATTTTTTTCCCTTTTCCTTAATTTCTTATTTCCCTCTATCTCCGTGGGAATAAATATGCATGTGTGTATAAGTATTTAAAATAGCCTACTTGCATTCCAATTTTCATTTCCCTCGAGCATATTTTTTCAGCCCCAATATTCAGTCCCAATATTCTCAACAGGGAAATGTTGAGATTCTCTTTTGTCAACTTAATTTCTCCAGACCTTCTTTATCCAGCCTAATTCTTTCCAAGAGTCTATGTTCCTATGTTAATAAATTTACATACGAGAAGATCTGGAAAATTTCCCATGGAGTATCAGAAGATGATGTGCTATTGTGCTTCATCTTAAGCAGAGTGTAAAATCTCCACTTATTAACCTCAGCATTTTTGTTTTTGCAAGAGGGGAGAAAAACAAAAACAACAGCACACAAAGACTTAAGGGCCTTTTCTTTTTATAGGATAAGTAGTATAATCAGAGGCCAGGGCCTCATCCTTCACGATTATCCAAGAGTAGATATTTCTTTAATTCCCACTGAGCTCAAGGAAATGTAGATCTGGTCAGATACCTGGTTCCATGTTACCTGTTTTCATTTAAAGATTTGAAAACATTTTACCAACACAGATTCATTCCCATCACATTTAGAAAGTGTAACATTGTCCTCATTTGCTGATGGGAAAACTGTGGCACTGAGAATGTAAGTGACAAATTCAGAGCATTGTGGGGCAGTAAGGAATTGTCCCAGGGCTTTAGAGAGCCAGGCTCCTGCCCCAGTGACTACATGATATCCCTCTGAGGTTGGGGGTGGCACAGGTTTTATTTTAATTTATTTTAATTTCAAGGTACAGAGAGACTGCTGAAGAGACAGAAAGATGAAAAAAAATTTAATAAGTCTTACTTAGAAGGTTGAATCATGCATATTGTTGAAACTTGGAAATATCTCTCGCCTGGAACAATCCAAGATGCTGAAAAGCTTTGAAACTATTAACAAACAACAAAATAGGAAATGAAAAATATTCATAGGGATTTTTAAAAATAGAAATATCTTGGTCTAAATGATAAATTTGAAAATGAAACCATCCCAGGCTCTTTTAAATACATGTCTTCATTACTGATTCTTGCCAACGAAAACATATTTGGATGCTTTCAACTAGACACATTCTCTGTGCATCTATCTCTCCATCAGTATATTCCCAGCGTGATCTTTGTCATTTGATACTTTCATTTGGACAAGATAGGCTTATATATTAAACAAAAACCAAAATATGCCAAATGTGATGAACTGTTTCGGTTTTGAAAACATCAGCTTAGGTAAGCTTTTCAACAAAAAAGACATTAATAATCTTCTGTGCATGATATGAAGCAACTTTTAATGATTGATTAATAGCTCTCTGATGCAAACAGTGATAACAATAAATGTACATGTTCGTTGTTGTGTAGGAAGATAGAGAGATCGTGATCCAAATAAAAATTACCCTATAATTAATAAACAGGCACATGCAAAAGTCAAATACAATCCTAGCTCTTTAATCCAGTGAAAGTATAAAGTTTCTTAATTATTTTTAATTTTACGGAGAGAGAAATCACTCATGAAAGAAGAAAGACAAAAAAGGTGGCTTTGTCAGGAGAGGATATACTTTTAAAAACTTGTTCAATAAAACCATGAAAATAAGGAAATTTCATGGCAGATTGAAAAAAATTATTCTGGGCTAAAAGAGAATTGGGCAATATACCCAGAAGAAATGATATATCTTGCTTCTCTTATCTGTCTTCTCATTCAGAGGTCCATGTTGATGGAGAGGTTCTGCGTTAGTCTCCTGAAAGGCTATTTGTGCTCTGTTTTTGTAGGAAGAGTTCAAGGAAGTAATATTTTAGGCCTGGGTAACCATGAGAAACGTGGGGTGGTGAGGGCCGTACAAATATTGGGAGCCAGTTAGACTTTAAGAATGTTTATGGGATTTTTCAAATCCACCGAGAAGGAAAAAATTATAGAACACAGCTGTTGGAATGGTGCGTAGAACTGTAAACCTTTTAGCAATTGTGTCACTGCCAAATTATATTTTCTTTTTGATTTACTCTGTGAAGTTCTACACAGTCCAGAGGAACTTAATATGTAAGAACGATAAAGATGATGGGAAGCTCATATGGACAATGAGTTGTACTAAGGTTTTTATAAAGCAGTGGTTCTCAAAGTGTAGGCCCTGGACCAACAGTATTAGCACGGGGGAGCTCATCAGAAACGCTAATCCTTAGGCCCTACCCTAGATCTACTGAATCAGCAATTTTCATTTTATAAACCTTCCAGGTAGTTCTGACCCTCTTTGAAATTTGAAAACCACTACTATAAGAACCAGGCAGGACTCATGTGGTAAACTGACCTATAGGAGAGCTCAGGTAAAGGGAATCTTCTTCAATGAGCATGTCTTGAGTCTGGGTAAAGGTTCTATACTTGTGGACACTGGCAGGGTCTATGGATCAGGTAAAGTTCTAAATGGTCTTCAACTCAAATACAAGTTTGCATTGAGTGTCTCATCTTGAAAGTTCTCAATGCACCCTCTGGGATTAAGTGGTGGTGGGGCCTGGAGTAGCCCTAGCCAACTTTCCAGAGTGTACTATGGAAAGACAACAACAGCATCCCTGTCAACTTCTTCTTGTCAAGGAGTCTCCTCTGCACTGGGCATCAGTCTGTGGAGGGAAGGCCTGATGATGCCTCAGGAAGAGGACGGCATAGCCAGGGCACTGGGGGGATCGGGGAGTGGATTTACCAATGGTATAACCATTTGGTGGATATGTGCTTTGTTACAGCCCTAACTAAAGAGCAAGAAAATGGGCACTATTTTTAAAAATGTACTGAAGGGAGCGGGGGCTGGGGAAAGGGAAGGGGAAGGAGAGGTACTGGGGTCTAAACTAGAATATGATATATTCCGTTTTTATTATTATATCAAATGGATTCTATTGTCATGTTTAACTAAAAAGGACAAAAAAAAGTACCCTGGGATGAAGAGATCCTATTTAACATTGACATTTCAACCTCGCTGGCCTCTCTTGAGTGGGGTCTGAGTGTATGGCTTGGACTATCTTCATGTTTACTTGGCAGGTTGTGTTTTCTATTACACTACTAATTGTGTGATATAACAAACATCTGTTTATTCATCTTTGTTCACTACTGGATTATAGACTCCCAGAGCACAGGGCTGGCTTTTCCTTTTTTTCCATTTCATCGTTTACTGTCCTAGCATCTAGAGTGTATGAGACAGGTAAATAAATGGTTTTGAATGAATGAATGCATGACTAAACAATTGCAAGCTGACCAACTCTGGCTTAGAGCTGGTAGGCAAGTGTCAGATAAGAGATGTCTCTGGTTCCATCCTAAGAGAGGCTGGTTCTAGGTTCAAGATAAAAACGTAAAGAAAAGGAAATAGCTCAGGGTCTCTGGGAGTCAGAGGCTAGTTACAGAAACCTTGAAGAGAGTTCCATAGGAGCTAAGACTAGAAATGACATCTTTTTTTGGGATATAAGGTCATTTGAGAAAGGTAGGGCTCAGTTGAGGTAGAATATGAGACTTGGTGAGAGGCAGTGGAGTGGTGGGCAGGAGAAAAGTCCACCTCTCTTTTCCTTAGGTGCCTTGTAGAGTTTGGGGGAAGCTGGCTTTGGATAAGGAATGGAATCACAAAGAAACCTGGTGAGAGACATCCTTGGACCAGGGACAGACCAGGCTTGGGGACAGTCAGATGGAATCTATAACAGAGTCCCTCTGCAAAGGCATTTTATTTGTAGCTGTGTACTATTGACCTGTTAGTCCTTTGCATGTCTGACACTGGTTGTCTTGGAAATCATCCTTTTTGTGATATATTTTGCTGTTTTATAAACAGAAGACCTAAGGGAGAAGTATTCATCAACTTTGAGTAGGAGTGACCCAAATTATTGGGTGTTTGTTCAAAGAACATTCAAATCATGGCTGAAGTCATGCATTTACTGGGAAGAGCCCAAGAGTCTTGGAATGGGAGTCTTTTTGATCACCTATCAGAGTCTCTCAATGCCCCAGGTGACTAAACCAGAGAAAACACAACATTAAGAAAGAGACTTTTGAAGACAGGAAGCCTGTCTTCACCATTAGTTTGATAAAACATTGAGCCTGGCTACTGAGAGAGCTGTGCCCACCATCTGAGTATATTTTACAGGCAGAAAACCTCACTGATTCTGAGGAGGTTTTTTAATTGTTGCAGCCTGGGGGCAGGACGTGGGTGAACTCCACCTAGAGTCTAGACACTTTCTCAAGACCTCTTGGATCACTTGGTGATTCATTCTATGGTTTCTTGTTCCTTGCTTCCTTCCTTGCTGACTTGCCTTCATTTCTAGCACTTTTTCTTCCTTCTTTCCTTCTCAATATTGATTATGTCTCTTACCTTCAGGTTTCTTTTTCATTGCCACCCTACATAAGAAAGGGTCCTCAGGCTTCTTCTTTGGAAGTGATTTTGGAGACTATGACAACTGGACTAGTTGTGCCCCTATGCCAGCCAGCACTGGTGGAGTTCATGACATACACTTCAAAGGGCTTGCTCAGCTTCAGGCTGGAGGGCAACACTGGCTTTGGTTTTGACAGGTTCAGCCCAGAGCTGACTGGCAGCACAGGAGGCAAGCTGCACTAACCAGTTAGGGAGTGTCTGGGGCCACACCACAAGGGACAGCCTCCCCAGAAGGGGACTCCTACCAACTCAGACAATCAGGTCTGAGTCGGGTCTGCAGAGGCAAACAGACTGCTTCCATTGTCTGCAAGCACAGCTGAGCATCAAGAATGAAGCAAGGCACTGGGCGACAGGAGATGCTGGTTCTCAGTGTTAGTTCATTTTCCACTGGTGCCACTGGGCCCCTGCTGGCACTCTCCACTCTTAAGAATCCAGAGCAGTTCTGCTTCAGGGTGCAAATGGGGTCCACATCCCTCCCTCTCACTTGGGCTTTTCTTCATGGGAAGCACTGTGTCTTGGCCGCTTCCACTGGTTACTCCTCTCCCTCCCACCCTCACCAGCCCCTGTCCTCTTTCCGTGGTGTCTGACTTTTGGTTAAATTACTTTGAGGGTGGGGGTTCTGAATCTCTCATCTTTGTATTCCTTACAGTATCTGGAAACTGGGATGCTGAAAATGCTCAATGTGTACTTATTAAATTTGAGATTATTGACATTACATTGCTGTCCTAGCCCCAGCTTTCATCTCCTTACTTTTTCTCTCTGAGATACACTACAGAGATAACTGGCCACACCCTCAGAACCCTGTAGCCCTTATGGGGAATCTTTGAGTAAGTGGCTTAACCTCTCTGAATCTGGTTTCTGACTGTAGCATGAGAAATTCTAGCAATTTTCTGTTTTATGCTTTTCATACTATTGTTAGGACTAAATGAGAAAATGAGGGTGAAAGCATTTTAAGAATTCAAAAGTGTTATATGTTTAGAGTACTTCTCACGGTAAAGTCAGTTTGAGTCAATGACTGAAGATAACTTAAATTAATGCTATTCTCCGATAACTTGCATGTTTGCATTATGAGAGAGGACATCATTTTAAAAGCCTAATTCTGTTCAGTGAAGAATTACTACAATGCCTATTATTTGTCTAGCAATTTCACAGACGTTGTGGAGGTTTAGAAAGAGGTATAAGAAATGGCTACTCTCTGAGAAATTGTGATGTGATTGCAAGAGGTGTCACTAAACTCAGATGAGTTCCCTACATGGGTTTTAAGACATGACTCCAAGATTTTGGAACTAGATTTCTTAGACCAGTAAAATTAAAAAGGAAAATAAATTGAGAGATCAACATTGCGTGTCATTTCTTTACTTTTCTATTTAGTAGTTTTAAAAGTATATTTGGAAGTTGTACATAATAGCATAGAAAATTGAACACCAATGAAATTCCATAAAAAGTTACAGCTTGACTCATTTAGGTTTTATGAAAACATACAAGATGCTACCATGATTTTTCTCACTTTACTTCGCGTCCCTCTGTACTACATTGGGGAACAAGAACTGGGTGTCACTGCTTGAGTATGGCCCCACGCTCTTACACTATTTATTTTCCATTGAGCAGCTGTGAGACTTTGCATAAGACTTTGAACCTCTCTGGGCTCCTTTTTCCCTTTTGTAAAATAGGAGTTGAACTAGACTTGATGCATTCCAATACAGTAGGTCATTTCAATTAAAATCAAAGAAAATTCAAATTTTAATTCGTTAGCTGCACTAGCCATATTCTAAATGCCTACTAGTTACAAGTGGCTAACAGCAATCATATTGGATAGCACTGATGTAGACCAGTATTGCAGAAAGTTCAATGGGATATCTGGACTAGATGATTTTTAAAGCTCTTTTGTTTTGGTGTGGATTTTTGTGGTTACATACAGGACTTTCATAGGTCTGAGTCACAGTGTTGCCCAACTCATAGTAAAATTATTAAACGGTCCTTCAGTTGCCTCTTAAATCATAATGGTGATGATAATGATGATTCTTAGCTAACTCTGACAAATGACATAAATACCAGTTGCTGCCCCCAAAACAGTGATTTTACTTAAATGTAATTTGGTTGGACTTCTGTACCTATCTATAAGGTTGGTCTCCATCCAAAGATCCACTTTTACTTACACATATCAGATATTCTTTTCTTTTTTCTTTTTTTTTTTTCTTTTGGTCTGAGATTAATCTCCCTTAACATTTTCACAATCTTATAGGAAAAACTAATCTAAATGATAAGTAGTTTCTTTTTTCTTCTTCAATCTACCATAAAATTGCCAATGTGTTTTTTAAACCACTATTTTTATAGAACTTAAGTAAACACTGCTTTGGACTCCATCTGTTGAATCGGTCCCACTGCTAACAAGTATTGTCGTGAGATGCGCCACCATCGGTGATGTGGATGGAGTACGAACTGAGATGACTTGGCAACAAGCAGGGCCACATAAATGAAGCCATTGTCAATTGCTGCTAAAGAAAAGCTCCAATGCCATTTCACCTCCATGCCAAGTCAAAGGTTGGGAAATTACCCAGCACTCTGTTTCTGAAGAGCAAAATCAATACAAAAATATGTAAGTGGTTCCAAATTTCCAAGATAAAAGTGTAGTACATAAATGAAAAGGGGAAATTTGAGAGAGAGAGAGAAAGAAACACAGTGGCCCCTAAAAATGTCTGCACAAACTCTACCATCAAGATAATGAGAACTTCTGTACATCAAAGCCTATCTGCTCAGCATCCTATCTGAGAAAGCAGGGGTTATAGAGCCCAACACCATTCTCTTTTGCACCTTGAAGTAAATATAATAAAACAAGTATAATCTGCATCAACTGGCCAACAGAATTGGCAGGAACATTCAGTGAAGTCCAATGACATAATCCATCCCAGCTCCACAAACTCTCAAACTCTGACCTCTAAGCCTGCAGGAACTCTGCTTCTTGTCAGATTCAGGTTGCTGCCCTTATTACCATATTGCCCATGCGCTGTGCTGAGAGCAGAGAAACTCTGCCCCTGGAGTGGGCTTGTGTCAACATTTTTATTGCAAATTCCCATTTTCTGATCATTAAAAAGCTTTCGGCACAGAAGTAACTTTGCAAAAGTTCAAACTTTGAAAGGATTCATTTAATGGCTTAAAAATAACACTTGGGCCACACCCATAATTTAAAATGTTCTAGCTGGCTTTGTGGCCTGGGTTTTTTCAAAATGCATAAACTTAAAATATGAAGGGACTCAGGACTTGGAGCAGTTCCAAAGGTTGGTTTTTAGTGTTTGGTGAACTGGAATGAAGCTCTTTACTGGTAAGCTTTACTTGCAGAAATGAAATTGTAGGATCAATTTAGTTGGAATGTTGTCTAACTTTAGCTGGAAGTTCTCAATAACTTTTGTACAGGGTTATGAGGGAAGAAGGATTCGGACTAGGAAGGGCTATATAATTTCAGAGGCCCGATGCAAAGTGAACATGCAGGTTCCCTTGTTCAAAAATTACTAGGCATTTCAAAACTGAAAGCAGAAGACTGAACCAAACATCAGCCCATCTAAGTATGGGGCCCACAAAGAGCTGGCCCCAGCTGGGACATGCCACGCCACCCACCCCCCACCACCGTTTTGGAATTCTCAAGGTATACTAAGGATTTAGCTGTCTCTAAAGCACTATTAATGAGCATTATATACTCAAGTGTAATTTATACCCGAGTGCTGTTATTTTAACAGGTCCTGTATTAATTCTTTTAGAAAATACTAATATCCCCAAATGTCTTTCCAACTGCTGCTTAGTAACAAATAAAATATTTAAGATAGTTTTTTTAAGCATATGAAAAGGTTTCACATCTTTTTCACATCATTTTTAAATAAGATTGTCAAAATAATCCCATGACATTATTAGACTAAAATAAACCCATTTTTCAGATTAGAGAATTAAGGCTCCACTTTGGGGGTAAGTGACTTTCATAAAGCACTATAAATAGGTATTTATTGGTAGAACCAGGATCAGAACTTCAGCCTCTTGACATTTAATCCTGTTTTAAGTGAGAGGATGCCAGATAACACAAAGCTTAAATACCAAATGGGAGGAAACCCTGGACCAAGAAATAAAGGAAATATTGTGGAAGACATTTTTTTCCATAACGCTGGGATTGGACCAAACTAAGAGTCCCTACAAAAAGTTTAAAAAGCGTGTTTTTCTGAACTGTATGCTGCTTCAAAGAGACCATTCCTATAGTTGGTCTGAATTCCTGTGTTATGAGCTTGTGCTATACTTGGGCTTGTTTATGTCTTGGTAAACAAGGGTGGAAGAGGCTAGCCAAGGACTGCTATTGAAACAGAGAAAAATTTCAGGAAAGACTGGGTGATAGAGACTGGAAGCCGAGGCTCTTATTCGTTTATTGAAATTTGGTGTGTCCTGTATTTCCCAGTGCATTCCATGGATTGTTAATAATGTGTTACTTAAAAAAAAGGAAAAGCAGCTCTTTTTGGTCAATTAAGTTTGGAAAAACAATGACTTTGACAAAGTTAAACAGCTTCCTAACTGCAGGTCATCTCAAACCTTTAATGAGCCACTGGGATTCGTGACTCCCCAAAGAGGAGTACAGCTTTTCCAGGCTCATTTGGCTATAGAACATCTTACCTTTCTCTTGTTTGTTTGGTCCAAGGAATCTCCATGGGCTAGGGCTCGACAGAACACACTTAGTGAAATGATACCTTGGATTAAAGAACCAACGTTATTGATTATAGTTCTGTAATGGGTTGCATTGTGACTCTCAAAAGGTATATCTTTCAGGAACTTTACAGGGTGACTTTATTTGGAAAAAGGACTCAAATGTAGATGTCATTAATGTAAGGATTCAGGATGAGAGCATTCTGTATTTCAAACACTTAGGGTGACTTTAAATTCAATGACTGGTACCCTAAAAGAAGCTGGGAAAGACAAGGAAAGATTATCCACCAAACTCCCTGGACTTCTAGTCTCCAGAATAGGTTCTTGAATTCAAAGCATTATTCAGGCCTTTGAACTTTCAGGACCGTGACAATAGATTTCTGTTTTTTGAAGCCACCAAGTTTGTGGTGATTTGTTACAGCAGCTCCCAGGAAACGAATACAACCCAACATGTACGCCAGAACAGAGCAGTACACTCCATGAGAGGAATATGGAAACCCTGCCATATTTGCTTGGACTGCTCTGGGGCAATGGGGATCTGCTCACAGGAGTTTAAGACCTGGAAGTCAATGAACTTTATAGAAAAGGCCAAAGACATCAGCAGTCTAGCAATTGTATAAAGGCAAGTGGCAAGATGGGACAAAGAGTCATTGGTGGGGCCCTAACAATGCCACTCCTGTCCTAAGGGGATTCTCCCACGGGTTGCCAAGTTGCCTATGGGGTGAGAACCCCAAATGCTCTCAACTGTCTCGCCCCTGCCGCCTGGCTCTCAAATAAGACTGGGAAAATTTCCAAGCTTGCTTTGTATTCTGACCCCTGTAAGCATGTTCATGGTTTATTCTCTTTGCTCTTAGTTGAAGAGGGCATTTCTTTTCTTTGTCTCTCTGCAGCCTTTACCCCACATTGTTACCTCAGTCATTTATTTCTGACCTATAATTGGGCAGCATCATAAGGGCTTTCTTTGGCTCAGAGCAAGGAGGAGTTGTGTTAAATAAACTAAACTAGTTCTCTAATTACTTGTGTGCTTATTGTGTATTAGCAGAAGTGGCTGAAATGTCAAAGAAACTTTCACTCAATGGCTTTCGCTCTGGAGGATACGGTGGCCTGGGAGGCCCCTTGAGTTACACTGGGTTTTGTAACAGTTGTTAACACAACATAATGCAAGTGGAAGGCTACAGCTCATGCACTCATGGCCCTCCCCGTCTGGAGATGTGGAGTAGTGAATCTAGCTGGTCCCACCCTTCTCTGAAGGTGAGTAGAAGCTGTGGCAGTGACCTTAGAGACCACTCACTCAATTGCATTTAGCAATTGTTTGCACTTTGCTATCAGAGAGTCTGTCCTCTGGTTTTAT
>JAJEJO010004466.1:406126-442508 GCA_020662805.1 Glaucomys volans
GACAAAAATGTTGAGTGAGGGCTTTAGGGGCAGTTAGGGACCCCTGTTTGCCTGGTCTGTCCTTTGCCTTACTGACAAGAGAGAAACTTGAAAGAGGCTGGAGCCCAAACAACTTCCTGGTGCCATTGCAAAAGAGCAACCTGGTGGCAGTGGGGAAGTGATTAAGAGGTGGTGAAAGGGGGGACTAGTAGAAATTTTCCCCCTGTGACTGACCCATAAATTTTGGAAACCCTGGTGATCACCCCTATTAAAAAAGCAAAAATATGGGCCACAGAGAGGTTATTCCAAGTTCATCCTGAGACACTGGGGCAGAACTGGAAAATAAACCTCTGCCTCCTGATTCCTGGATTTTGCTACCACTCCCAGAGAACCACATCACCCCTGGCCTGTCACCCCCCTCATAAATATAAGCAGACGAATCCACTTCCAGAATTCCTTTGCCTACTCCTCCCACTTGAACTAAATGTCCATCCCCAACTAGAGCGCAGAAGCAGATTCATCAGCCGGTGAAAGCTTTCAGGGGCTTTGTGTAAGAAAGCAAGAAAGCCAAAACACATAGGTAGAAAAAGACCAGGGAAACATCTGGAAAAAATAACAGGGTGCATAATTGTGATAGCAGCTCCCAGAAAGCTGAAGACTGCTAAGGATTCTCTTTCCCTATCTGCTGTGCATCCCCCAGCAAAGCAGACCTCCTTGCCTGGGAGTCTCCCCACAGGGCACTCCCAACCCTCTGTGGCTTTAAAGAAGACAACTGCCCTATAAATCTTTCTAGAGTTACCTTCCTATTTTTAATATTTATCTGCCTCCAACATGCAGGCACCACAGACTGTCTTTTAATGATTTAAGATTGAATAATTAGGAAACAGACATATCTGAAAACAGGTACCCTTTAAGGTGCAGTTTCTTTGGAAATGGCCAGGAGAATCTTCTCTGGCTCTTTTTAAACAAGACAGCCCCTCTTGAGAAGGTTTCTAGCACTTCTTTTGCCCCTCTTCAGCCAGTATTTGCTAAAACCCTGCCGCAGTGAAACTGCCCATACTTGGATTAAACATCCAAGTTAAAATCTGAAGGAATGGAAGCTAACCAGGGAATGTAAGATCCATTAAACTACGCAAGTATGCATGAACTGGAAAAAGTGGATCCCATACATGGCGCTATAGCCCTTAGCTGTTAGCAGGTGTGAGTCAGTCAGTTGTACAATTCATTTGTCTACCTAATTGCACTGAAGATAGGCTTTTACTTTGCCTATAACATCTCTAATGAGTAGGTTTTCAGTTCGATCTAACTAATTAATTCTTGTTAACTTCCTTTGCATTGCTGTTCTTTTAATTTAACCAGAGACAGCCCAGAGTTGCGACTAGTGTTTAGTCTCAACTAGATTACTCCAATTCATTAAGGGCTGTAATTGTTGGTCATACCCTTCCAAGCGGTCATTACAACCTCTGGCTTGCATATTGAATAACAGCAATTTCCTTACTCCAACAGACTCTTGTGTGAGGGAGGGGAAAATGCTAATAAAGAAAGAATAAATGATTCTCGACTCCATTCAGGGCTGTGTAGATTTCTTTTGCAGCAGAAATTGTACTGAGGTGGTGAAACGGGCCCCCTACCTCCACCCTGAGCGAAAACAATAAGAACCAAGTGAAGCATTCCCTGCTACTGTGATTACAGCATCCGTAAAAGTGATTATATGGCTGCTGTAATCAACTTCAATGAAAGCTGCCTGTTAGAGCTTCAATAATTACTCATTTCTGTTAACAGCTTGCTTTCAGTTTAGCACTTTGAGGCCAAGAGGAAAAAAAAACCAAAAAAACAAAACAAAACAAAACAAAACAAAAAAAACTTAGGGCATTTTAATAAAGGATCCCACTTGCATGGTATTTTGGGGGGGTAAGTGCTTGTGTGTGGGCAAAAAAAAAAAAAATGCATATGTAAGTTTTTGTCCCTTTCTCAATAGCAGCCCCTTTTCATTTTAAGCTTAGATTCTATTTAACCAGCAAAAGCACAAGTTCATACAGGGTTCAGTCATGTACTGAATGTTTACCGAAGGAGGCACAATAGTTTAAATAAAGTGGTGGCTTTAAATATTTTACCCATTTCTTTTAACAAATTGCCTATCCTTAAAGTCTGTGCTAAACACGTTTCAAAAGCAAAATACCACAAGGATCTTTCAATAAAACCTCCACACTGAGTGTTTTATTTGCTCTCATGCATTGCCTCTTTCTCCCTTGCTTTGGGTGGATGGATGGAAAGGTATATTTTTTATTTATTTATTTATTTATTTATTTATTTATTTATTTATTTATTTTAGGAGAGGGCAAGTTTGAGAGATTAAAGTTTGTTCAAAAGTGCTGCAAGTAGTTGTTCTAAATGCTTTTATCGAGTAAAGTAAAGCAAAAGAAGAGATTATTCTAAACTCAGCAATACCAGTGAGTCAGGTGGTCAAGTTTTGGTGTTTTAGAGCAGGATGTGATTAGATAGACAAAGAAAGAAATCAGACCACTTGCACATGACCCAAATGCTTCTCACAGGTCTCGTTTTCAGCATTTCTAAAAGGCAAACAAGTCATATAAACATGATATTTAAAAACCAACAACAATAAAGATCCTGTTTACATCAAAGACAGAAAGCAATACTACTAATGTTTAAAAGTTTTTTGAGCTCACTTCCCATGGAGTAAACCTGCCCCTCAACCCTGTCTGCTTCCCAAAACCAACACTCCAAACAGAAAATGCCATAAACCTTACATGAAAGTCAGATCCTGTTAATTTTCCATGACTTCAAAGTTCAGATAACTTGGAAAATCCTCAAAATTTGGATACTGTTTCATACCAAAGCTAAATTTGTTTTTGTTTCTCCATAATATATAAAATCCAAGCATATCAAATCCCAATTCTGATACCTTTCAAATTGCTTAAGAAAAAAACAAAACTCATTCAGCTTTATTTTTTTATTTTGTTTTTCTCAAATGATTAAATGACTGGTGGAGAAAGCTCTCTCAATTTTATGAAAACTGTGATATGAAAACATAATTAAAATTCTTTCAAAACAGTTGTTTTATAAATATTAGTAATGATCCTATTGACTATGATTTTAACCTTTTATTCAAGTGATCAAATATCACATATGTCAACATTGCACTGACACAGGGAACACGATGCAAAAGGGTAGATTGTCTAGGATGTGAACATTCTTCCTGGGTGCCTCTTGCAGGATTTAGTAGATGAACAGCAAGGTCCACATTTCTGGGGCATACCGATGTACTGAAGTGAGAAAAGACATTTTCCTTCATAGTTGTTCCACTGGCACATTTCAAATGGACTTTCACCTAAATTATGTTTTTCTGGATGACACATCTCCTCTCTTCCCTCCCATTACCACCACTTCTGTCTTTGTCTCATGGTGAAGCCTCCTGGACAATGTATCTTCATCAATGCTCAGAGTTCAGTTGCCCTCCTCATTGAAGTCTGGCTGCGTGTGGACAGTACAGGTGGGTAGTAGAGTGACTGGGCTGGGGCTGGGTCCCAGGAGCGCAGGGTGTAGAACAGAGATGCTCCCATTTGTGGTTTAAGGCTATTGTTACAATAACCCTCACAGGTCTCTGCATTAGAAAAGTTTTGAGACTCCCAAATCAAGATTTTCATGCAGATCCTCTTCTCTTTAAATTTCCTTCATTCTTATCAAGATATGATCATCTCTTTCCAATTTGAATGTTCTATCACATTGGACATTTGTCTGTCATTTTATGAAGAGGGAAAGATAAATCTATATATTTGGGATTCAAATGAAAATGGAACAGTCCCCTTTTTAGGTACTTTGCGTTTCTGAGAAGTAAGTATATAATATTTCTAGAGCTTTAAGAGTATTTTAATTTGCATTTATCTATGTAAAATTATAACTAATCTGAAATAAAGAACTTAGATTTTTTAAATTTATTTTTTCAATTTTTACAATCTGCATTTTGATTCATTGTACACAAATGGGGTACAGCTTTTCATTTCTATGGTTGTGCATGATGTAGATTCATACCATTCATGTAATCATACATGTACATAGGCTAATGATGTCTGTTGTATTCCACCATTTTTCATCCCCTCCCCTCTCCCCCTCTCATTTCCTTCTTTTTAATCTAAAGTTCCTTCATTCTTCTCTCACCCCCCCACCTCCCAAAACCCATTATGTACCATTATCCACTTATCAGAGAAAACATTCAGCCTTTGTTTTTTTGGGATTGGCTTATTTCACTTAGCATGATATTCTCCAATTCCATCCATTTATCTTCAAATGCCTGGACAGACCCTTTACAGAAGAAGATGTATAGGCAATCAATAAATATATGAAAAAGTGTTCAACATCTCTAGTAATTAGAGAAATGCAAATTAAAACAACTCTAAGATTTCATCTTACTCCAATTAGAATGACTATCATCAAGACTTACACAAACAATTATAGATGTTGGCGTGGCTGTGGAGAACTTAGATTTTTGATTAGTATGTCTACAAAATGCACTATGTGTGAAACAAAATCAGAATCATTGAGGAGGATTTAAGTGGTTTTGTTTTTGACTTTCCATTTAAACCACCCAGCTTCTACCAGAAATCTTAAAGGGTTGCTATCAGTGTATAAAAGCAGGGTACATACCAGAGAGGCTAAGAATCTTAGCATGCATTCTGCAAAAATTTGTGTTTTCTTAGTGAGAATAAGAGTAAGAAATAAGGGCTGTGGTTATGGCTCAGTGGTAGAGTGCTTACCTAGCATGTATGAGGCACTGGATTTGATTCTCAGCACCACATGTAAATAAATAAAATAAAAGTTCATTGACAACTAAAAAAGCACTAAAAAAAGAAAAAGAGTAAGAAATAGGATGAATCCTTGAAGTCAAAAAGGAAGAAGAGAATAAGACAGAGTGGTTCTTCCATTAGGAATTTCTAGTTTTGTGTTTCTTATGGTTTCTACACTCCAGTACATCTGAAGTCTTTTATTTTTGTGAACCAGTACCACCTAGCTGTCTATCATAAATGACCAAATTTGATGGGATTCAGTTCTTTCAAGCTTGAGCACCAAAGAAAATAACTAAATTATAATAAATATTTCCTTTATCAACATATGACTGATTTTTTAAGACACGGAGATTGGCTTAAGTCTTTGGCAGAAAGAGATGATTAAGAAACACAAGCTGGGTAGGTACTAAGAAAAAGTGAAGTGTAAATGCATAGCTCTGGCTACCTTACTGAATTACAACAGCAGATAAGCTTGAGCTTCCCATTTGCCCACTCCACCAAATACCAGGACTCCATGGTTGTTGAGAGGTAGGGATGGGGAAGAAATGCCTCAAAGCTTTCAAGAATGTGCTCACAATTAGTCATTTCGTTTGCAAATGGAAGGCACTGGAGTTAATAGAATAATCCTTGCTTAGAGGCAAAATGTCTTGTAAATATCTTTCTGATTCTCATTTCTGCCCTGAGAATTAATGAACTGTAGGGTGCTCCCAGTTTGGAGCACCTATCAGGGCTTTCTGCTTCTAAAGCACTTTCAATAAATATTTGCTTTATTGAGATATGACTGATTTTTTAAAAATCAGAATAAAACTGTGGAATGAATTCTCTTACAATGCATTTTTTTTCTAGAAATCCCTACATAATTTTCTTTGGTCTAATATTATTTATTTTTACTTATTTTTAACTAATAAAAAGGTACACCTACTTATGGTATCCAGCATGGTGTTCTGAGTATGTGAATACTGTGGAATGGTTAAATTAGCAAATCAACATATCCATTACTTTAAATTTGTTAAATAACTGTCACTTTTTTTGTGATGAGAGCCCTTGGAATCTCTCAATAATTTTCAGGTATAACACTATAAAGTTATAAATTATGATCACCCTATTTGTGCAATAGATCTCTTAAATATATTCCTCCTGTCTTACAGAAACTGTCTTTTGATGGACATCTCCCTATCCCCACCCCTACTCTCTACTCCAGTGAACTCAGCCATTCTACTCTCAGCTTCAGTGAGATCAATTTTTTTAGATTCTACCTATAAGTGAGATCATGTCATATTTGTCTTTTTGTGTCTGGTTTATTTAATTTAATGTCTTCCAGATTTATCTATGTTGTTGCAAATAACATGATTTCTTCCTTTTTAAGGGTGAATAGGATTCCATTGTGTATATGCATATTAGATCACATCTTCTTATTTATTCACTGATGGACAGATTGATTTCATATCTTGGCTATTATAAATAATGCTGCCATAAACATGGGAGTGTAGATATCTCTTCAACATACTGATTTCATTTCTTTGGATATGTATCAAGTAGTGGAATTGTTGGATCATATATCAATTCTACTTTTTTAACTTTATTTTTTCTGTTGCAAATGGACAATATACAGTTACATATATTTATGGGATATAGAGTGATCTTATGACTTACTAATACAATGAGGAATAATTAAATCAAATTAGTAAACATATCCATCACCTTACTTAACATTTTTTTTTGTGGTGAGAACATTTGAAATTTATTTTCTTAGCAATTTTGAAATGTACAATAGTCCATTAACTGTATTTACCATGCTGTGCAATAAAGTTAAAAAAGTTTCTTCTAATTTTTTGAAAAACCTCCTCACTGTTTATTTTCCACAATGGCTGTACTAATCTACATTGTCACCAACTATGTGCAAGCAGTTCCTTTTCTCCACATTCTCAATGGCATTATCTTTTGTCATTTTGATAATAGCCATTCCAACAGGTCCAAGGAGATACTTCATTGTGGCTTAAAGATGCATTTTTCTGGTGCATTTTGTTTCATATAACTATTGGCCATTTTTATGCCTTTCCTTGAGAACTATCTATTCTGGCCCTTGCTCTTTTTTTTTTTTTCTAAATTGAATTATTTGTTTTCTTGCTATTCAGTTGAGTTACTCACATATTTTGGATGTTAATCCTTTATCAGATGTATCATTAGCAAATGTTTTCCCCCATTCCGTGGGTTGTCTCTATCCTATTGATTCTTTCCTTCGCTGTGAAGATTTTTAGTTTGATATAATCCCATTTGTCTACTTTTGCTTTTATTACATGTAGATATATGGTTTTCCCAACATCAGTTATTAAAGAGAATATCCTTTCCAGATTGTGCATTCTTGGCAGCCTTTTTGGTCCAGCTTGGGTCACTGTTTTATTCTGGTGAACATGGCAGTGTGGGTGGAATCACACCATTGCCCAAATGAAAATTGAGGTTGCTGAGGACAGAATTGATGCAGGACAGGCAACCTAGGCGGGTTCACTGTGATCTCCTAAAGCACCCCTGCTTTTTCTTGCTCATCTGCTCTATTCTTCTGTATCCATTGGCCCAATTCTCCTGTTTGCCCTAACTTCCATTCCTTCATAAACTTCAATTTATACTTGGCAATACGACCTCTCTCTGATTACTCCCCACTTCCACTTATCCTACTAAGACTTTTCAGTTTCTGCTTCCATGGGGCTGGAAAAATATTTTATCTCTTAATTGTTATCCCAAAATTGAGATTCTAATTGGTTCAGCTCAACTTTGGAAACCGGCCACATATACTGGCCAGCTCACAGACTGGATGTCTGGAATTAGGCGTCCACCCTGGTCCTGAGATCTGTAAATGAGAGGTAAAGTTTGGGGGAGTCTAGTCACATGATCCAAAATATGGTAGCTTGGGTAAGAAGGAATCCTTAGTCCATTAGTGCTGCTATAACAAAATACCTGATGTCAAATAAATTTCAAAGAACAGAAATGTTTTTCTCATGGTTCTGGAGATAGAAGTTAACATGTACTTCAGAGGGGATGAATAGTGTGTCCTCACATGATGAAAGGCCGAAGAGCAAAAGGACCTCCTTGGTTTCCTTAGGCCTTTTATAAAAGCACTGATTCATTCATGAAAGCAGATCCCTTTGACATAATCACCACCTAAAATTTCCACCTCTTAATACTACTGCACTGACATTCAATTTCAGCATAAATTTTGGAAGGACACAAACATTTAAAGCATAGCAAGTGGCTGTGGGCAGGCTACTTCCTGTGGACAGGAATGTGGGAGAGGCACCACCGCCCAAAGGTTGAACAAAAAAAGATGCAGTATTTTTCCTTATGGGACTTTTGCTATATCTGAACTTGAAAAAAAAAATCAACCCAATGTTTCATGAAAAATTGAGATTTCATTCTTTTTAACCCCATAGCTTGTATTGTATTTGTTTGCATATATTTAATTAGGACAAATCTTCGCCTTTTAAAAGTAGACTTGATTTTTGAAAATAGCCAGAAGTTATTTAGAGTTATTTCTGATTAAGGATAATGAAGGTAGGCATTATAAATTTGTCAAAAATAAGGTGTGACTATAAAAAAGAAAGACAAATTATCTTTTGTGGTTCATAAACTAACCCCGAAGGCAATTCCAAGAGAATTTTTAAAAGTGTTTTGGGCAATGACAGCACATTAAATAAATGTATTATCCTCCTAAAGTCATTGCTTCATTTGAAGGACAAAATTTAGGTGTTTATTCAAGCTGGTGAGTGTGCATGTGTATGTGCCAGCATGTGCATGCATACATACATCACATTACATCATGATTAAACTTTATTCTATAGAAATGAGAAGCACTAATCTGAATCTGAGTTCAGAAAGTGCTAATATTCAGTAGGTAAACCCTGTACAGTTCTTCAAAATGTTCATATCTGTGGTCCATTCTAACTGCATCTGATGTATATTGGTTGATGAATATTTTGAATATCACTCGATTGGGGCTTCTACCATCAACTACTCATGCCTGCTGGTAAAGAGAGAAACTGGTGAACTAGGTCTATCTGGGGAACACTTAAACACCACAGGATACTCAAAGGTAAGGATAGCATCATGATGAACCAGAAAAGGTATGTGAAGTGTGAATGTGGCTCACTACTGTGTCTGTTCTCTAATCTCAGTATTGTTACTTTTAGCATGCTTCCAGGAAACCTGGGATTTCTTAGGATTCCCATTAAGAATTTAAGACAGTTGCCAGGTGCAGTGGCACACACTTGTATTCCCAGGAACTCAGGAAGCTGAGATAGGAGGATCACAAGTTTGAGACCAGCCTCAGCAACTTAGTGAGGCCTTAAGCAACTTTCCAAGACCCTGTCTCGAAATAAAAAGTTAAAAGTGCTGGAGATGTGGCTCAGTGATTGAGTGCCCCTGGGTTCAATTCCTGGTACCAAGAAAAAAAAAAAAGAATTAAAGATGGTGGAGAACAATGATTTAAACAATTTGTCTTTCACTAATGGGCATCTAGTGTCCATTCTGCTGAGTTCTTTCTACAGGAATACAGGAAGGAGAAAGGGCAGTATTACCTCAAGGAGCTCACCATCTGGGGAAGGAAGGGTTTTACTTCTTCTGAGCTACGTCATTTGCCACAATTATCTAGAACGATGCCTTCTTTTCCTCCCTTACATACTGATATCCATTCTCTCTTACATTCCCTTTCATTGTCAATGCATTAACATCAGGCAGAAAAGGGTATTCAAACACTGGCCTTTTTATCTATAGGACATATGTAAGTGGTAAGGTATTGGAATGACTACATAAATATCAGAAACAAACAATTGATCCACACCTGAACTTGAATTCTGGCTCTGGCCCCAGCTAGTTGTGTTGCCTGAAAAAAACCCTTGGAAAGCTTTAAACTTCTTTTCAACCTCAGTCCTCTCATTTGTACAAAATTGACACTAATAAGTAAGATATTGCTCCAAGGTACTCTTACACTTTACCTTTTAGAATCCCAGTAAAACCTAAGTAATGCAGAAAATAAATAAATAAACAAAGCAGCAAAGCAACCCTTCCCACTCATCCTCAGTCTTGTCCGTGTTTGCCATCTTCACTCATTCAATATTTGTTTAGGTTCTTCTGTGTGCCAGGGGCTCTGTTATTCTTGTCAGGGTAATGACAGATAATATACTTTTACAACCTACGTCAATTCTACCCACATCAGTATTTACACTTCAACAGTATCCCTAATTTTTTCTTTTACCTATATGAAAACATTGTGCTGATTTTCCTCAGAAGTCCACCTTTCCATAGGAATGCACTTGAGTCAGGCAGAAGCAGTTAGCATTGGAGATTGTGCATGTTGGCAGGGTGGGAGAGTGAGGCAGCTACAGGACACAGAGACCAAAGAACTGGGCATCCCAAGTTGATAACTTATAATTGATCCAGGAGTCTCATTCTATACTTATCCTGAAGTCATCCTCTCTGATCTATTGCTTAATGAAAGAAGAAATTAATTAATTAAGAATATGTGCAAGGAAGCCCAGGGGTTCAATTTCAATGTAAAATAAGTAGCTTACATCTAGCGAGTGGTTTTACAATGTAGTTCAACCACAGGCAAGGCAACCATGAAAGGCAAGGCCTGGGCTAAAGGGCCATGTCTAGAGACCTTCGTTTTACTAGATAGCTTGTTTTCTCTATGGTTAGCTATGCTTTGCACTTGTGAGGTCATGGTCTTTAGTTCAACCACTTTAAGGGTCTACAGCATCACTCAGATTCAAGGCTATAGTTTGAATTCTGAACTTCTATACTGCAAATCCCGCCACTGGTCAAGAGGCTACTACTTCTGTCCTACAGCCTTGTCTCATTGCCTAGATTTCATGTTCATGGCTACTTTATTTCCTGGCCAATGAACTCCTTGGGAATGTGTATCACTCATTTTTGTTACCCTAGAACCTAGCATAGTGTTTAGATGGTCGATATTTATTTATTGAATAAGCAAATTAATAAAAAACAAAAGAGACAGAACAAGAGCAACAACAATAACAAAGAGCAGATTCCTGGCTCAAGTTGTAATTGCTACCCAAAGCAGCTGTGTGAAGATCAGCCAATTCTCTTTTCCACCATTGTGGGTACCAGCCTCACCTCCAGCGATGAAGGGCGACCTTCTTGACATGGAGTTGGTTCTGCCTTCCTGCTCATTCTTCTGTTTCCAGGTGAAGCTTCTGGAAGCCCCTTTAAGGCTGCCTGTAGCTCAGAGGGCCCTCGGGTCATTCCCCTGCATAGTGACACCATCTCATTAGTTCTACAGAAAGGTGAGATTTACAACTTCTGTAGGAGTTTCCTGTACAGAGTAACAGGGAACGAAGCTGTAACTGCTTGAATTAGCACAACATATTTGCTTTCCTTCCGGCTGCCATAAATTCTTAGGATGACACAGAATCAACATTTCAGATGATTATGTCTGGCTTGTAAATTGTCCTCCAAATTGTCACCTTTCCTTCAGCCTACACCTGGTGTACAAAGCTCTAGGAACAGCCCTGACCTCTGGCCTTAGGGTCAAGGTTAATTGGCAGCAAGATCATGTGACTTGCCACTCCTTTTAAGTTAAGCTTAGGAATTCCAACATGTTCTTTTTTCAGAAGAATTTTTTTTTTTTTTTAAGCCAGAAAGTTTTATATTGGCCAAACCTCTGTCATAAGATTCTACCTAAGATTCTTCAAAAGATGTCAAAGCCACTCTTGATTCCTTGGAAATGAGACTACCTAACAAAGGATTTGCTAGTGATCATTAGCAAAAGGTATGTCACACCTGGTCTTGTGATTCATTAAAAATTCAAGCACTGCACTCTGAATAATATATATAGTATATTCAGAACAAGTATTTATTTATTAGCTAACTCAGTCATAGTTACCAACCAGGAAAAAAACAATACACTTTACTTTTAGTATCGAGACATAAAAGTAAACAGATTCCTAAATATTACTTTTCTGTGGATATTCAGAATTCCAGAGCAGCAAGCTTTTTGGCTAGTATGAGTTTTGATATATGATGGGAAACCAAAAGAAAATTTTTCAATATTAGTGTATGTATTAGTTGAAGAAACTATGAGAATGGAATCTGATATTAAAATTGACATCAGCAAGTGATCTTGAATTACTTTAAATGCACAAAGGAAAATGCAGATAACTTCTCAAAACCATTAGTTACTTCTATTTTGTCCTAACCTTGTTCTTCCAACAGGAACACTTCATAATAATCTTTTAGGGAAGGGTAAAATGTTGGCAATAATGCTTCCAGTGAAAGATTTTGGAGAAGTCACAAAACCAAAGAGCATTTCAGGTTCCTGCCTGGGTGCTGGGCAAACATGTACAGCTTCTTGAAAATTTTATATTGTTTGTGGACACCAAAATGGAAAAACAGCAGGGAGACACAGATGACATCCTGAACACTTTTTTTTTTTTTTTTTTTGGTCACCGGTCTCTTCAGTTTTAACAAGAATTGTGACGTCAATGGGAGCTCATAAGTATTGTTCCCGGAGCACGGTCTGAAGTCAGGAGTTTAGACTTAGTCTTACTTGAGGACCCCACCAAGTCCCTTCACTTTTCTGAACCTCAGTTGATCCTGAAAAGTGTCTCCAAGGCCCAGGACAGCTCAGTCTGGGACCTGAATTGTCATACTCTTACTGAATTTCAAATAGCTGAGGTAAGACAGAGTAATGTTGAAAAGAAAGGGAAAGTTGAATTCTTGGTCTGTTAAATAGGGGGAAAAAAAAGGGGGAAGGATGGAGGTAAGACAGGAAGGAAGAGGGAACATGTGGGCTTGGGAGGAAAGGAGAGGAAGAGTTGCTAATATATAGACTCCCTGGGGCTACACTTTGTATCTGTGTTCCCAACAATGATCCTGCTGATGAGGAGTGACTCAGGGACCTGATCCCACCATCTCACCCAAGCCCTCTCTTTCTTCTTTAGCAGGGATCCCTGAGGATCCATCTCCTGAAACTGGACTTCATAGGACTAACAATCCAAGGCAAAGACAAATAGGTGAGGTCTTGCTTCTTAACTCCTTGAATGATGTGCATTTCAAAGGTTGTTATCTCAAAGAAGTATGTTAGTTCATTGTAGTGGCAAAACATTTGTCTCCATCCTCATGCATAGATACTTTGGATTCTGACCAAAATACTTAGGGATTTTTTTTCTCTTTGTTGACATGGAAGCTATTTTTAAAAAAATCTGACCAAATAGAGCTCACAATTGAACAACTTTTAGTATCTACTGGATATGTCCCTAAAATAATGTTCAATCTTGAAGAACTAAAAACAGAGACTAAGTTACCTGCCCAAGCACCCAAGTTCCTTCTTAATGGAAGGGAGAAGGTCTCTCTCTCTCTCTCTTTCTCTGCGTATGTGTGTGTACACGTGTGTGTGTGTGTGTACACATGTGTATATGTGGGTGCATGTGGGTTCTTTTTAAGGTGAGAGCAGCCATCAGGAAGGGCCAGTATTTCAACGGTGTTGCCATGTAGATGGAGTAAACTCAGCATGCTTAGGACCAGGAGTTTTGTAGTTCACCTGTTTGTGTTGTTTTCAGAACGCGTCCTCCTCTTGCCCCTTGCTAATAGCTATAAATTTCCATTTTGGGAAATATGTGCTTCTTGGGAAGTGGATTCCTTTCCAGATATTGACCCAGGCCAAACTCATGGAGAGGTCCCTCCACCAGCCTCAGTGGTTCTGGAGGGACCCTTGACCAAAGCTGGCCTAGTTGGAAGAACATCCAGACTTGCCAGCAGGTCTGAAATAAGGTTTTCTTCCTTCTTGGATGGGAGAAGCTCCAGGTGGTGGGTGACATCACTTGAGCACCTAGTAGGTGTCACTTTTAGGATGAATAAGCATCATGGAAGGCAGAACAAAGAAAAAGAAGTACTTGGTGACAGTGTTGGGTGGAAGGTTCAGCCTCCCTTCCTATGTGCCATAGTTCCAAATTTTTCACTCATAGAAGGCCATCAGTTCCTTTTACTATTTAAACAGTTGAAGTTAGGTTTTCTTTAATGACAGTCGAATGCATTGAACTGGATAAAGCAATAACCAAAGAGCAGAGTGGATATAGGATAAGGGTGGGGACTAGGAGCCAAGGATTTACCAGGAGCCAGGGATTGACTGGGTGTATCTCCCTTACCCAAGGACAGACAGCCTAAGCCCTAGCCCTCAGAGATAAACATGGAGTCTCTGAACTCTTTACCCTCATAAAATGTAGTATAAATATTTCTTTTATGTTGTACTGAGATGATTAAAGCCACTGCTCTTGTGGGAAAGAAGAGGTATCTTTTTCTGTGAGGGATGCATGCAAGTGTGTGTGTGGCCCTGTGCAAACTTGCAGGTACCTGTGCTGAGCCCTCCGGTCACCTGGGGTGAACACATCCCATTGGCCTGGGCACGGTCCTCACCATATGAAATCCCAGCCTGCAGCTGAGAGAAAGCACAGGTGACAAGCATTGGCCAAGGTTTAAGACCAACTGATCAGGCATCCGAATTGTGCTGCAGAATTGAGAAAAAAATAGTGTAAACAGTTAAAAAGCCGTATGTAAAGGTACGTAGTTATTTTTAAAAATTTTAGGGTAAAAAGTGGCAGGCTGTATGGGATACTTAAAACAACGCTTTCCCCTTCGGTGAGGGAAGGGTCTGCTATGGCGATTTCAGTAGGAGGCAAGCAAAGCTTGAGGCCTGAGAGGAGCCTGGGAAGGAGAAGAGCAATCCCAGGGAGGCAGACACGCTGGATGCTTGTCCTCCTCGGCGTTTCCCAAACCTGGTGGGATCCAGTTCATAACCGGAATGCGAGCAGTTCTATCAGGGCATTAGAATTCAAGAGAGCTAATTTGGGGGAATTAAAAAAAGAATAGCAAGGATAGTATTGAAGGAGGGAATACTAAAACCCAAGAGAAGAGCAGGCTGCTGGAGTATCCACCATAATTAAAGCAGATTACAATTGCTCTGAGAAAAGAAGAACGCGAAGAGTAAGAATATCCAGCGCGCCCGATCAAGACTGATGGGACAGGGGCTCTGTGATGGCAGCGAGGAAATTGGGAGGGAGCCCTAGAGAAATTTCTCATAATACCTATTCTTTTTTTTTTTTTTTAAAGAGGAAATGATAATTATGACAAAAACCAGAATGAATAAGCGAAATAAAGTAGCTACATTGATGAAGAGGCGTTTGCACCACACTCGGGAAACAAAGCAAGCAAGACCACTCACGCGGATCCGAATGGATGAAGAAACACTCTGCTTTTAAACTTTTTGAAAATGAGAGGCACGAAAAAGACAAAGAAAACAAACAAAAATCACTGACACCTCCGTTAAAGTCACAAAGCAGGAAGAAATCATTTTGAACAGGTACACTGACATATTTAGAAATCAACAGATCTAGAGGACAGACATGGCACAGCTCTTAAAGAAGACAGATGACAAATTTAGACTGGATGAATTTTCACACAGGGAGTGTGAAGAAAGCTTTGAATCTATTTGATACTTTCCCTTCCTTTTAAATCTTTTTTTTTTTTTTTAAAGAAGCTGCTTCAAAAAGTTACCATTACTTTCAACAGTAATGATAAAATAAAACTATTGATTAGGCCATTAAGGAACACTGAGAAATGTCAACAAATAAGCGCACATTTGAAATGTGAAAAGAAGGTACTATTTACAAATGTTGGAGACAATCCTGGAAAGTGCCTCCCCCCAAAGCCTGACAATACTACTTTAATAAAATTTAAAACTGTCCCTTCCAACCCAACACAGTTGTCAGCAGATAGTGGCGTCACTCAGAGGTGACCTTGGCAGACAGACCGTGGCAGGTCCACTTGGTCTGTGAAGGAAGCGTACATATTAATCAGTGAGCTTATGGAATTTGTGGATAGGCCATGGTGAGCAGTGTTGGCTCACCTTTGTGGGGAATTCCAACCTTCAGGTGTGAGTGGAGGTGGAAACAAGGGAACACATGAGAGGTAATACATGCTCAGTACACTCCAGACTCAGGAGACACATCATAGGTGGGATCCTCGTTGAGAACCCGGTACAGGAAATCACAGAATTTTAGGTAGGAGTAAAGAGGTGGAGGTGGAGTTATCTAGTATCTTTTTTTTTTTTTTTAAATAGGAGTTAGTCATTACAATGAGTTTAACAATCTACCTAGAGTAGAATTCAAAAATGGGCACCAAGATCTCACTTAAATGAAATTAATTTAAGATGGATTATAAATCTGAAAGTGAAATATAAAACTTTCTATAATGAAAATTCTAGGAAAAAATACAAACAACTGTAGTCATACTGAAAATCCTGAGGAAGGGAAAGATTTCTTAAACAAGACACACAAAAAAAGCACTAATATGAAAGTGTATACATTGAACTACATTGAAATTAAGAACTTCTCTTAATCAAAATATATCATTTAGAGAATTAAAAGACAAGACATAGATTGAGACAAGGCATTTGCAATATATATGTTTATATATGCATGTATTTGTAAATATATGTAAATGTGTGACAAAGAACTTGTATTCAGAATGTACAAAGAGATTCTACAAACCAATAAGAAAAAGAAAGTTTACCAGTAAAATGCATTCACAAAGATTTGAACTGGTGTTTCAGAAAAATAATATTTAGGGTTAATAAACATGAAAGAGTGTACAATATAGTCAGTCATCAGGGAAATGAAAATTAAAATCATAATGAGTTACAGCTACACACCTATTAGACAGGCTAAAACTGAAAGGACTTACAATACCAAGTGTTGGCAAAGATGCAGAACAAATAGAATTTTAATGTATTTCTTGCTGGTTGGAGTAAAAATTGCATCAAACTACTTTGTAAAACTGTGTGGTAGCTTCTATGAAGCTTAACATTCACACACCTATAACCCAGATATTCTAGTTCTAGGAATATACTTAATAGAAATGAGTGCTTCCGTTCACAAAAAGACATACAAGAATATTCATAGCAGTTTTATTTGCATTAGCACGAAAACCATTAGATCATCAATAGAACAATACTTAAGTTATGGTATATTCACAAGATAGAATGTGAGTATGCAAAGGAACAAACAACTCTATAATGATGTCTCATTATATTTGGAGAAAGAAGAATATTGAGTGAAGGACTCCTCTGGCACAAACAAGTTAGCATAGTATAGTTGCATTTATCTTCAGTTCAGAGCAGGCAATACCAAACTAATGATAATGGTCACATTTGGAGGAATAATCTGGAAGAGGAGTGAGGCAGCTTTCTGGGGGACTAATCAATAATATTCTTTAACTCAACATCAATAACTGTTCCTTGAGTGGGTAACATATAGAAAAATTTACTGGGTAGTATACCTTTGAGATGTGTGCAACTTACGGTATGTAATTTAAATCTCGATTAAAATAGGGATACGAGAAAACAAAATTGAAGAGGAAAATAAAAGAGAAAAACATATACAAATACTTATTCCTTTCTATCCCATTAGGACTGAGGTGTCAGATTACAGAGCATGTCAAATGATAGAACAAAGAGTGTTTTGGAGGCAATTATAAGCCTTGGCAGACATTTTGGACGAAGTTGATATTTTCAGAAGATTAGATTGGTAGATATATGCAGAAAAAAATTGGAAAAGAAGAGGGACAAAGAAACTCATTAAGAAACAGTTATGAAAATCCAGCAAGGTGACAATCGGTGTGTGCATGAAACAATCTGTTTTCCCAGCTTAAGGTTACAATAAAATATCAATAAAATTGAAAATGGTTTCAATTTTTCAATTAATTGCTTGAGTTTGTATTTGCATTTACTTTCAAGAAGTTCTGTACTTTATTTTTGAGGTTCACCCAATTCTGAACTGTCCAAGAATCCTCGGGATTGTACAAAGGACAACAGAACAATTCCACACTTCAGCCACCAGATGTCGCTGTTGAAGATGATCCTGCACTTGCAGGGATGCAGTGGAGTGAATTCAAATCTTGCCTTTGTTACTTATTAGCTGTGTGACTTTGTGTTGTTTATGAATCTCTCTGAGCTTCAATATTCACATAGGGATACCAATACATCCTCAAAGAATTTCTGTGAGGATTTGATGAGATAAATGTATATAAAAACATTTAGCAGACAGCTTGTCCTATCTCAAAATGTGTGTAAGCTAAAACCTGACTCAGGGTTGAAGAAGAAGATTGTTTTATAAATGGGTTTCAAAACCAATAGTAAGCCCTTATTTCTTTTTTAATTTACTTTCATTAGTGATTTGGAGAATGAGGTAAACCAGAAAAAGGTGAAAGTAAATTGTGAATAAATTGTACTTTTAAATTGTAATTGTAATTGAATAAATTGAATTGTAATTGAATACATTGTAATTTTAAAAGAACAAATTTCTTCCAATAGGTGATCATTTGCTTATGCCTATTACAGGTAAATTTGATGTGGTGACAGAAAAATACCTCAGAGAGAATTAGAAGCAGACCTATAGTCTTGGAGCTCAGTGCAGGAATCAGAGACCTCTGTCTTTAAAAGGCTGGGTTACCATATTTGCATCCACCTCAACATCCTAAGGAAAAGGAAGATATGGGCTCGATTCTGAGCAGGACAGTTCTATATGGTGACTGTAAAGAAGTCATCAAGAAGAGATTGAAAAAGAGTCTGTGCTTCTGTGTTCAGTGATGGCAGGGGTCTGGGAAGAGCCAATGATAAAGTCTTCAAGTGGGATGGGGATCAGAAAATTAACCAGAACAGGAAGAGCAATCAAATCAACCTGGTATCAAAGAGCATTATTCAGAGCAAAGAACTAAACTTGAATAAGGTGTCACCAGAAAACCTGAGACCCTGGGAAGTGGGGTGTGGAGCACTTGTTTCACCTTGACTCTAAGAAAGAAAATTACAAGCAGCGCCCTCTCCCTTCTCCATGGTGTGTTCTTCTTTCATTCATGGCCTGTACATGTCAATGACAAGAAAGAAGTTTCTCTTTTTCTTGTTTTAGTTCTTGGAGTTTTCAACATAACTAGAGATGACCTTAATAACATGCTGGCCTCACCAGCCCTGGAACTGTCCTTCTCCAATACCCTTGACCTCTAACCTCCCTCAGTCACTCACTCCCACTGGGAGTATGGATCTCATCATTACCAGTGACCAGAACCCCTGGTGACCTCATTGGCATGCCTTTCGAATTCTGTCCCTTCTTACTTGTGCAGCTGTCTCCTGTACTCTTATCTCCCACATACTTTTAAGCCTAGTGGAATCCCAACCCCTTGATCCCACCATCTTTTCAGTGTCCCTCTACCCTTGATGACCTCTCTTGCCTCACTTCTTAGCTGAAATTCCATGTTCAGTTAACATAACCACTCCATGGCTAGGCCTTCATTTCTCCTGCCCCTTCTTAGCAGTTCCCCTATAGTTGATTTTCATTGTGAAGTCAGAGGGACCTTTTTAAGTCTTAGATGAGGTAAGCCAATTCCTTGCTCAAATACTTTAGTGTCCCCCTTTTTTTTTTTTCTGATCAAAAAGTCAATAGCTATAGTGGGAATGCTTAACTTGGTATTTTCACATTAATCTAATACCCTCATATAGGAATGAATGGTCTCTGCTTGGTAGTTTTCCAGCAGAAGCAAATGAAAGTCTTCTTCAGAGGAAAGCATCCGCAATTTAGAACTTTGTGATTCTCATAGATCAGGATTATTTAAATATAGCCCACAATTAAAATAAAAAATGAACAAACTTACTCCAAATATACATGAAAACAACCATCATGAATGAACATCAACTGAAACAATAAACAAAGATCTAGACCCCATAAAACTTCTGGTATTCAGTTGATAAGTAAACAATGTAAAATAAATATGCATATAATGTTTAAGAAAATAAAAAGGAGTAAAAATGAACAACTTTCCAAGAGACCCTAAAAATCCTTGAAGAAGTTGGGGGTGGAGAAAAAACCCAAACTGAATATTTAAGGATAAAAATATTAGTGCAATTAGAGATATGCTAACGGAAAAAGAAGTAAACTGGAAGGCGTATCTGAATTAATTATTGAAAATGCCACACCTAAAAAGACAGGAAGATAGAAAGTATGAAAGAGGATTTCAGAAATACGGAAAACAGAATGAGAAGTTCTAGTTAACATCTAGGAAGAGTCAGAGAGAGATAAGAGAATCAAAGAGTTGTAGGAATTTATAATCTGAAGTTTCCTGGAACTGGTAGAAAAGATTAATCCATAGACAAAGGAAACACCATTGAACCAAGCACTACAGCTAAGAAGAGAGCACAACTAAATATATTCAAACGAATCTGCAGATCACTGGGGACAAAAAGAGGAATCTTAGTAGCAGCCAGAGAGAAAAGATCATCTGCAAATGAATGACAATTTTACTGGTAGCAGATTTTGCAATAATAGGTACCACAAAAAATGCAGAAAACAGAACAACAACAAAGAAAAAAAAATCTTCCAACAGTGGAAAGAAAACAACTATATACCTACATTATGTACCTAACAAGATAGCTTTAAAAATAAGGAGGAAATAAAAGATTTTTAGTATAAACAGAAACTTGTTCATCATCATGTTTATCATTAATAAATCAGTAAAGGAACTTCTAAAGAATATATTTAATAAAAATGAACTCAGGAGGAATAGCTGCAATTTGAGATAAAAAAGTATAGAAATAATTTATTAAACTTATAAATAATTTAATACTATGTTGTCTATAAGTTAATTTAAAAATAAGGTTTAATGAATGAAGTTTAAAGGAGATGGAATTAAAATGCTGGCCGACACTGGCGTGTAAGGCAGGAGGGAGGTCGGTTAGAGTTAGTGCTGTGAGAACTTCGTACTGTTCAGGAGAAGACATCAAGTTCATACTTCAGTTAGCCAGTATATTCCAAAGAAATTTCAAGAGTGACTTCGAAATTACAGAAATAGAGTGCACAACTTCAATCCAGTAAAAAAGTAGACTAATAATAAAAATAAGTTCTCAATTAACTGTAAGAAAAAAGAATAAAAAAACAGAATTATAGAAATAAATCTACAAATATCATTACTTATAATCAACACAAACAGGTTAAATGTGCTAATTAAAATCACAGAATTTGTCATATTGGATAAAAAGTAAAATCTAGTGGTATGCTGTTATAGGATGTGACTAAAGTTTTAAGATATAGAAAATTTGAAATTAAAGGCATGAAAAAATAATAAGCAAATACTATCCTCAATAAATGTAAATATTGACGGCAAACAAAATACATTTCTAAGACCCAAAGCATTACTTGGAAGAATTACTTATGTAATTATAATAATTTCAATTGGCCAGGAATATATCACGGGTCTAAGCTTGGGTTGACCTAGTTAAAATAGCATAAAATATGATAAAGATTAATTCTAGAGTTACAAGGAGAAATGGACAAAATCCTTATTTAGTAGATTTTAACATCCTCCTTTATTGAGAAATCAATAGATAATACATTAATAATGATATAGATAAATTGAGCTTTATTATTAACAAGTATGATTAAATTAGTGTCTATAAAACCCATCCTCAAAAATAAACAATTCATGTTATATTCCAATAGATATGTGATCTTCTCTCACCACATTTCAGAGAATTGGTATCATGCAGATCATATTCTCTTACTAGAGTACAATTAAATTAAAGGTCAATAACAAAGACAAATTAAAATTCTTAGATTTTTGGAAATTAGTAACACACACTTCTCATTTCTCACGAATCAAAGCAAACATCATAATTAAAATAGAATACTCACTTGTAACAGAGTGATAATGATAATATAATAATCAAAACTTTTGGGATGTGATTGAAAACAGACATTTATAACCGAAAATGATTATATTAGAAAGGAAGAAAGGCTAAAAATGTAATGAGATGAGTATCCAATTTAATAATCTATGCCAGTTGTTCGTACACATTTAAGTCTCAGTACTATGAGATACTCTTAAAAATGATCAGGGGCCCCCAAAAGCTTCTACTTATGTGAACTATAACTATTAATATTCATAGAATTTGAAATTATAATCTTAAGACAATTATTAACTCATTTAAAAATAATAACCTTATCATATTTTAACCGTATGTTTTAATGAGTACTATTTTCCCAAACAGAATTTAGTGAGAAGTATGGAGTTTCACATAATGTTTCACATTATCATAAATCTCTTTAATGTCTGACTTAATATGGGAGGGCTGGATTCTCAATATCTGCTTCTGCATTCAATCTACTGTGATATGTTAGTTGATTGAAGTGTATGAGGACTGTATTGGGAAAAACAGAGTGTTTTAAATAGCCTTTTCATATTATTGAGAATTCTCTTCTTTGATACTATGCCAAATCTCCACTAGTGGTAATCTCTTAAAGGTTAGTTGCAATGTGGAATCTGAAACCACATCAATGAATCTTTCATGGTCTGTTACATTAAGATCCTTTGGTATGTTGTGCACTTTGCATGAATCTTTTGCTTATGCAGAATTTTGTAATATAATTTATTGATCATCTGGAAAATACTGGTGGACTGAGTTACACAGATCCTGAATGTTGACATATTTCATTATACCACTTGGGAAAAAAAATACACTTGTTAATGTCACCACTGATTTCATGAAATGGCCTTTATATATTGGGAAGCTGTCAAGCTCACAGTGACAGATACAATACAAATTCTAATTTTTACATGAAAGCTCCAATTTTAACATTGGTAATAAATATTTTCAGTTGTTTGCCTTGAAGTGACAATCTTACTTTGTTCATTTTTGAGAAAATATCTGACAAATACACAAAGCTGAGTATCCAGTTTGTCTGCCTAGTTCTTTCAAGTAAAAATGGCCTCTCATGAAAACAGCTAGTTCAGCTTGCAACTCTAATAGTCACGGAAATGCTTTTCTTTGAAACACATCTCACTTTAAAATATAGCAGACGTGCTTTCTATCTAAATTTCAACTCATCATGTAACACTAAAAAGACATATTATTGAGGATCAAGTTTTAATAAAAATTTTACTGTTTCATTAGGACATTAAGTGAGGGTACAGTGGTGAGAAATAACAACCCCTGCCTAGATTTGTTCTAGGGTGCCATTGGTTTTATCCATTCTTATTTTTGCACTAGCAGTTTCATGGAACATAGTGCAAAGTCAAGTAATATCCTAGCATTGTAATAGAAACAGTTTTGCTCTCATCTCTTTAAAAGTCCTCAGGGATGCACAGAAATGTAGCGACTACATATTGAGAACTCAAGTTAGGACAAGAGCCAGTAAACTACTGTCCCAGGGATGAACCTTGTCCCTGTGGTTGTAAATAAAGTTTTATTGGTACACAGCCACGACTTTCATGTATGTACATGTTATCTATGACAAAGTCTGTGCTAGAGTGACAGATATCGAGAAGTTGCAAAAGATCTTGTGTGGCCCACAAAGCCTCAAATAGTTACTACCTGCCCCTTCTGAAGTTTGCCAATGCCTGAATTAAGCTGTAGCAACAGAGAAAGTCCAATGAATGTATCTGTAGGAGACAGTGAAAATAAAAAGTGAATGTAAAAAGTGATAATTAATATAAAGGGTGCATAAAGACAAAGGCTAATTCTGTAAGATAACTAACAAAATATAAAACCTCTGGCAAGATAGACTAAAAAAAGTGAAAGGATGCTTTTAAACAATATTAATAATGATAAAAGGTAGCTAAAGATGTGGTAGAGATTTAAAACAAGAGAAAAATATGAAAGATTTTATGTTAAGAAATTTTAAACGATGAACAGAGAGATTATAAAAAAATCTGAATTACAAAATCTGATAAAAGAACAAATAGACAATCATCCTTCTTAACATATTTAGTGTTAAAAATCTCACTAAGAAAAGACTAGGAACAGGTGGTTTTACAGACAAATTCTGCAAAATATCCAAAGGAAAAGTTATTCCAACCATATACATTTTTCTAGAAAACAGAAAAAAAAAATGGACTAGTCATCAATCACTATTATATGATGCTGGTATTACCTAATTTAAAAAAACAAGACAAGGACAGACTAAAGAAGGTAAATTGCAGTACAATTTCATTTATAAATGAGTTTGATTACACCATACAAATTATTAGAAAACTGCATATACTGGTGTGGGAGAAAGAATAATTCAGAATGGACAAGTTGAGTTTATCCAAGGAATGCAAAGAAGGTTTAGGTTTAGACACTTGAGCAATATAATTACTCCAGAGGAGATGAATCAGTATTTTTTTTCTGTAGAGGCAGAAAAAGCATTTGATAAAATCAGGGAGAAGAAAAAGTTGCTGTTACTCACTGTTACTAGTTCTGTTTAACATTCTCTGGGAGGATTTAGTGCAATAATCTCCCCTCCCCTCAGAGAAATTAATGAAATGAAATTAAGATTTGAAAAGAGAACTAGAACTTCCATTATTCTCAATAAATATTACAGTTCTTCTATAGAAGAATCTATAGAGATATTTGAAATAAATATTAGACTTTAGCAGGATGGCTGGGTATACAATCCATATATAAAAATAAACTAAATTTCTACATATGGACCGCAAAACAGAAAACATTTAAGCATACCATTTATAATTTCAACATAAAATATAAGATGCCTATTAATAAGTGTAACAAAAATGTTAAAATTTTCTTGGAAAAAGTTTAGAACTTTATTGACAGATCTATATGATCTGTCTTTGTGTGTGTGCCTGGGGGGTACATGGGGATTTAAACCCAGACCTTGCACATGCTAGGCAAGCACTATACCACTGAGTTCCCTCCCTAGCTGTTTTAGTCAGCTATTTCCCTACTCTGACTAAATGATCTAACCAGAACAATTGTAGAGGAGGAAAAGTTTATTTGAGGGCTCATGGTTTCTAAGGTCTCAGTCCATAGACAGAAGTCTCCATTCCTCAGGGCTCAAGGTGAGGCTGAACATTATGGTAGAAGAGTATGGCAGAGGGAAGCAGCTCACATGGTGATCAGGCAGCAGAGAGAGATTCCACTCACCAGATAACAAATTTATACCCCAAAGCAATGCCCCCAGGGACCTACCTCTTCCAGCCACACCCTACCTGCCTTCAGTTACCACTCAATTAACCCCATCAGGAGATTAATTCACTAATTGAGTTATGGTTTTCATAACCCAATCCTTTCTCCTCTAAACCTTCTGACATTGTCTCACACATGAGCTTTTGGGAGATAACTCACATCTGATCATAACACTAGCCCTTGAAAGATATATAGGAAATCTAGTGAATGAGAGGTTGACTAGATATTGGATAGGAAATTTCAGTATTGTAAGAATTTCAGTTATTCCCAATCTTAACTATAGATTTATTGCATTTTCAAACAAAATTCCAAGAAGAACTTGATAAAGTGGTTCTAAAGTTTACACATAACAACAAAGGCCCAAGAATTGTAAAGACTCTTCTGAAGAAGAATAAATAGCTAGAGGATTTTGTCCTTTCATGTACTCTACAGTATCTCCCACAGCACACTAGCACAGGGATGATCAACCTGTCTCAGAGACAGAGTCATATTTACATGGAAGTCTGACAGAGTCTACCATGAATGATCGCAATGACACAAGTTCCCCAGCGGCTCCCCTGGGCAGTATGGACCAGAGAGTCAGTGGTACTTGCACTATTAATTATCCATATGGATAAAAATGAAATTGGATCTCTGTTTTACTCACAAGAAGAAATTCCAGATGGAATAAAACTAAACCAGTGGAAACAAAACTTTAAAACTCTCAGAAGAATCTATAATAAAACACTCTTGTTGCTATAAGAACAAGTATGTGAGCTTAACATTGTTCACAAAATGCACTATAACAAAAATGAAGTTATAAAAAAGAAATTAGAAGATATTTGCAATACATATACTGTGGACTTAATTGTGCCCCCTCCCCCAAATTCATACATTGAAGCCTAATCCTTAATAGGATGGCATTTAGAGGTGGGGGCTTAGGAGGATGACGTCATGATGGGGCCCCTCTTGATGGGCTCAGTGCCTCCAGAAGAAGACTTCAGAGAGCTTTGATTTCATAAAAATGGCTGAAGTTCAATTGTGGGTGAAAATAGAAGAGAAAAGAAAAGAAGAAGGAGAAAGACAATTTAAAACAAAAACAAGAAAGTTATCTATGCTCTTCAGAGGAAAGATGAGAAGTGTCTATCTTATAGTTTCAGTGTAACTGAAGCTCACACAGGGCTCAGTTTCTAAAGCCTATAATACAAAATTAATTAATTTTTCCTAATTACTCATGAGTTGGATTTACTTACCAACTCTTTTTTGGGGGAGTGGGGATACTGGGGATTGAACTCAGGGACACTCAACCACTGAACCACACCCCCAGTCCTATTTTGTATTTTATTTAGAGACAGGGTCTCACTGAGTTGCTTAGCACCTGGCCTTTGTTGAGGCTGGCTTTGAACTTGAGATCCTCCTGCCTCAGCCTCCTGAGCTGCTGGGATTACAGGCATGTGCCACCGCACCCAGCTACTTACCAACTCTTGTTAAGAGTCTATTTTCCTCATGGCATTAGAAAAGAATACTGTTTTTGCTGGGTATGGTGGCACATTTCTATAATCCCAGTGGCTTGGGAGGCCAAGGCAGGAGGATTGCCAGTTCAAGGCCAGCCTCAGCATCTTAGTGAGGCCCTAAGTAACCTAGTGAGACCCAGGCTCAAAATAAAAAAATAAAAAGGGCGGGGGATGTGGCTCAGTGGTTAAGCACCCCTGGGTTCAATCCCCGGTACAAAGAAAAAGAAAAGAATACTGGTTTGGTTTTGTTTCTTCAGAAGAGCACCAAAAAAGTTTTTTTTTTTTTTTTTTTTTTTTGGGGGGGGGGGGGTGGTTTGCATTTTCGAGCTAAAGTATTCTAAATAAATGTTATCCATTTGTTTGCCAAACGCATATAGGTAGACTATGAAAATTAACTGCATTTATGTGATTCATCTGTGCTTTATTAAGATTAGACAAGATAGAATTCTAATCTATCAAATGGATAATTTCAGCTTTATATATTACTGTTCATTGGTTGCCCCAATCTTTCTTTGTAGCATGAAATATTAGAACCAGAAGGGACTCTAAAAACAAGGTACTTGCAAAAAGTGTTTGCTGAGGGGAGAAAACAATGAAGATGGAATCAGAGATACCTTCAAGTTCAGTGGCTTTTGAACTTGAACTCATAGAAGTATATTTCATATCGTGTCCCACTAAACACAGAGACACATACATATATATGTACACAGTTGAAACAAACGTTATACAGAACAGTACCTACCCTTACTACTTGCAAGTACCCCCTGCTGTTTCCATTCAATTCTAGTTCATTTTAGTTGTTACCTCCTGGATTAATCTCCTGACCCTCAGAGAGGACATGACATGTAATTTAAAAAGCACCCATGTTGTCCACATATTATGGAGGTCACTGAGCCTCCAAGGGGGCTAGAGAGAGAATGATTTCAAACAGTAGTATGTGTTCATGGTCTAGAATAAACTAATATGAAGCCAGTTTTAATAGACCCTGGTCATTGACATATCCTTATACATTTTATCTTTGCTTCCTCCTCTCATATACCTGCAGCCAGTCATTTGTCAGGTCTGTCACTCTGTCTAACAAGATCAGATTAATCCAGTGGAATTTGTTCTGAATAAGCCTTGCTGAGCATTACCTGGTGTCTTTTCCTTGTTTGCAAATCAATCTCTTGATGACTCTCTAAATTTCTTTCTAGTTGTTAAAATTAAATCTACAGAGATATTTTAAAAAATAACATTGTGCCGAGCACTGTAGAGCACTTCTGTAATTCTGGGAGGCTGAGGCAGGAGGAATGCAAGTTCAAAGCCAGCCCCAGTAAGGGACTGGGCCCTAAGCAACTTAAGGAGACCCTGTCTCAAACTAAAACTTTTTTTAAAAAAGGGGTGGGGTTGTGATTCAGTGGTTAAGCACCCTGGGGTTCAATTCCCGCAACAACAACAACAACAACAGCAATGTTATGATAAAACAACCAGCTACACAAAGCAGTCCCTTGATCTGGTGACTTTACACATTTATTTCATTACCTAAGTTGAAGTTGAAAAATGCTTTGATGTCCAAACAAAAGTTTGTGTTTGCCTTCTCTGATGAAGCCCATAACATACTGGCAAAACATCAGTGAGAGGAATAAAAGACTGAAGCTTAATTTTTATATATTTATTTCTTCCCACATCATCTTCCCATATCTGTGTCTAGATGGTTAGATTAACAGGTCACCATTCTTTCTAAAGAATATCTAAAACACATTTCTCTGTGCTTAGTTTCTGAGATGATTTTTTAGTTTAAATTCATGTGCAAATTGAAATAACTCACAGGTGGATTCCTTTTTTTTGTTACTGTTCTCATTATCATGATTATTATCAGCAATTATACTGTTATTTTTAATCAAATATAGATTAATTCTTTGCTTTCCAACTTGGTGGAGTCCAGAGCCAATTTATGATTTGTCACAGAGAAGGGAAGGGACTGCTCTCTCTCTGAAGACCTGAACGGACGCCGGTGGCCCAGTCATCCAAGGAAATGGGGTGTCACTGCTTCTCAAGGTGCCTGCATCAGATGGAATGGCCACTTGTGAAGGAAACAGTTTATGACTTGCAAGCCTTTCTAAGTTTCATTCCCTGGCTCCCAACTTAGCATTTCTGTATCCTGTAAGACAGCATGATGCTTTCCCCATAGTAATTTTTCAATAAATGTGTATTTAATTTTGCAAGATAGTCCCAGAATATTGTTCTCCAGAAGACCCTGGGAACCCACAATTCATTCCACAGGGTAGTGAGGGGACTGAGGTCAGATTTCTCTGCTTTGAAACAGCAGAACCCCAAACTCAGCTCTGTATCCTAAGTCTTTGAAATATTTCCATATTCTCAAAGGATGTCCCAGAAACAATGAACTCTTTCCTCTGATCATTGTCTTTCATTAATTTTAACAATAAACTTCAAGAACTCTTTATATGTAGCAAAATCCCACCCTCCTGCCCCGGAGTGATTCTACCTGAAAGTAAACCTTAATTAACAATTCTTTCTCTCTTCTGGCAAATCATATCTATTTCCCCCATAAAAAAGAGTACAAAAAAATTATGATATTAGTAATGACCTCTTTAAAAGTTAGAATATTCTTAGAGCAGTCTCTAATACTTTTTCCATTTCTCTCTCTCTTGTTTTTGTAATTGTTCTGCATGATGGCCAGATACATGGAAAAATCCTTTTTCATTGAATGAGCATTGGTACAACTAAGTTCTTAATTAAGATGAGAAATTTTGTAGTAATACATTTCTAAAGTCTTTAATAGAAAGGTTTGAAATAGTTTTTCCCATCTAATCTGAAATTCAATTTATCAAAATTCTATGTTCTGTACAACTTATAATTAACCATATTTTCAACTAGTGTTTCTTTTGCCACATTTGAATGTCTTTGATTTTAGAGTTAAAGTATATAAAAAAAAATATAGTAAGCAGTACTATTTTTTTTTATTCTAGGAATTGAACCCAGGGGTGCTCAACTACTGAGTCACATTCCCCAGGCCTTTATTATATTTTTCTTTAGAGATAGGGTCTTGATAATTGGGTTATGGCCTCACAAAGTTGCTGAGGCTGGCTTTGAACTGGTGATCCTCCTGCCTTAGTCTCCCAAGCCGCAGGCATGCTTCAGCATCCCTGAAATTAAGCATTACTATTTAATCTAAAAGGGTCACACAAACTGAATGTCATAATAAGACTTCACACTGCATGTAAGAAAATAAAATGAAGTTTCCAGGATTAGACATACAAGTCAGGGAAAGTAAGACCGGTGGACACTCATTTCAGATAAGAGTTGTTTAGGGGGACTCCAGGATGGGCAGATGATTTAGACAAGGTTCTTTAAGGATTACAGGCATGAAAGATGTACAGACGTAGGTGTGGTCTCTGTTGTCCTCAAGAGGGATGGTAGCCTGGGTGATGGCAATCATGATGATGATGACGATGATCAACAGCTATGTCTGTTCAGCACTTAACTCACAGGCATTATCACACGGCTTAGAGAGGACAAGAGCAAGTAAGGGACAGAACCAGAGGATGGACTAAGCTCTGGAAATAAAAAAAAAAATTCCAGTGGTTTGAGTCAGAAAGAGTTCTGTTTTTTCTTTTCCTCTTGCTTCTCTCCTTCATTATTATCTATTTTAGTCTGAGAATTTCAAGTGGTTAAGTCCTAACCCAGCCAATAAAATTTGATGTTATGCATTGTGTTCTAAATGGATCCCCCAATACCCAGTGCCTATACCATCAGGGTTGGTTATCTTTTTCTTAGAGATTCAGTATTTCTGACAACTTATTGATGGAAGAAGCATCTGCCACTGCTTGAGTCCTGCGAATGCAGTGGCTCTACACTTCCCTGCCCGGGAAAAGTTGGGAGCCCGAGTGGAAGACTGGAGCAAAAGGTATCCATCCAGCTACACTTGAAGACCTATCCTGAAGGATGCAAGAAAAACAATCTGTGCAAATCAAAAAGTATCAAAATGAAGCCCTAAGGATGAAATAATTCCTCAATCAAAAATCACTTCGGTTGAAATATGTACTGACACCTAGATTTGCAAAAAAGAAATATGAGACTGAAAAAGAATGAGAATCCCCTTTCAACGAATAAATCTTGACTACTGTTAGTTGAAATCAGAGTTTTGTTTTCCAAATGAGGTTTAAAACTATATTTTGTAAGCATGGAAAATGACAGATATTTAAACCTGTCCAATTCCTTCCAGCCCTTTCCCTAGGATCTGTTTTTACCTGGCCTTTTTAACCACACGCATGCCATATGTGCATTCCACCCAGGACCACTGGCCAGGGGCAATCCCACAGTGATCAATCGAGCCACATGCTGTTTACCTCAGGTCCTTCAGGCTGAAAAAGTACCCTTTTGCTACAGTAGACTCCCTCTGGACAGCCCATAGATTAGGCTGAAAAAATAAATAAAACAAATAAAACTCCCAAATACCTTGCAATGCCTGAAAGTTAGAGACAACTAGAGTAAAAGAAACTTTAGTGGGGAGAAAAATATTGTGGCTTTTCTCCTTGCAAATTTTGAGAAATCTTCTTTGAAGACTCAGGTCTAGAGAGACCTTACTGTTTGCCATGGTCAGAGTACACAGAGCTTTAAATGCAAGTTTCAGAGTGGGTATTTGAGACTGTTAGGGCTCCTGAAATGATTATCTGTTTGAGCAGGTGGTGCCTATGAACTGGTCCCCAGGACATGTTCCCTGGTCTTTTAAGTCTGAGGTCAAACCTTTTGCAGACTAAGTGATTAACAAAACTAAGTTGTAGCTGGTAGACAGCTGGGTGCTTATTGCCTTGTAAGCCCTAGTGGTTTAGGCTTGTCTTTGATTGTAGGAGCTGACCTTGGTCTCTACAATAGTTGGGAAATCTGTGGGACTGGACACACTGCAAATAGATTGCTCTGAGTTTCCTGTTTTCATTCAGATGTGTACAAATTACCTCAACATGCCCTTTTTTTCCCCCCCAGAAAACACTAAGGTCTGAAAGAAACTCTTGTTATATTGTTGCCACTTAGGTTTCACTGAGCCTGCATTATCTACTCACAGCTTTAATGACTTCCTGCTGAGAGAGGTTCTGTAGCAGTCTTGGCAGCAGGGCTAAGAATAGCATTAAATGCAAGGTTATCTAGGCATTACACTCACTGTAACATGCAATTAACTCTCCTCTTCCATTTTCATTACACAATTATTCATTAATGTCAATTTAATTTTATGCATTGTTCTACATGACCGAAGGCTGATTACGGGCCTTTTCACTCCAATATCCCAAGTTAACTGGTGCCAGCCGCACTCAGGGCTGCCTAATTGCAATTTAGCCCAGACAATTCCTCCCATTTTTGCCCTCCAGTAATGGAACAACAGATCATGGCCAGGTAAAGATTTTAAGGTGGAAATAAAGCCCAAGCTACAAAACGCTAAAGTTCAGAAAAGGCTTTTTTCCTTTTATTTAATGGAATAAAGACTTGCTGGAAAAAATTAAATGAAGCAAGTTTTATTCCCCCCCCCCCCCCCCCCCCTTTTCTTTCTTTTTTTTTTTTGTTTTGAATGTGACACTTTGTGAGCTGTAGTTTAGTAATTTTAGCATAACTACCAAAATCATACTACACCTCAGGTCTAGGGGCCCCACTGGGCTCCTTTATTTCAGCAACATCATTATAACACAAAGCTGTACTGTCCGCACCTAAGAATTTTGAATGATAATGTGGAATCCATGAGAACATTGGCCAGTGGTTTGCACAGATTTCATGGGTTTTCTTCACATTGATGAATAATTGTTTTTGCTGTTGCTGTTTTAGAACATGAGCAGGGCGTAGTATTCTGAAGTTCAGCCTTTTTCCTTATCTGAAAGCTTTTTGAACAGCATCCCTCAGGAGGTAGAAATGAAAAGGATCTTGCTCCTCTCAAAAGCTTCCCACTGCAGTAAATCCAAGGAAGTTCATGAGATGTCCACCTTAAAACTCTTGTGGTGATGCAGACTCAAAGTCTGATTCAGGTCCTCATACATCCTTGTGTCCAAGTAATTTACATTATCATTTAATCTGCACAAACAGCTCATCATTAGCTTTTCTAGTTTTACCAGCAGACAATTGTCGAAAATGAAGATTTAAAGAACTATTAAGGGGGAAGGTTGGCTGTTCCCTGCTTTCTGTTGGTAGTTAACTGCCCTAATGTCCAAGGGAAAGTGAGTCTCTGGGATAATGAAATCTATTAAAAGTCAGGAAATAAGTCTGTCCTCTTTCAGAGTAGGTTACTGTGTTCATTTCAAAGAAGGGTTTGGTGCTAACTCATTGGCAAGCCCCAGATAGCCCGAGTGTATGAATAGACCAATACATTGAGCAGGGGATGATGCCCAGGGAGAGGCCACCAGACTCCTCAGGCAACAATAAAGCAAACAAGGTACAAGCAGGCATTATGGCACCTTCCTTCTTACCACTGTGGGCAAAGCTGTGTCAGCATTTCCATTTGAAACCTCCCTTTTTCAGGGGCTTTTTAACTCAGCCATAAAAATTAGTTCCAAGCAAAAACTTGGCATGCAAAGTTTCAGCCTTGGAGTGAACTTTTTTTTTTTTCACAAATTGTCAAAGGGAAAAAAAAAAAATCAGTCCTTTGGCTATTTTTACTTTTTTTTTAATGCACAAAAATAGAAAACAGAAATGTACTGTACTGGTTGTGCACTTTTTTGGAACTCTTACAAAAACATTTATAGGCCATTATGAGGCATGAGTGTTCTTGGAGTACTCCAGGTTTTCTCGACAGATGATTTTATAAGACTAACATCATCAGTGCTTGTGAGGTGACTTTTCAAAAGTATTCTATGTTATATCTCTTTCTCTTCAGTCACACAGAACAGATGGGCCTTATAAACGGGTGTGACCTGAGGTAGATGATAGTGAGTTGTTGTGGTCTATTACTTCAATAATCCATGCTCTGAAGTATCTGTCAATATAAATTTGGCCAATAGACCACAGAAACTGGGAAGGAAAAAAAAAAAAAAAAAAAAAACTCCCACATTTGGTAGAGCCCAGGCAGTGCATTCTGGCCTTCTCTAAACATATAGGAAGACAATGGCGCCCGCACGTAAAGTGTTCAGACTCTTTTCAAAGCAGTGGGCCAGGATCCCATTCTATGTGACTCTAAGGGAGAATTAAATAACTTTAAATAGTAACACTCAAAACTTAATTAACATGATTCAGGCAGAGTTGTGCAAGTTTGGTGACACAAACTGCCAGTGGTAATAGAATCACACTTGGGGCTAACTGTGACTCACCCCATTGTTCATGAATATAGCTGAGGTCTGGTAGAAGCTTGTGATGCTGTGACACACTTTGGGCTATAACTACGCTCAGACGAGTTAAGGATAGTGGCCATGAATTCAAAAATGGGACTCATGCTAACTTTCTGAGCTTGTAATTTGTCAAAAACATACGTTATTATTTTTTATTATTATTACCATTGCTATTTGTACTCAGGTTGCTGTGTTACGTAACCACTGAACTCACTACCCCCATCTTTGATTTTACACTTAATTTATATGTTACTAATAGCTAGCTGCTGTCTAAAGCCTTTTTGATTCATGCTCTGTTTGCTTTCCTTCTGTGAGGTTTATGGTCAAGGGACCTAATTTGCTGGTTTCATTATAAACTGCATTTTGGACAAAATATGAACTAATGGGGTTGAATTCAGGCCCTCAACTTTGCCTCAAAAGTCAAACCATGGCTTTATAACAAAGAGGTATTTAGCAGTGTCATTGGAGCATTTAGCTTCCTGAAGTTCACATATGATTAGAAGTTAAATATCTAAAAATCCATTTATTTGCTTAATAACACTGCCAAATTGAACCCGTCTGTGTTTTCTGCATTATAAAGCCACTAAAGGACTCTTTTGAGGTGCTGTGTGTGCGTGATTACTAGCTCAATAGATCTCAACCAGCGGCACTCAGATCAAATTGTCAATCCTCGTGGCCTATGCGCCTAGGACAGCCGTGCCTGGCGTCAGCACTGGGGGATGCAGAGTTCCTCCAGCTTGCCTCTGTCATCGGGTGGGTCCCTGAGCACTTCAGTTATTTGAGTCCAGGTCCGCACATACCCCCAAGCCCCATTCTTCGATGGCATAGGCTAGTTTGGGTGGATGTGTGGCTTAGTCAGCTTTACGTCGCTGTGACCAAAAGATCCCACAAGAACAATTAGCAGAGGAAAAGTTTATTTTGGCTCACAGTTTCAGAGAGTCAGTCCGTGGTGGATCTGGCCGACTCCATAGCTCTGGGCCTGAGGTGAGGCAGAACATCATGGCAGAGGAAAGGAGCTCAAGACACAGCAGCAGGAGGCAGAGAGTACTCTGTTCACCAGGGACAAAATATAAGCCCCAAAGTCATGCCACCTACTAGTCCCCCCCTAGTAGTCAAGTGACCTACTTCCTCCAGCCACACCCTACCTCCCTACAGTTACTGCACAGTTAATCCATTTCAGTGGATTAATCCACTGATGTGGTCACACCCCTAATAATCTAACCATTTCACTTCTGAAAATTCTTGCATTGTCTCATGCATGAGCTTTTGAGGAATACCTCATATCCAAACCATGTCAATGTGTATCCCACAGTCACAGCACAGAGCATGCAGTAGCCTGAGCCCTTCCTAAATATAGTGGCTAACTTGATTGGTGCTTTGAGACATGCCTGTTCTGAGCATGTCACCTGAAAAACTCCTAGACTCCTCTGAGCAACCTTATGAGGGGGCACAGTCACATTCCTCATTCTGTGGATAAGAAAAGAGAGGTACACAGAGATACTAGGCCTCTGACCAAAGTGACACACTAGTAAAGAATATGAGTGGAATTCACATCAAGCCATCTCAACCAGTCAAGACTCTCCACTCTACACTTTTCTGTCTCTCTAACTGAACTGAGTGACTGTGACAGAACTCCAGTTCTTAAGGAAATTATAAGCTGGTTGAACTGATGAGCTCTACAGTATACATGCAACACAGTCGTGGAATAAAGGACAGCATGTGAATAAGAACTAAAGGTATAGGACGAACAATAAATGCTGGAAGCATCTAAGATAGCAGGTATCAATGTAAGTCAGTATGGGAACTAGGAGGACTTCCTAGAGGAGGTGTGATTGATTTGGGGTTTGAAGAATGTCTAAAGGTTTTGAATAGGTAGTGGGGAGCTGGGAGTTATTTCTGTTTTGGGGATGGTGAAGAAGGGAAACAGAATTCATCCTGGTTTGGATAGGAAATCCTGGGCAGGGGAATGATAGGAGAGGTTATCTAGGAGCGGGTGGGCTTGAAAACCAGGCAGAGAAATATAAACAGCCCTCAAAGAAAGCACAATTGTTCGGTTAAGCCCATGGTTTAGAAAATCATCTTAAAGTTTGTTCAGCAATCTCAGAATGCCTGTGTTCAGAAGGGCCTTGTGTTTTCACCTGGGAAAGAGCTTCAGTATTCCATTGTCTTGCTGGGGCTTCCTGCAAGGGTGCTGTTGATTGAGGTCTGCTAAGTCTAAAGATCCAGAGGACGTGAGCTTCAGTTCATCTGTATTTCACAAGGGGCCGGTTCCTGAGTCGACTTGGCTGACAGTCCTGGATCCTGGTGGCGACAGCGCACGCCTTTCTTGGATTAAGAATTCAGTCTCCCATATTAAGGTCCAGTGGATCCAACTAAGTTCAGTGATTCTTCCCCCTTTACCCTTTAAAGACTCTTTAGCCAGTCGGTCAGTATCACTCAAAAAATCTGGTCCAAAAGGTAAATGTGTTCTGAAAATCCAAATCGACCTCCAGCTAGTAATGAGGTATCACCTCATAAAACAGTCATCAGAATCTGACTGCCCGAGCAGCACACTCTTGGAAAAAGATACCCACATTTGGAATCCATGTGAGACACTCACACTTGACTGAGTTCTCTCTGCAAAAGCACCGTGGATCCTCAAAAGGTGGTCTAGACCCAGGCCAGATAGGATATCTTTGACAGTATAGGTGAAAGGTGTCTCACTATAGTTTTTCTGAGTTTTAGAGGATATTTTCTTAAATCATGATATCAAAAATGTCTCCACAAGTTAGAAAGAAGTAACTTTTTCTTTTT
>JAJEJO010004466.1:442608-554751 GCA_020662805.1 Glaucomys volans
AGGCCACCTTCTCTCCTTCAGCAAATGCGGAATCCTTAAGCCCAGAGAGGGTAAGCGATTTGCCAGCACCCACACAGATCTGCCACCTAGGTCTCCCAACAGCATTTTTGTGTTTTCACAAAGTCGAAGTGCTCTTTCCCCATATATCTTTTAGGCTATGCAGATTGCTGAGGCTAATTAGAAAGAGTTCTCCTTGGTAAGAATAATTAGCAAAGTGGTACCAGCCTATATGTCAGAAATCCTAGGCTACGATCCAAACTCTCACTATCAAAAAGACCTAGCATAAAACATTTCACTTTGCTGATCCTCAATTTCCTCATCTGTAAAATGTGTATGACAATAGGACCTAGTGCCTTGGGCTGTCAAGAGCACCAAAAAAATATTACATGGGAACTTTTTAAATGAACCATAAAGCACTCTACAAATCTAGTTGTAAAAAGAATGAAAATATGATTTTAAAATGTGATAATGTTTGTATTGATATAGTTTATATCTATGTGTAATTTCTCTCCTCCCACTACCCCCTAAAATACAAAACAAACAAGAAATTGGTTTTAGAACAGACTGCATCCCTGCCAATTTTTTGCTCTAAATTGAGTGCTATTGGAAGGTTACAAGGCACAAGAAATGTCACGTTCTAAATCATTCCTGTTGAAATACATCAGCATGTTCACAGTGGTTGTTTCAGGTTGTAGGAATATGGGGCATCCTTCAAAAATTATTTCCTTTCTATTTTCTCAATTATTGAAATATTTTACTCTAATAATTAAGCATTTTAAAATAAATCTCTTGGTACATTTGTAAAGGTCTCCATTTGACAGCAATTATGATTGCTACAATGTATCCATTGCTCACTTAGAGGTATATACTTCACATACATTACTTTATTGAATTTTAAAAAAATCCTGCATGATAAGAATTATTGTTCAATTTACAGATGATAATCTGAGGCTCTGTGAGATTTAATCACTTGCCCGAGATTGCAGCACAGAATCCATGGAATCTGGTTCCAGAGCCCATAGTCTTTGTGTTGTGCCAAACAGGGCTGCTAGATTGAGGTTGGGACTTGGTTTTTAATTCCTCTGCTGCCTCTCAATATCAGGGCTATTGTAGATTACTTAACCATATTCTTGCATGGTGGATGTAGGTCTGGCCTCTCCTGGGCTAGGAGAACTGGGTTCCAAGTCTGACTCTGACCATCAAGTGCTACGATATGACCTCAGGTCCCTTCACCTTTCTGGAGCCTATTTTATTAAATCAATAAAATGAAGTCTTCAGAGTAAATAAATGACTTTCAAACTAGCTTTAGCTGGAGTCATAACATACTTTTTTATTTTAGATGAATTTGAGTTGAATGCTCCTTGTGTTAGGACTCCTCTGCTTTCAGAGTCTAGCAAAAATGTGAGCAGCCTCAGCCCACAACTTCTGGAAGTCTGATTCCAGGGCCCTAATCTGTGGGGCCCCATTTCCCCTAGCTATGCCTGTTCTGCTCTTAGGATTTAAGCATAAGATTTAGCCATTTGCCTTAATTTAATAAAACAATGATACTCATGGGAGTCTTCGTGTATATATATTACATATTTCCAAAGTGATTTGGGGAAGATGGTCAGAATTACAGGCAAATAACTTAAAATTCCTATCAGATGCTGCTGAAAGTTCCTGTCCTTTTTGAAACTTGGGTTTTAGCCTCTGATTTTTGTCTTTCTACCCACCTCTCTCCTGTCCCTTCTTTCCCTTTCTGAGCATCACTGATTTCTATTTTTAATTCTTTTCCTAAACAAAATATTCCTCTTGAGAATTTGTTTGCCCGGTGTCAACAGTAATCATTTTTTTTTTTTTAAATAATACATCTTTGGCACTTCATTGTATGGAGTTGATGAAGAGTGATGCTTTCTGGGAGAAGCTGCAGCGGGTGGAGTATCACCTTGCTTTGTGAGGCACCTGAGCCCTCAGAAAAATGCAGTTGGGACATCACTGGAGTGGAATCTTCTATGAACTTTCCCTTCTGTACCTCTGCCCAAAGATGATTGCCACTTTCTTTTTTAAAACCCCATTGCATGTCATGTCAATGTCAAGTGTAGCATCAAAAAGTGCTTGTGTGTCTCTGTGTGAATATGTGTCTCACCAGCCACACTGTTAAAGGAGAGGAGGGGGTATATAATTAATTATTTCTGTATACAAGGTACTTGCTAAACAGGTGCATAATGAATGCTTGTGGATGATAGTATACGATTGTGCACACACAACTAAATAGAAAGAAGTGAGCTAAAAATGACTCTATAGGCAAGAAAGAAAAGCCATTGCATTATGTTTGGGGAAAAACTAGAAGGCCGTCTTGCTATCTGTCCTGCTCTGAACATGTGATATCTGTGCATATAGTTTTACATGGGGGTGGGAAGAAGTTCTGCTCCAAAGCTTCATTTGTAAACTTTTTTGTTCTCAGCCCAGTTGGCCGTTTTATTTAGATCATTTTGTGAAAGACCATGTTTGGATTAGTGTTGGGCATAAGTAAATGGCAGTTCTTTATCTGTTCTGAATGCTCAAATGGCTCACCGAGGTATCTGTGCAGCTGTTGTAGGACGTGTAATGGCATTAGGCGCTGAGTGGGAGAGGAATCTGGTGCCAGGCGTTTCTGGCAGTGGTTGTAGTTCTAGCGATTCTCTCGGTGAGGTAGCTATCATTAGCGAGAGTGCCAGGGGCAAGTCCCTTCAGGAGGTGACTTGCTGGAGTTGAAGCCTGGATTTCTGTACAAGGAAGGAGGGAAAAGAGTATTACTTTAGAGTCATGATCAATAATGATCATCCCTGAAAATCCATTTCAATGACTGGGCCTGGAGTGTTCAGAACCCTAAGTGATTTTACATGTAACCTGTATACTTCAGGTAGTTCCCCTCCCTTCCATCCTCCCCCAACTGGTCAGGTAATGTAAACTGAAGAGACTGTATTACAGTGCTCTGCTCTCACTGGCTTCTTGGGGCCATTAATGACCTTTTTCTCTCATATCTGGAAGTCATTGTTGTGGGGAGTCTGGCCACCTCATGTTGGTCTCTGTCCTAATTCTCATTGTAATGGAACTGACAGATAAGGAGAATTACTGTGATTGTACCCCAGGGTAAATTACCAAGCTCTCTCTAGTGATTAATAGGAGACCCTCACATTTTTTAATTGCATGCACATACTCTCTTTCTCTCTTTTTCTCTACCCTCCCTGCACATAAACATACATACAGGAAAATCAGGTTACTAAGTCACAGTATAGTCCTGAATAAGTGTGGGAAATTTTTCATGCTGGCCATTTTGAACAAAATTTTGTGATTGAATAATAGACTAAGATTAGCTACCAGTTGAATGTTGAAGCTTACCAAAATGTAAAGACAAGGGTGCATGTGGAAGAGCCCATAATGCTTACCCATTTAAGATCAGAGCCTGCTTTAATTATTCATGCTGCTAAGGGTTTTCAGCAGAGCTGCATTGCACATATACATCTGTGAGATTCAACTGTCTTCTCTGTGAAGGATATAACATTACCAAAGATATTGGTCAGACATTCTGTTATACATTCGTTCACTTCTTCTATCCACAAACATTTCTTAAGCACCTTCATTGGGGATATGGAGTCTCAATAAATAACACTATCCTTCCCTTCTCATGTTTAGAACCATTCCAAAGATAGATTCATGTCAGAGATATGCAGATCAGAAAAACAACTTTATTACTGATAAAGCTGATTGGAGAAATGACCATATAAACTTACTGACATAATCAGCACTTGATGAGTTAAACTTATTAATCAACTTGCCCTCTAAGCTTTCAGCACAATGGAAAGAATGTAGATTCCTGAAGGTAGGTGCCTTCTTTAATGTTTCCTGTTTATTCTGCCAAACATGCCAACTAGTGAAGATTGACTTCATCCATGAAGCCATGAGAGAGGAAGAACAGTGAATGAGGAGCCCCAGAGAAGTCTCAAGAATTGGATTCATGAAAGGTGGGAATGAGAGAAGAGGGGGAATGAGGGTTCTTCCCAATATCGGCAAGTGCCTTAGACAACTGCAAAACAAGAACGAATATAATAGAACAGGATGGAGCCTTACAGCATTTGTTTTGATGTAAAGTAGTGAAATTAGCAGATATCAAGGGTGGGGTGGGGGAGATGCACAGGCAGTACACACTGAGTGAGTAATTTGCCAAGTGGGAAGGGCAGCATTTCTTGCAGGGATGTCATCTGACCTACTAAGCACCACAGTTTATCTTCTGCTACGCTGTGTTCCAGCCGGGTTTCTTTCATACATATCCTTGAACATGCATGGGCAGTACTGATCCTACGAGAGCCCAAGTACAGTGACCAGTGTGAGATTAAGGAAGATATCCAAATGGTGATTTCTCAAAACCAGTGGAGACACCAGTGTATTAGCACGTGAGGCAGTAATGGAAAATTCTCTGGTTGTCATCACCATTATATCTCAATTATTACCCCATTAACTCAGGATTCCTCAGACATGGTTTATTGTTTATGTTTTATACTTGGGAATAATCTGAATCTTTTTGCTGCCCTTCTTGTTGGCCTGCTTTTTGATCATTTTGCTACCAGGAAACCAAGGGGAGAAAACCAACAATGAAATGCCAGTCAGTTGATTACTATAAATCTGAGACAGTAGAATCATGGAAAGAGTTGAGGACTGGAGGTCAGAGGATCTGCATTCAGATCCTCTGCTATTAAACTGGTTCTGTGACCTTGGGCATGTCTTTAAATTGGTCTGAAAGTCTAAAAAGTGGGGATTAGAATCGAGATGCTTTATAAACTCACATTGAGGATGAAATTAGGTAATGCATGTGGTAATACTCCAAAAAATAATATCATTATCGGATGGGACATTTGGTGGAATTGCCTGGTGAAACAAGTAGCTGGAGCACTGCACAAATCCGCTGTTCCCTGTCTCTGCCACCTGCCTTCCCACTACTGAGTTCTGTCTTTCATTACATGCCCACACCCACGCGAGAGAGACATGCATCTCAAGCGCTGAGGAAGGTAGTACAATATTGCATTTACATGTGCCTCAGCCCAAGACCTTTACCCAGCCGATCTGTACACTGGCAATATCGAACCAAGAAAACCCCGTTTATCAAAGGTCACATTCAGTGTGGGACTTTGTCTCAGCCAAGATAATGGTGCTCACTGAATCTGGCCCCTGGGAACATTGCATCCACACCCTGTTTCTGTTTCCATTATGGATTGTTTAGAAAAAAGAAAAAAATCGAAATGAAAAGAAGAGAAAAAAAAGCACCAAATTGATGTGAGAAAGGTTAAGAACAAGCAGTAGCTCATCACTTAGGTGATGGTAAGTTTTCTAGAAACCTCAAGCATTCAGACTATGAGAGAGTACCGAGGAGATTGCCTTCTTTTCTAGGCCTTCTTCCACCTGCTCTTTCCAGCAAAAAGCATATTAGATGGCATATTGATTCCCATGATTATGAATGTAGATAAAGAGGAATTTAAAAATCAAAGGAATTGATAAAAAGAATTGTAAAAGTTCAACAGAATAAGTACATTTCAAACAGGTCTAGACATACCTAAAACTGATAGGATTTTAGACTGGAAAGGATTTCAGGGATCATCTGGTTAATTCAATCTACGGTGACACACGTCTTGTTGTGTGTGTCAGTCTTGGGGACACAACAGTGAAAAGACACAGGATCTACTCTTAGGGGGAACACACATACAAATACACACACAGAGCTTTCTGGAAATGGGACTGTATAGTACTTATATCCAAGGTAAAGAATGAAGGGCCCAGGAAGCATTTAGAGGGGAGCTCTCAGATATGTCAGGGGCTTCAGAAGTCTGGAAAGGCCACAGGGGACAGGGACTTGGTTAGGATCCTAGAGGTGAGTGGGCTTCTTCTTGAGGTAGAGAAGGACTTTAGGGAAAGGAAAGTGTATGAGCTAAGGGAAGGAAGTGATAACCTCAAGGAACAATCAGGAAGTGACTAGTGATTCATTTCCATGAAGGAAATCATTAGTGCTCAAAGTTTTTAAACTTTAAGAAATTAGAAGCAACATCAAATGGTGGGTAAGACAATGAGCGCCTGGGTTTAAATTCTGGCATTGCCACTTACTAGCTATGGGATTTGGGGAAGTTACATGACTCAGCTCCACTATCTTATCTGGAAAATAGAATAAAGCACCCACTGCACAAAATTGCTGTGAGAGAATTCATGTAAAGTGCAATGTGGTACATGGTAGGTACTGAAAAACAGTAATTGTTACACTTATTCTTAGGGTATGAAATGTGTCCCCTCCCAAATTAATATTTGGAAGGCTACACCCAATGTAACTGTATTGGAGATAGGGCTTTTGAAAGGTAATTAAGATTAAAAGTGGTCATAAGAACAAGTCCTAATCAGATAGGATTGGTAGATTTATAACGAGAGGAAGAGATAGAGCTCGCCATGTGCATGTGCTGAGGAAAGGCCCTGGGAGGACACAGTGACAAGACAAAAGCCCTCACCACACCCAATCATCCTGGCACCCTGATCTCAGGTTTTCCAACTCCTGAACCTGTGATAAAATAAATTTCTGTTGTTTAAGTCACTCAGTTTATATTGTGTTATGTAAATGTCACTGATAGACTTACAGTCTGGGCATTGCAAACCCAAACTACCGTGGAGTAACAAAAATGATATAAATGAATGAAGCAATTATTCTGGGACATGTAATAGTATAAGCTTAGTGGCAAATCGCAGCTGGCACTGGGCATATTGGACAGATACCTGGGAGTGATGGAACTGATGAACTGTCAGGAGACTGCCAGTGGGAGCAGCCATCCCTTGGTTGAGTCCATTTATTTTGGCTGTGTGAGAAACTAGACCAAGCATTCCAGGGTACTCTGATTTCTTCTAGAAAAGTTAGATTGTGCTTCTTTAAAGAGTAGGCTAGGGAGGGGAAGGACATTTAAAATTTACAAAGTTGGCCAATACTGTGAAAGCATAAAGTAAAACCTTGTCCACAGCCCACTCAGCTGCCCCATCAAATACACTGCAGGACAAGTGACAGTGTGATGGGTCAGGATGGAGGGGACATGTCAGGATGGGAGGTGGGGAGAGACTGGCACTTCTAGTCTGAATTCCAGCCAATATTTTAACCTTCCTGATACTTGATTTGCATTTTTTAAAATTTTAAGTTTGTTTTGGTTTATTTTAGTTATTGATATGTTTTTATCAACATGTAATAATTGTCTGGATCTATGAGGTACAGTGTGATAGCTCCATTCGTGTATACAATGTGAATGATCAAATCAGAGCAATTAGCATGACTGTCTCCTTTATCATTTCTTTATGTTGGGAACCTTTGAACTCTTGAAATTCATCTTTTTCAGCAGATTAATGGTGAAGAAAATAATACTGGTGTTTGAGGGGTCCTTGAAAGAATGGATGAATATGTATATAAAGTGTCTAATGAGCACTAGAAAATATTAGTTCCTTTTCTCAGACAATGGATAAAAATCTGAACAAAGGAAATGGTGGTGGCATGCAGAGGATGCTATGAAGACATTACAGGGGTGGAATTTGATTGGAGGAGGACTTCAAAGTTGATGACCCTGGGGAGGAAGGGGATAATGAAGCTGTTAACTGAGGAAGGAATCACAGGAGGAGAGAGATTAATTAATTGTGTTTTAGATAAATTGAACTTGGGGAGTCTATGGAACATTTGGGTTGAAATGTCCTACTGGCATCCAAGAGAGTATGTGAGTATGGAGATGTAGTTTAGAGTGCCGTCATCTTATAGGGAAGAGTGAAGTCATGAGAGTGATGAGGGCTTTTTTGGAGAGACCAAGCAGAGTGAGAGAGGACGGGGCCCAGGATGACTAAGGCCAGGACGAGGTGAAAAGGAGAGATGGAAGAACAGCCAGCTGGGAAGAGCGAGGAGGAAGAACCAGAGGAGGACACATCAACCACAGGCACATGGAAGGACGAACTGGGGGAAGGAAGAGGTTGTGGTAGCCATGTTTAGCAGAATGAGAATGAAGAAAAACCTTGGTTTTCACAATCTGAAGTTTATCAGTGAACTTTAGGAAAGTGGTTTGATGAGAAAACTAACCCCATGACTTAGATGGATCATCTCTGGTGACACCTCATTCACCTTTTATCTATATCCTGCTAACTTTGAATGATAACACCAACCTACCAAGAAAACATGAAATGATGTTCATAACAAAAAAGGTGTGTTTGCATTTGGGATGAGGCATTTCTGGAAAATATGCTCTGAGCTAAACCTGATTTTCTTGTAGTGAGAATGATAAAGGAGAGGATTATGCTCTTGACACAGGGCCTTGTGCCCAATTTTTTATAGGCATGAACACAAACTCCATATTGAATTAATTAATTATGAATGATAACCATGTATAATATAAATCCTCTTCAAATATACATAATTAAAGAGGGTAATACAAAAACCAGTTGCATAAATTATATTTAATATGAGGGAATAGCATAAATATTAAACAAAGTTATTGTTTTATTTCCTGACATTCTTTCTCATTGGCAGATGATAGGAATTTTAGTATCATGAAATCAGAAGGAATGTTTTGGAAAAGTTTTTACAGTTATCTCTGAGAAGACCCTCTGAGGAGGGTCTGCTGATTGGTGATGCTTATGTGCCTTCCTAAGGAAGTGATGGACCATGTTTGCTCTCTTCCTCTTCTTATAATGGTTTTCACAGAAAGATTTGGAGTCCAAGATGTGGTCTTTTCTGCTAGTATCAGGAGCAGTCTGATTTCTTAACCTGCCATCTTGCCAGGATTAGCACCTTCCTCTCATGCCCTATGGTCATTCAAGGAATATGAACTTTGAACCACACATAAAGCACACATTTTAAATGCTGATTTTCTCATTTTTCTGCTTTACACAATGTCAAAAAAAGCCTTAAATCTTTGGGGTAGAAAATTCTGTGAAAAATTTGATCCAAATCTGTTGCAAGTTCTAGTAACTCACTGTTGGTTGTTTATTCTTTTGATGGAAACTTTTCAGAAGCTATTTCCTAAGTGGTTATAGAGAAATGAGACTGGTGTTTTTAAAAAGCATTGATAATGTCTCCTTTATAATAGAAAATGTTTATCTGTATTGTACTTTAAAAGTTAAATATCTTTCCCTGTGCAACAGAGTTAATGAAGGATAGAAAGATGGGAGGAATCCAGGTCTTTTAACTACCAAGGTGTTGATTTTCCCAAGAAGCTGTCCTTTTTAATGAACAATTCCCATTTCCTTTGGGATGCCATGCACTTATTTCAATGTTGATGTAATTGCTCAAAATATTTTTAGAAAACTTTCTTTTTGGCATGTTTTTTCATTTCATACTAGAGACTTGATCTCCATACCATCTACCACCTTCTCCCACTTTTCAGATCTCCATCATCTCCCTTGTGGATCTGAGGGATCAATACTGTGATTTCTGCTGTGGACATTTGAGAGAGGGCTGTGCATGGCTGAGGTGAACTGGAGCTCCACACTAAGACAAATGGTCTGGGATCTCCTGTGAAGCCTGTTAGGCTGCTGCTAGAACCACCTGGGGACACTTGTTTTTCATTCTCATGCTCTGTTAATGGTTAATCACAGGGGTACAGGGAATCTTGCTCAGTTATTAGGGATTACTGAACATTAAATTTTCAGAAGTCAAGTACCATTTATCTTTTCCTTTTCAAAGCAAAGCAACGCTCTCCAAATATTTTCATGACAATGATTATAATTCTATTTTCACATTTTACTTTTTGTAAAAGTTTCATTTCTTTGAAAATTTTAGTGACATGGTTCTTTATAATACCATAAAGGGTTTGGAGACTACCCTAAAATGGCATCCAGATTCTGAAGGGATGTCATCTATATTGATGTTCAACAGAAATGGAACGAGAAGAATGTTTATGACAAAGCCGAGTGACTCACAAAATAAGATAGTTTGATCTCCATCTGAATATCTCCATAAACAATATATTACCTTATCCAAAGGGAAATGATGCTATTAGATTTCCCTATCTTTCCAAAATAGTGCATGTTTTTTGAGCGATTCATTCTAGTTGATGTGATGAATTTGCTCTCCTCAGTCATCCACATCCTCCTTGACCAAGGTTAGGTATCTTCACAATGGCTGGCCCTAGAAAAGTATGTTAGAATACTCACTAGGGATTAAAAGTGAAAAAAAAATTAAATAGCCATTTACAGTCTGTATAAAAGAAGGTGAGGGTGAGTATGTTTGTGTTTATGTGAAGACACATAAGAGACCTCACTTCAAGGGTTCTGAAGGTAATTTATCTCCAAGGCGTGTGTGTGTGTGTGTGTGTGTGTGTGTGTGTGTGCATATGTGTGTGTATACATAGTGTGTGTGTGTAGGGAGGTAGGGAGACTGGGAATCATGAGATCTGTTTTGGGAAGAATCTACACAATAACCAAAAGGGGAAATGGTAATGATGATGGTGGTGTCTGTGGGAAAAGGATGGTGTACAACATGGTCAGAACCTGACATTCTCTGGGGTTGCACATCCATTACCTGATTAGAAGCTTGGTTTTTCACATGGACAACAGGAGATCGTCCCTGTGGGCTTTGTGCAGAGCTAGAGGCAATGACCACATTGGTGGTTGAGGACACAAACCAGGCAGACTGGTGGCCACCTTGCTGTTGGAGTTCTCTCTCACCATCACAGCAAGAGGTTTTGCTAATCAGTGACTGGGACTCCACCCTGGTACTTAGGGGAGACAGAGATCCAAGCAATTTGGATGCAATGTTACCTTTCTTTTTTTTTTTTGCTTTTGCTTATTTATTTATTTATTATTATTTTTATTTTCACAGACTTCATTTTTACTCATTGCACACATATGGGGTACAAATGTTCATTTCTATGGTTGTGCATGATGTGCATTCATATCATTATTGTTAATCACACATGTACATAGGGTAATGATGTCTGTCTCCTTGAGATAAAGAAAAGAAATGGTTACTCTGAATGCCTTGGTTCCCTCTACCCTACAATGTCCACATCAATGTCAGTGACACAATAATAATTTCCTCCAGGAAATAATTTTTTTAACCATCTCAGAGGGATGCCTAAGTATGTTGGTCCCATGACTTCCTGAAGTTTCCTGCTATCTCTGGGGTAGTTTCTAGCTTTCATCTTCCTACAGGTTCAGGATCCCTTATCTAAAACTCTTGGAGTTACATATATTTCAGGTTTTTAGATTTTTAGATTTTAGAATAACAATAACAACAACAATAATAATAACATAATGTATCTAGTTCTACACCCAGAAACCCAAATAATTGACATTTCCATAGTGAACATATTCACACTAAGGAGATAAATAAGAAACAGAGAGCTCTAGGTCAAATTGCATCAGGTTTTGATGCCACTGAATTTGTACCGAATTTGTAAAAACATGCCAGTTTTCAGTGGACCAGGGAGTGTGAACCTATATGATTATACCACTGTCTTTAAACATCATAAGGGCAGGAGAGAATGAAGGGTACAATGAGAAGGTTCAAATATGTCAAGGAGGATGACACTCTCCATTATAGTAGCCTGAATGATAGCATTACATTCTCATTTCTTGACTCTGTGAATATTACCTTATGTGGCAAAATATGTGATTAAATTAAAGATATTCAGATGGGGAGATAATCTTGGATTATCCAGGTTACTGCAAAATACAATCACATGTATGTTTTTGAGAAGGAGGCAGAGGAAGACTTGACACAGAGAAGCCACGTGGAGGTGGAACAGAGAAAGGTTTGAAGATACTAGCCTTGGAGAACAGAGAGATGCAGCCCAAGGCAGAGAATGCTGGGAGTCACCAGATACTGGAAGAGGCCAGGAAGGGACTTCATCTTAGCCTTTGAAAAGAGAGCATGCATCTCTGGCAACAGCTTGATTTCCATCCATGGACACTAATTTTGGATTTCCAGCCTCCAGAAGAGTGAGATAATTAATTTATGTTGCTTTAAGTTACTGAATTTGTGGTTATTTGTTATAGCAGCAAGTAAAATGAGGGGCATCTTTATGACCCTTTGTTGACAATCTAATGTTAGACACTCTTGAAGATCTGTCTTTTGTTAGTGATTCCTTGGGTATAACTTAAATTCCCTGTCTCCATGTCTTCATTTGTCTTATGTGGATAGTAATACATACCTCACAAGAGTTGTTGTAAGAATTCACTTAAAAATACATAAAAAATGCTTCACACGTGAGCATATAGTTGATGCTCAATAAATGGTAGTTTATTTCTGAAATTCCTATTCTCTGAGATTCCCTTTATAACTTTCTAGGGCATAGAGATTTACATTTATATTAGAGTCCATCTATATTGCAGAAAGGGTTGATCAATCAAATCTCAATTTTACCTCATCTAGAAGATTTTGCCAGCCCATTTATATTCACCAATGTCACAATGATGATGCATTTGATGTCTAAGAGTGTGAGAAGTCTAAAGACATACCAATCAGTCCTGAGCGGCTTAGTTTCTATATTTATCACAAACAATTTTACTTTCTCAAAGACTGGAGTCTTTGAACCTGGCATCTTCAGTCAAACCAATGATAATTTGCTTGACAAATGCTTAGAAATATGTCCATTTGCAGATGGGTATATGCCTAACGGTACTAGGTAAGAAGTCTTTTTTCAAAAGCAGGCAACTATATGAAAGCATGAAAAACAACCCCCGATAACAACAAAACGCCATAAAAACTAAGGGACTAGAACATTTTCAAGGCAGGCAATTAGTAATTATAAAATTGCCAAGCTCCTGAAAAGAAGAATAGAATAATGAATTCATTAGAAAATACCCACCAGGCATTAAGGAGTAAAGAGAAGTTAATTGATGGCAAAGGAGAAAGATGAGTGTTGTTGGAGTGTCTATCATGGGCGGGGTGTGGGTTCTAGGTGTAGTTACACACCAAGAGGCCTTTGTTCTAGTTAGCTTCAGTCAGACAAAATATTTCTGGTAGTTTAGAGTGTTCTACTCTAACTCTGCTCATTGGAACAGAGCAGGTTTTATTATTCAGACATACAGCCTTATTTCTTAAAAGATAAGGATATGTTACTGTTGCTTCTGTTTCAGCATAATGTGCATTTAAAATACTTGATTCTTTCAGGCAATATAATTTTGAGGCCTCTGAAAAACATCTTTAGATCCTTGAAGACTGGGAAGTGTTCCCAACCCCACTGAGAGACCTACAAGGACTTCACAATTACCTCCTACCACAGAGGTATCCAGTTCATGAAGCTGGAATCCGGGGGGCAGAGTCCTGTGCACTCATGGGGAGTCTCATGGTTGGTAATGGGACAGTGCTAGACCCCAAGGGGTTGCCTTTCCAGCCAGAGCTCTTTCTGCCCCACCATCGGGTGGTTTATGCTTAACTCCTTTCTCAACTTTTAATTTTAGCCTTTTCAAGTCTGCAACACAAGGAAAGAGAAAGGAGTTCAGAACTTTCATAGGAGTTTGGAGATACAAATTTAGAACTCAGCTCAGCTACTAATGAACCTAGTATGGTCATGAAGAAGATCTCTTGCCCTGCATTCATTGAAAGATTCTCCATTGGGGAAATGGTTCTCACGGGTGTTCTTTTCTTTCATAGCACTTTCCATAATTGTCATCATCTAATGTCTTATTCCTGTTCTGGGGTGTGGTGGTTAAGAGCACAGCTAGACGGTGCAGCTGCAGTGCCTGGCTTTGAATCCTGGCTCCACCACTTAAGAACTGTGTGGACAAGTTACTCACTTTCTCTGTGCCTCAGTTTCTTCATCTGCAAAATGGGAGTAATGACAGACAGTGTAAGATAAATGAATCAATGAATGTGGAACACTTAGAATGATTCCTGGAACATATTAAGCACTATCTTTGTACAAGTTCCTTCTCTATCTTCTACCCAATCCCAAAGACAGATTATCTGCTTGATTAGGTCCTAGCCTTTTACCCCCCAATTTTATCTCTTGCTCCTTTCTCACTGTCACTAAACTATTTGCATTTCTCACAAACATTCCTGAAGTGACCATGACCTTGCATGGAATTCCCCTTACCTAGAATACCCTTTCCATCACCATTGCCAAACAACAATGTGAATAAAAAGACCAAACATGAAAAGGTGCTTGGAAAAGGAAACATACTCTTGATTTCCATTAGTGAAAGAGGTTACTGGATGCAAGAGGTAGTGAACTGGCTGCATGGTGCAAAACATGAACCTCCCATTCATTAGCTTTCATGATCCTTTGAGGAGGGTGATGCTTACCTGGTCCACTCAAGCATCCCAGTGGTTTTCCTAGGGTTAATAACTACCAACAAAATTGAGTGCTACCATACCATTAACCAATCATCCCAGAGCACCCTAAGATGCTTTCACATATTCCCTAATACCCAGAAGAGTTGAGACCTTTCCATTTGGTGCTCTCACTTGCTGCCTCTCCTTTTTTTCTGTGGTGAGGGGTGTAGATCAATGTTTAATGGTTTAAATGTTTTGTATTAGTTTTGTTTTTTCCTCTGACAAGATTTTGAGCTTTGTGGGTGCAGCACCATGTGTTGGTCATCTATAATAGCTGATATCTAGCATCGTGTTTGGAACATGATCTTAAAACTATTATTTCTTGATTTCCTGGAAAACAAACCCTTCCAGTTTTCTTCAAAATTCTCTCTTTCTTTCCTTTTTTTTTTTTTTTTTTTTTTTTCCTTTTCTTCCTCCTGTTTCTTTGCTCAGTCCTTTGGCAGTCTCTAGGTTTGTTTTTCTTTCCTGTCTTTTTAACCCTTTCGTGTACATGGATCCCATGGATTTAACCGCTTCCTACTACAGATGTCTTCACATCTACTTGATCTCGGCCTGCAACCCAACTGACGGCCATTATTACTTGTATGTTCATGTGAACCTCGAAGTAAGTCTACTCTAAAATAAATTCATCATATCTTGTCATTTAAAAGTGCTCTTCAAAACCCCATTCTGGATAGATTTCTTGGATGGTAAACTCAGACTTTATCATTTCTCTTTCCTGCCACTTCTAAGCAGTATTTAAGTGCTGACAATGTGGAATTTTTATTTCATATTTTTTGAATCCTCCTCAAAATCTTCATTGCCATTGCTTTAGTTCAGGTCCTGTCCTTTGTATTTTGGCCTAACAACAGCTTCCTAACTCCTTCATCACACAGGCATTTTAGAATAGGACAAGCCAGATGTTTTGCAGACTGATCCTCAATTTGGCTTTCCTATGTTTAGATTCAAGTTATACATTTTTGGCAGAAATAATACATAAGTAATGTATCCTTCCTTCTCAGTGCATCCCATTAGAAGGCATATGATGTCTCTTTGTAATTAATAAGTAATTTGTGGGAAGATATTTTGAGACTATGTAAATATCCTATTTCCTCATCAAATTTTCACCAAGCAGCTCTAGCAACCATTGATGATTCTTGCCTAAATAAATTATTACTATGATTGGTTGCAAAATGGTAATTTTCTGACTCCCTCAATCCCTGTTCATTTTTGCTTGGCATCTTACTTTAATCAATTCAATAAGATATCCATCAGTATGGACTCTTGGGTTCTTATTTTATTCCAAGAAGTATAATATTTTATGTCTTTTCTTGTTCTGATGTTTAAATTGTCCTAAATTTGGCCAGTGGAAGTTCCTTTGTGTTGGCTCCTTAGTCCTTTCTGATATGTCCTTATACCTTGACGAGCATATTGTTTATTGCTTTCATTTTTTATGAACATTTTGGCTACAAAATTGTGGGCTAGTAATTTTCTTTCAGTGTTTTAAAGATGTCTTCCCATTGCCTCCTGAAATTCCTTGTTTTAGTTGGTAAATCACTCCAAGGCTTATAGATGGCTCCCTTGATGTCAAAGTGTCTTTTTTTTTTTTTACCTCTGACTACTTTTAAAATTTTTCCTTATGTCTTTGATTTTTAGTGTTTTACAATTTTATGCCCAAATAGTTTTATTCCTCTTTATCCTGCTTTGGTTTTTAAAGTTTCATGAATCTGTGGTTTGATGTCTTTCAGTTTCAGAAATTTCCAACTAAAGTTTCTTCAGATATTGTTTCTGTCTCATGTTTTCTCCCTTTTCTTTGTTTACTCCCCTCGTGACTGCTATTGGACATTTTCACTATGTACTTACTGTGTATCTCTCCTAATTTTTTCCCTTGATTTCCATATTTTTCCTTTCTGTAGTACAATATGAACACTTTAAACTGTCTTCTAGTTTACAAAGTAAGTTTTCTACTTTGTCTAATCTGATATTAAATGCTATCAAATTCCTTTTTATCAGTGCATTTTAATTATGCAGAGCAATGGGCTTCATTGTGTCATATTTGTACATTATTGAATTATTAAGTGAATATTGAATTCATGTCAATTATTATGTTTTTCATATTTAAAAATTCCATTTGATGGGGCTGGGGTTCTGGCTTAGTGGTAGAGCACTTGCCTAGCATGTGTGAGGCAGCGGGTTTGATTCTCAGCACTGCATATAAATAAATAAAATATAAAGGTCCATCAACAACTAAAAAATATATTTAAAAAATCCATTTGACTTCTTAATCAGAAGTCTTGGCTGGAATTCATATTTTCTTGAACATAGTTATTCCAAAGCTCCTGTCTAATAATTCTGCATCATCTGTGCATCTATTTCTACTTGACTTTGGTCTTTTTTTTTTCCTTTTTTTATAATACTCATAATTTTTAGTTGGATGCTGGACATTGTATCCTGATTGTATTAAAAATGATAGTCTGGAAGGTGCTATCTCTCTTGTAAAAGAATTAGAATCTAATCTGTCAGCAGAGACTGTGCAATCTTGTTAAAGGTTTATTTTGGGGCTGTTCTATTTCGTTTTGTCTTTACTGTTAGGATGTGGACTTTCTGATGTCTCATCTGAGTTTCTGGATTATTTACAAGAGCTTTCTATGTTGGCAGGCCTTGAATTTCTATCCCTGATTCTTCAGAACACAAGGCTTCTAAAATCTTTGCTCAGTCCATTGGCCTTCTAGCTGCTTGTTCCTGATGGCTTTTTGGAGTCATACTTTGTGTGCAGCTTGGAAATTGGCCAAAACCTCAACTGGAGTTTGAACAGAGATTTTCAGGCTGACTTCTCTGTGGTTTCCTTCTTTCAGGTTTTGCCCCTCAAGTTCCAGTTGCTTCAGCTGTTCTAAAGACAGATGTGAGGACATCTGTCTTCCTGGATCACTGGGACCTCCCTTTTGTTAGGATTTTAGTCCTTCGTGCTGAAAACCAGCAGATGCCCATGGGGATGAGGCAGGGTGAATGTGGGTCTTACCCAGTGTTTTTCTTCTCTCAAGGAATCAGAGCCTCTCAAGTCCTCTCTGTATTGTTTGTTTGCTATTGTTTTATACACACATTTTACGTTTCTTGGTCAGGTTTATAGCAAATGTTAATTAATGGTCTAAATCAAACTTGCCACCATTTAGCAATTACATTAAATTTTTCAGAGATATTTTCCAAGCTCTGTGCTCTGGTTTGAATGCGTTCTCCTGTTTTAGTCAGTTTTTTCACTGCTCTGACCAAAAGACCTGTTAAGAATAATTTTAGAGGAGGAAAAGTTTTTGTGCTCATGGTTTCAGTAGATAGCTGACTCCATTGCTATGGGTATAAGGTGAGGCAGAATATCATAGTGGAATGGTGTGGAGAAGGAAAGATCAGAATGCAGCAATCAGAAAGCAGAGGGAGCCCCGCTCATCAGGGACAAAATATAAACTCCAAAGGCACACTCCCAGTGACCTACCTTAGCCACACCCTGCCTGCCTACAGTTATCATCCAGTTAATCCGTATCAGTGGATTAAGATAGATTAGGTTAAGGTTTCTCTTACCTAATTATTTTGCCTCTGAAGGTTCTAGCATTATTCACACATGAGCTTTTGGGAGACATCACATATCCAAACCAGACCAACTTATGAAAGTGCCTGTAATGGAAACTTGATCTTCAGTTTGAGAGTGCTGGAAGGTCAGATCCAAAGGGAGGTGTTTGGGTCATGGGGGCATTTCCCCCATGAATGGTCAACACTGTTTTGATGGGAGTAACTTATACAAGAATGAGTTCAGCCTCTTGTTCTCTTGCCCTTCTGTATGGAATGATGCAGAAAAAAGACTCTCAACATAAGCTGGTCCCTGGATCTTGGACTTTGCAACTTCCAGAACTATGAACCAATAAAGTTCCCTTTTAAAAAATTACCACCCAGTGTGGTGGCACACACATTCAATCCCAGGGAATTGGGAGGCTAAGGCAGAAGAATCGCACCAGGACAGCTTTAACAACTTAGCAAGACACTGCCCCAAATTAAAAAGTAAAAAGGACTGGGGGTGTAGCTCAGTGGTAGAACAACCCTGGGTTCAATTCCCGGTACTCCACACACAAATTACCCAGTTTGTGGTATCCTGTTATAGCATGTTATAATTTGGATCTGAAATATTCCCCCACCCCAAAGGCTCATTTGTTGAAGGCTTGGTTCCCAGCTGGGAGCACTGTTGGTAGGTGGGGTCTAGTTGGAGGATATAAGTCACTGTGTTTGTGTCCTTGAAGAGTATATCTTGTCCCCAGGTGTGCACGGACTCTCTCTCTCTCTCCCTCTTCCCCACCCTTTCCTGGCTACCATGAGGTAGGTAGCTCTGCTCCACCACATGCTCCCTGCCATGTTTTTCTGCCTCACCAAAGATCCAAAGTGATGGGGCCACATGACCATGGAATGAAGCCTTTAAATCATGAACCAAAGTAAGTCTTTCCTCACTTAAATTGATTTTCTCAGGAATTTATCACAGTGACAAAAAACTAACACATGGAAGCACAACACAGACTAAGACCCTCTCCTTGTGTTGTTGATATTTAATATTACGGAATGTGGTCAGAGAATACAGTCTGTATCGTGTATTAGTTCAAATGAAATTATCATTTTTGTAGGTCAATGTAGCTTAATATTGGCACTTTTAAAAACTTTGGTCTGTGATTCCTTTCTAACGTATTAATGTTTTGGAAACAACACTATGGAGATTATCATAATGGATCTGTATGGTTAAAAGAAACTGTGTTTGTTGGAGGTCAGCTCTCACTGGGCTTCTGGCATTGCCCTTTAATTGGCCAAGAGGTAGGGTCATGGCCACTATAAGCAATGGGGCACTGCTTTTTTCTTTCTAAAAGGGTTGACCTACTCTAGAAGGCCCATGCCTTCTTAGTGTGCAGTAAAACTGACCCTGCTATCATCAGCTACTACCAAATCCTTTTTTCTCCCTAATTATAAAAGTGCTGTTGAGGAGAGAGAAAGAGGGTTCAAAATCGAGCTGGCACAGTGACATATTGGAGCCTGAGGCAAAAGGAAAAATAAATACTATAGATCCTCTCTTTATTTAAAAATTAGGTATTTGATTCAACATAGATTTTTTTGTTTTAATTTTGATTTTTCAAAATATTGCATTAAATTTTATTTATTTTGATTACTGAGTTTTCAATGCCTCCTTATATTTTGTGCCCGAAGTGAGTACCCCAGAGCCTCATCCTGGTTTGGTCCCCGGGATGCTGAATTTTGTAGGCAGTGCACCTCCTGTTGAGAGCATTTTCTTCTGTCCAGGCAGAGGAGGGCTGGAGATTCACTGAGTTGAAGCAATGTGAGCTGATGGACCAGTTTGAACCACAGATCAAGATCAGAGTACCTTCCTCCCATGGGTAACTGACTGGTTAGAAAGATTTCTTACTCCAAGCAAGAAAAAGATTAGGCTTCACAAAAAGAAAAAGGCAGAGTTATCACCAAACAAACTTCTCCTCTCTCCTTTCCCGTGTGCTCTGGGAGGGAGAGGAGCAGAAAGAGGAGACCATGACTTTTTCCCACTATAGACCTTTCTGTTTCATCTACTTAAAGGAGAGAAGAGTAGTGATTCCTACTGAAACTGAGTTCAAAGTCTAAACTAGACTGAACTTTTAGGAATCAACAATGACCAAAAGTGAGGGCATTAAAGAATGCTAAAGGGAGTTTTAATAATATAAGGTGGAAGTTCTTAGATGATAAAAACTTCTTCATATCCCAGTCAATACCTCACAATAACTCCATATATACATATTGATAATAAGTGGAGTTTATTAAGGATATTATTAAAATCTTTCCTGTTAGTTTTTACTTTTCATTTGTCCTTAATTTATTTGATTCTAATAGAAGTGGATTAAATTTCCAACTGCTATTATTATTTTCTTTAGCTCTGCTGGCTATTACTTTATAAATTTTCAGGCTATGTTATTAGGGGGATATAAGTGCATGATTTTTATATAGCCTTGATATTGTTTCTTTCTTTTAAGTATTTTTTCTCTATTTAAATTATTTTTTCTCACATTAAAATTTTTAGCCTAGGTTTTTGTGAGTTCTGACTTGCCTAGAATATTTTCTAATACATTATTTTTAACCTTTCAGTGTTTCTTATGTTAAAATTTATTTCTCAATTTTATTATTTTCTATTCACTTTTTGGTTTTCTTCTCCCCATGTTTTCCACTGGATAAATTTAATTTTGTTTCTCTGAAGATTGCACACTCTAATTTTTTTAATGAATACCCCTAGCTTATTTATACCCCATTTCTACAGTTTACTTCCATCAACATCAAAAGCTTATCATAGACCACTCTTTCCTCTTATAATGAATTCCAGTAGTCTCTCACCTTTCTTTTTTCTGTGCTTCTGGTTTTGCTCTATGTAAGTTCTGGGAGTTTGAAATGGTCTTTGGTATCTTAAATATCACTCTGTTAGACTTTTAAATCTCTAGTTAATTTTGGGAGATTCTCTGTCACCCCTTCTTTATATTTCCTTCTCTACATCTTCTCTTTTTCATGTTGGGATGCTTGTGGGTTACAGTTTGAAAATTGTTCTTTAATTCCCCCTTTTTACATTCCTTTCATAACTTTATCCCTTTCAATACCTTCGGTTCTATGCTGTATCCATTCTGTTCTTCAACCAATTCAATCATTTGCTTTTAATTTCACTGATGTATTTTTCATACCCAGTCATTCTAATTTATTTTTCTTTGTAAGTTTGTTCCCTCTGTATCCTTGCATAATGCACTCTCATTCTCTTTCTAAAGACGTTTATTCTAGTTATGTTGGATTCTTGTCTGTCTCACGGAGCTGACCATCTTGGGTGTAGGCTGCTCCAGTCATTTGCATTGGGGATGCTTCCTGGTTGTCTTATTTTCTCCCCTTGAGCTCCCCCTTTATTCCCTTGGGAGCCTTAACTGCCTTCACTGGCCCTGCCAATAAGGGAGGAAGGGCAAAAGTCCAGATCTTGCCTGCTGCCTTATGTTCCAGTGCTGTGAATAAATAGTCCATTTCCCATCAATGGGAAATAAACACTAAGACTCTTGTGTCCATTAGAGACAAATTCTTGCAGAAAAATTATTGTAAATGACCTTAACACATATAGGGTTAATAAATAAAACAAAACACAACTTCAAGCTCTTCTATAGAATCTTCAGGATTTTTCCCCCTAGGTTTCTACTTAATATTAATTTTTACCTCAGGGGGAGAAAGGACCTTATGTAAAAATCCTTTATTCTTCCTCCCCCTCCCATGTATATTAAGTAACACAAAATTATTTTAATAATGTGATACAGAATCTGGAGACAAAGCACTTTGGTCTACAAAAGGGAACCAATTTATTTCATAAATCATATTCTTTTGCTCCTTCCAGCAACTTCCCTTTTCCCTGGGAGGGGGATGTTATTATGTTCTATGTGTGGCTCTTTGTGTAGTTTTAATTTATCATTAAGTAACACTTCGCTTTTTAACATAAAGAATTCAGTGTGCTTGATGGAGCAGTGCTCCATGGAAAGTTAGTTTGCAGCAACAACTGTTTGGAGCAGAGGAGTTTATTAATTTATCAGAACCTTATGTTCAATTTCAGATTTCTCAGCATAGGAACCAACAATCAGCTGCACCTGTTGCCAATTAAAGTATTAATGACACATCAATCAAAGAAAAAATCACTGGGAATGGAGATTACACAGGCTCTGTACTCATGTCAGTTTTTGGAAGTCATCCTTTATTTCAAAAATAAGTGAGATCTACAAACCATACACTTCAATCTGCACTCTTTTCTTTCCTAGAAAATGATTTCAGTAGCTGAATGTCTTAGACGGTGTGGCCAAATGCCACACTGGAGGAAACTATGTATTTAAAAAAGCAATAAGGTTGCTCTACCTGTGGAGAGTGGCAGGACCCTGTTAAGATTTTTTAAAAGCTTGACAAAAGTTAATTACCAGGTTTATGAAAAGATGGATGGACTCTCCACTGTGCGATGGGTGCCTATGTGTTCTTTGAGGAAATCCATGGTGCTAACATTGGAGAGTCCAGCAGAGAAGCCTGGGCCTTTCGATTCCTCATTTTGAGTGAGTGACTATTTCTAGGGGATGGTTGGCATAGAGGTTGGGAATGAGGATGGCAGCTGGAGGCAGAGACAATTGAAGGGCATGGGTTTATAGAACCCTACACATGTTAAAATCCTGGGTCGACTGTGCCCTTGATCTCCTTAGCCATTCTAGGAAACAATTTCTTGTTGCTTTATGCTTTTTGTATAATAGGCAGATGGGACATCAAGTGGAGAGTCTCACTATATCTAAGGGTTTCTGGCAGGTAACCAGCTCGGCAGGAGGGTGTCAAAACTAGGAGAAACAGGTAAAAGCAATATAAAGTTTTGCTCTTGGGAGGTGTCCAGTTAATATGTGTTGATCAGTGGAACAAAAAAGGCACAACACAGCACCTGCCTCTGAGCTTATATTCTGACTGATGTAAAATGCATGTATACCTGATGTTTCCCTAATGATATAAATTCAGCCAGTCCTAGAATATTAAGTCCCTGCTTCAAAGGGCAAATGTCACCATAGTATCACCTACAAATTTTGTAAATTAGTATAGAGAGCAGACTGTACTTGCCATAAAATCACCTACTTGACACTATTTTCTTTTTTTAGTATTGCTATAGTTTGGATGAGTGGTCTCCAAAAGTGCATATGTAAATTCTGAGTCCCCAGGATGTTGGTATTGGGAGGTGTTAGGGACCTTTAAGAGGAGGGGTCTTGTAGGAGGCCCTTAGGTCATTGGGAGTGTGCTCTCAAAGGGCATTATGGGACTCTGGCTCTTGTTTTCTCCACCTCTGTTTTGCAGCTTGAGATGTGAGCACTTACTCCCACACCCATTCTCACCCTGATGTACCATCCTCACCAGAGGCATAAATCAATAGGGACAACCAAACTTGAACTTGAACCTTCAAAACCAAATGCCAGAATAAATCTTTCTTTATTTTATTAGTATACTGTGTCAGGTATTTCATTAGAGTTATATAAAGCTGACTAATACAATATCCCAGTTGTCTCTACTTATCTCAAAAGTTTCCAGGTATCCTCAGAATATACTTTAAAGAAAAAAATCCATTGCAATATAATAAATATACCAATGTCTCAACTGTTTTGAATGGCCAAGGAATGGGAAAGAGAGATGTGTCCATAAAGAATACTCCATGCTAGAATGGTTTGAAATTACCGCTTTCAAGTACAATTAGGATTTCACTTCTTCATTGTAGAATACTTACATATTTTGTTTTTCCTATTGATCATCTTTGAAGATCTTTTGTCTATTCATTGTGGTGCAATGAACTTATGAATAATATTAATCCAGTTTCCATTACTGCCATTCTACATCCTAATCTTAAGTCATTGGTCATTGCATATGACCAATCATATATCTCCTCATCTTGACAAACAGAGTGCTCCATGGGGTGAGCACCTGTTCAGAGCAAGGTCAGGCACATTGTTTGACACAGGAACTCCATGCCTGAAGAGTTGCTTTTCTTCTGGGTTTTAAAAGCAGGAATTCTAGAGGCTGTTCTTCCTTTCTGCAGTGAGGTCACAGCACAAGGGATATCACTGTGCAAAGGGAAGAGAGATACAAACTGAGAGTGCAGTGGGAGAGTCCTGTGAGCAGGGAATCCCTGGGTTCAGTCCCTGTGGTCTTTGCTGCTGCAACCCTTCACTCACTCAGTTCTGGCAGTTCTTTAACATCTCTCCTGGTCTTGCAAGCCAATGCAATTTTTTAAAGCTCTTTTGAATTAGGTTTCTTGCTGCTTGTAACTAAAAGAAACTGACTAATGATTCATGCTACAGGTTCTGAAACATTCTCTTCAGAGCCCCTAATATCTCAGGAACCCAAATGTCCAGAACAGGTGTAGATATAATTGTGGAAATCTCTGTGTTGTGCAAATATACCCATCTGACATTCAGTTTTCAGTACACTATGTGTATACACCAGCATGCTCAACCCTGGTGCTGCTAACATTCTGGACTGAATAACTCTGGGCATCGCAGAGAGTTTAACAGTATAGCCCCAGCCCTAGCTTCTACCCACAAATGTTGGTAGTATCACTGTCCCAACTGTGACGAAGGAAAAAACAAAACAAAACAAAACAAAACAAAAAACCAAAGTGTCCCCAGGCATTGCCTGATGTCACTAGGCAAGAGGAAGTGCAAAATCAGTCCAGTGAAGAACCACTGGTGGACACAGGATGCAAGCTTCCTAGAGCAGGTTTTCTTTTTCTTTTCTTTCTTTTTTTTTTTTTTTTCAGTAATATATTCCAAGTACTGAGAACAGGGATGGCCTCATAGTAGGTACTCAATTTACATTTAATCAATGAGAAATAAAGGACTCGAAGTAAAAGGAGTATGTTGTTGGAGGCATTTCTAGAATCAAAAACAAAGAAAAGAAACTCAAGGAAGAAAAACATGTCACTGTCTAATTCTGTGACCACCAGCGCTAAAACAGAGAAGAGAAAAAGAAAAGAATAAAAGAAATGAAGCACATACAGCACACATAATTTGGCAAACTAAGAATATCATGTGCAGTACAGTTCATTTTAATGTGGAAAGTGGAGTTGGGTCAGGAAGGAAAGGAAATGTTGGTTTTAGAAATTCTGCTTAAAACACTGTGGTTTTCTACATTCTATCTCACTCTTTTCTTCTTTCTAAACAGAACATTATAGACCAGCAGTAAAGACTGATTTGGGGCCAGGGTAGTTACAACAGAATCTGGAAGAATTCCATTCCCTAGGAATGATGTGTACTTCTTGAAGTGTTATCTGATTTCTACATCTTCCTCAATAGTTGCTCCATCTGGATTAAAATGATCAACATACAGAAGAACTACCCAGAGATGTGATCTTCCTCTTATTGCAACTTAATTTTAAAATATGCAAACTAGAGAATTTAATTTTACAATAATTTTTCCCACAGCAAAGGATAACTAATATATGAAAATATGCATATTCTTGGCAAGACCAATGTAACATTCATAAAATGACTTATATGATCCAGTCACATGATGTTAGTCAGACACAAATTACGTGCACTTCGTGTCCAAGCAGAGCAGTGATTACAGATTGTAAGTTTCTAGCACAACCCCTCCTGTTTATCAGAAAAGAAATATTTCAAGTTTGGAGTGTTCCTCAGTGGTAGAGGTTTGCCTAGCATGTATGAGGCCCTGAAATCTCCAGCCTCACTTAAAAAAAAATAAAGAAAGAAAAGAAAAAAATCCAGAGCTGTTTCCAAACTGTATAGGCATACTCTCACACTCTGTTTCTCCTACCTGCCTGCCTTGTACCTGACCTGCAAAAGATTATCATGGACTGAGTCCTTTGCAAATCCTTAAGTTCTTAAGAAGTGTGACTTTTGACTTTTCAGTTTTATCACCAGTCTGAATTAGTTTACTTTTCAGCAGTGTTTCACACCAATCAGTTTCCTTTATTTGTTTGGTGGAGTAGAGCACAATCAAGCCCCAAGGAAAGGAGATCCTGGGTGGTCAGCCAGGCTCCCCCAGCTAAATGATTCAGCCTCTGCCTCAGCCGCAGAACAGGCCATCAAATTTCATGCCTCAATAATATTTAAATCACTGGATGTTGTGAGAGGCAGGATGGTGTGGGCAAAGGCTCTCTGGAGTTAGGCAAACCTAAGTTTGCACATTTACTATCTGGGGGACTTCGGCAAGTGAGGTGTAGGAGCCTCAATAGGTACCATGTGTGAAATGTTTGCAAGGTGATACTCAAAAGCCTGTTATATTCCACCCCCGCAGGGGGTGCCATTGTGATCAACTTCATTCAGGGCCACTCACAAATAATGAAAGTCAGGAGTGCCAAGATCTATAATACAATTTTACTGTTCAAATGCCAATAACAGAACACCATTGAGGATTACAGATTTCCAGTGTTTTCATACTTCTTGTTTGGTCTGTGGACCAGATTTGCTGATAGACTGCAGGTGGGAGTTAACGCCTTAGTTTCCTGGTTAGTTTTTTACCTCTGAGGTGTCTAGACTCAGAATTCAAATCTTCAAGGAAGTCATGAGGTGGCTGATGATGATCTTCTGCTTGCACTTGATTGTACTTGGTTGTACTCTAGCCTAGACCAGAACTTGCCTGGTCTTGCTTGCTTTGCTTTTGGGAATAACAGAATCACTCCATTTAAATGAAGCCAATTACTATCCTACTGAAAACTGTAAAGCAGTGGCCATTAAATCCCCATCCTAATCAAGTAGTGAATGCAGATGTCTAATCTACAAAAGGAACACTCACCTTGCCAGCAAAGGTCTGAATGTTTGTAGGTGACCATATTAGGAGGAGGGCCTTTGGAGGTCCCTTATAAAACAGTACACAGAAAGCTACCTTAGCCCTTCCACCGTGTATGATGACATAGCTAGAAGGTGGTGCTGCCTACAAGGGACCAGATACTGAGGTTGCTGGAACCTTGATCTTGGACTCCAAGCCTCCAGAATTGTGAGAAATAAATTTTTACTATTATCAGTCACCCAGTTTATGGTATTGTGCAGGGCAGCCTGAATGGACTACAACAATGTGACAAACAGGTAAATTATTGAGCAATCTGAAATCAAGAAATCTAACTCCAGAATACTGAAAGTTTCTTACTAGAGTGATCCAGGGTGTCAATTTCTATTCCACAACTGAAGTTAATATTTTACTCTAAGAATAAATACATCCTGGAATGTAGACAATACCGCAGCCACCTATCTTAGGAATATTTGCATTAACTTTCCAAAGGGCCAGCAAGCTTAGAGTCATTACTATCTGCTTGTGATGCTGCACTGAATACTGTGTAAATTGAAGTAAGCTTTGCCTCTGGCCTTAAGAGGATTTTAATCTACAGTGTACACCACAGATGCAGATAAAAACTATATTGCTCTATTGGGAAACGTCAATAGAATATCAGTAAGAGAAACTTCTAATTGTTTGTTTGCTTTCATTATCAGATGGCTAAGTTTGAATAAATAATTGTAACCTGGGTAGGTCAGCAGAATGCTTTGAACCATGAAGGATTATGTGCTCATTTCCAAGTAGTTTTTGTTTCCTGATGCTCTGTGCTCTAGGCTGCCCCCATGTCTTGCCTGAGTCTTGCTTTTGTTCACCTTTTCTGGTCATTTTACCCCTTGAAAGACATACCACAGCCTTTAACACAGCTGGTGAGGCCCTGCTTATCCCCTGTGTTTCAGCTTTGCCAGGTTGTCCCCTGGGAAACTTTCTGATCTATGAAGTATGGTTAGTGGATCTTTCATGTGCTTCTGCAGCTCTTAATAGTTGCCCTGATCCTTGCCCTAGATAGGAATATAATTATTTACACTTTTGAATGCTGACTTGTTTCTAAGTGCAGTGATCAGGAAGTAGTAAACACTTCCTGTTTACTACTGTAGTCCTAACATCAGGCACAGTGCCTGGTAAACAGTAGATACTGTTAAAGCAAATTAAAATGGAGACAAGGCCAGGAAAATTCCAGAGCAGACCAGACCACTTAAGTCTTGAAGGTAATCTTAACCTTGCTTGCAATGCAAACATAACTGAACCTTGACTTGAACTACTTCTTATAGATGCTTATATTAGAGAAAAACAAAACCTGAACCCAACCTGCAGAAGCCACCAAAGCACTTACATAACTAGGGAGTTCCCATGAGGACAGGCCAAATGCAACTGTATAGCTGGAACCCAATCAGATTTTGTCTCTCTCTTGCATTGGCCTTTGCCCAATGAAAGTTTGTGCCTTGCTTTTTTCTCCAGCAGAATCCCAAACCCTCTTTTGATTTGGTGTTTCCTAACTCATGTATGGTTGTTTGCTTAAATAAACAATTTAAAATTTTTGTTGTCTCAGTTTTTATTTTCAACAATACACAGAAAAAATATTTTGTTGAATCAGGGGACTGTTTTTTCAGTGGTTTAGTTGCTCTTTGCATTGGTGTCTGTGCTGACTTCCAGAGTGCTGCTGTCCCACAGGACTTGTGTGATGACAGTAATACTCTGCACCTGTGCTTGTCTAATGCTGTAACCACTAGCTACGTGTGAACACTAGAAATGTGGCTAGTCAGGCTATGGAACTAAATCCTTGATCATATTTAGTTATAATTAATCTAAATTTAGATATTTCTGTGAAGACAACCATATCAGCATAGTCCTAGAAGCTCAATATCAGACTCATATACAGTCAAATTTTTTTTTAGAAAATAGGTCTACAGATGTGTTTTCCAGTGGTAGCCGCGAGCCACAGGGGGCTATTTAAATTTGAATTAGTTAAAATGGAATACAAGCTCAGTATTTAAGTTTCTCAGTCACTAGCTACAATTCAACTGCCTAAAGGCTTTATTGGGCTGGTAGCTACCATATTGGACGTCACAAAGGAAATTTCCATTGTCACTGAAAGTACTAATGGACAGTACTGCTTTGGAAAAGGGCTTACCTGACTGCAAAGATGCATACTGTCTCCAGACATAGGGAGGGGGGATTTTACCACTATCCTCCTAGTGAGTCTTGACTAAGAAGACGATAAAGAAGAACTGGTTAGAAAACTGGGTTCACAGTGCCTCTGGGAAGCTGATATCCAACTTTTACTTGCCTTATCTGCAATAGGATATTGAGCCCTAGATCCCAGGGTAACCATAAATTAAGGATACTGATGAGAACAAAGTGGCTGACACCACCGTGGAAGTCCAACTTGACTCAGACAGGCGTTCTCTTGTGAGAGACTGTCAGGGCCAATTTCAACACTCCCAATTCAGACTTCTTATTTATTCCCAGACATGTCAGCCAGCAAGGTTGCAGTGCCCCTTTGACCCCCAGCTGCCACCTGATTCCCAGAAGATAACTTCTTCCCAGAGCATCTCTTTTCTCTTCATTCGCATTCAGCTCTAAGATTGGCCACCCCTCCTCCCCACGAGGCAGCTATTGGCAGCCACTCCTGTCTTTGTTGCCTCCAGAATGGATAACCACAATGCTTCCCTGGAAGACCACCCAGAAGCTTCAGCTGGCGGAGTATGGTGCTGTCCATCTGCCTAAAGGCACCAAAGGCACCAGGCATGCAGTGCCAGGAACACCTGCGCTCCTCAGTTGGCCATGGCTACCTCATCACTTCGCAGTTGACAGTCAAGGTGCCATCCCAATGCCCACACTGGAGATTGCTACTTTGGAGGTTGTCTCCTCCCCCTCAGCAACACCACAGCAGTGGGATGCGGATCAGCTAAGAATGGTCCTGAGCAGGGGGCTAAAGTCAGGGCATTTTCTGAGGAATTCACTTCTGGGTTGACAAAGCCAACGTCTCTGTGTTCTGGGACACAGTGAAAAAGCCATCTGTTAAGCGAGACTTCTGCCATGAAGGGCAGTTCTGGGAGTGGATTTTTAAATAGTGCTCTTCTGTTCTCATGTACATTCGGAACTTTAAAAATACATTAGTATAAGCTGATTAATTGCAAGCTTTCGGTTTCTCTTAGGAGTCCTCTATTGATTGTTTTTTTTTAAAGTCGACTTTCTCATCAACTTTGTGAATCTTCACCAGAACAGCTGATGGTTCCTTCACTCGGCACGTCACCCTTCATAATCCCAATTTCTTAACCTTCAGCCACAAGAAGGACTTTGCTTTAGTTGTTTTACTTCTCCCATTTACTTCCTCTCGTCCCCACTTCACCGCCCGTGTTTTAAAACCACAACCATTAAAAAAATTTTTTTTTAAAAAAACACTTAAATATCACCCCCCCCACACACTTAAAAATGTCTTGTCAGATTTCTTCCTCTTGTTTGCTTCAGAAAGTGGTGCTTTGATTGTCCATTAGAGAGTTGTTTACATTTCTCCAAAAGCTCCATTTAGTTTCCTTGACAAGGTGGAATAAGTGACTGGCTGTGATGGATAGAGGCACCTGTCCTAATGGCTGCTCACACTGTGCCCACCAGTGCACGTTACATTGATAAATTGACAACAGTTGGGACATGCTCTGCTAGCAGCAAGAATGAGGCTACGAGGACAAACACAGGCGGTTAGACAGTCTGCTTTAATATTCCTGGGAAAGGTGTACAGCCTCCTAATCTAACACCCCAACAGCTGCGGTGAGGAATTAGTGCACAAGCACAATTTCTTTGTTACCTTGACGCTATTCCTGCTAGTTACTCTAGAATTATATCCACTGTAGAAGATTCCTCGGTCTTCCAGTTCAGATGCCTGTGATCCTTGAGCTGATTGACCTAAAGAAAACTATCTAATGGGATTAGGGTCTTCTGTTATTTTAAATTTGCATAATTCTAAATTTCTTCACTGAAGACTTTTCTTCTTTCTCTGATAGGAAGAACAACAAGGACAACAGAATGTGGCCTATTAGCTATGGGTTGGTAATCAGGGAACTGTGAACCGGAGCCTTAGTCAACACTAAGGTGTTAATTATCTGGAATAAGAAGCTCAAGAGGTTCCAAATTTGAAGTAATGAAGAGGTAACTGCCTGTCACTACACCCCACTCTGCTGGGGGTCTGAGGAGGTGTTCCCTTCTGCATCCTACTTACCCCATTCATTTTCTTTTTTCCACTCTGTTGGTCTCACGTTACCTTCCTTGAAGCTGGTGCAGCCTGCATCTCTGCAATGGAATCTCCCCATGTTGACAAAGGGTGGATGCAGGCACAGGGCTCCACAGGCAGATCCAAGATTTCTCAGCCTGCCTCCATGATGTCCCTCCTCTCAGATAAGTTGGGAGCATCTGGAGCAAAGTGGTGGGTGGGTCTGCTGACACAGCCTGGCCAAGAGCAGCAGCAGCCCGCAATCTTCGCCAGCCCCTGGCTTCATCCATTACACGCTTATCGTAACTGAAGACTAATCTAAAGGAACAAATGACCACAGAGAAAATGCTGCCACTTAAAACAAAGTCATAAAGAGAGAGAGAGAGAGAGAGAGAGAGAGAGAGAGAGAGAGAGAAAGGGGGAGAAAGAGAAGAGGGAGAACACACAGGAGCAAAAGAAGCATGGACATAATAATGTTTTCCTGAGTCTCGCTTTCAAATGGCCTAGTTACTGATTTTATGATAAGACACAGTTTGCCTTTGTGATTTGCATGGGTAATGAAGCAATTAGCAGCCGTCATATATAAAACATACTAGTTCTTCACTAGACACCAAACAAAATGGCATGACACAAGATGAACGGTGCGGTGAGTCTCGGCTTTGGGCACATTCTACTTTACTTGGTGTGGAGTTTTGTTGGAAGCCGGGTTGCCACTCGCTTTGCATTAGAAGACTAGACTGCGGTTAGTTTGATGTGAAATTCTGACTGGCTGGCAGTCGCCTCCACTCCCCACCCCCTAACTGCTACTAAATTTCATTTCAAGTTATAATTATTGACATTGGAAACAGCTACCCGTATCACAACAACAAAGCAACAATTATACAGGATCTGGTGTTTCTCATGCAAATTACAGCAATAAAATACAGGAAAATCCGGCCCACTTACAGACCAGTTTTTGTCTTTGGAGAACACAGTCTGAACTATTTGGTTAACTAAATTAAAATGTAAATCTTGGCTGGCTTTTCTTCTTAGATAGTGATATGAAACAGTTTCTAAAAGACAGAAAAAGCTTAAGGGACCACATTTCAAACAACTTGTCATGAATATATTTTTTTAATGAATTAGGTTTGAAAAGCTTAACTGTCTATAACAATCAAGGATTCTAAAATGCTGTTCAAATAGGAGGCTGTAAGGAGAGAGGGAGTCCTGCATATTTACCCCTTATATTTTTGTTTATAAAGGAACTTGGGACTTTGGAAGAGCACAGTAATAGAGTCCCTCACGGTCTCACAAATCAAGCCATCTCCCTTTCTCCCGGTTGGTGTAACGTGTATAATGAGACATATAACCTAGAGAAGGAGATTAGTGAGCATTAAAACTGAATTCTTTGATTTTATTGGAGTTGCTTTCCTTCCTGTCTTTGTCTCTTCTTCCACACAAAACCTGAGCGGTGAAAGTGTCACAGTAAGGGAGGACCAAATTAAAAAGTCAACCACGGTGGCATTAGCATTAGGGAGCATGGTATGTGCAGCTGCTTGGAGTTCCGTGAAGAACCAGAAACAATAGTTTGGAATCTATAGGGAAATGATATGGTTTCTGATCCGTTATCATTACTGCTTTTAGAAAACAAAACTAAACTCAACAAAGAACCCCTCAACATATATAAAAAAGGGCTGGATCCACAAGGCTCAATCAATACTACAGAAGACAGCGTCAGAGAAAATAAGAAGAAAAGCCACTGCTCCCTGCCCTTGACCAGGGTTTAGCTAACAATGCATCTGCTTTGAAAGCCATACCTCTGAGTTTGACCACAAGTAAATTGACCCGTACAAAACCACGACAGTGGAGGATAGTGACATTTAATTTATGTATTTAATTTTTTTATATATACAGGGAAAAGCAATGGGGTGATCACATCTCATTTATAACAAATCTGATCTTTAAAAGGCAATAATTTTACAAATGCACTTTTGCATTAAGAATACTGTTATCATAAGCATGGAGCAAACACTGTGTGGGCAGTCACTCTGACTTATAGCAGCTCCGTACAGCCACTGCAAGATAACCAAGAGTAATGGGTTTTGATAATCAGGCCACACTATTAATATAACATGAACCACAAGTGCTTTTGTACTGCAGCTCTGGTTAAACTAGCAAATCTCATTGGAATAAAGAAGGGGTGGGGAGTCATGTTCTGTTTCTGCTACTTCTGCCCTGAAAAATATGCCTCAAGGTGCTGTCTTAGGTGTTTCATGTCTTAGGGAATGTGTAGCAGTGCTGAAGAATGTTTCCCTTTAGGCTCTCGGGCCCTTTCTGCTCAACCTCCACCCGCTAGGTCAGAATTTAGGTCTATGAAATGTAGCAGATGGATTTCCAATGGCAGTTCTGTTGGCTGGGGTAAAGCTGGTGGAACATTCGAGGTCCATAGCAAGCTGGGTTTATGCTGGTCTCTCACTGGTCTGTGACTGTTGAAATATTGCTGCATGTAAAGGGACTCATTTTGGCTGATGTGAGCAAAGGGGAATGCTGCCCCTTCATCGTAAATGTTAATGTGAAGGAAAATACGAGGGAAGCACTTCTGGTGGTGAGAGTCAGCAACATAATCATAACAAGTAAAACCAGGCTTACGCATGTCACTACAATGTTTATTCATATGGTGACATTTACTGTAACTTTCCTCTCAAAGGCAATGCTTTCCTCCTATTTTAACAACCCAGAAACCATTATGAAGTTATATTTGGACCATGATGTGTATCTCTGTCATGTAGCTCCCCATTTCCTAGGACATGTTCACTGGGGGTGAATTATATCTTGGAAATCAATGCTTGAGCTATTTCTGTAAACTTGAGGAGTTCTGTATGTTTTCAGTAAAGAAATACACACTTCCTAAATTTCATGATGGGGAGAGAAATTTAGAAAAAGACAGATTAAGGAAAATTAGGCTCCATAATTATTTAAGAATCTTTTCCAGTGCCATGTTTTTTTCATAAAATAATGGGAATCAGGAGTGGGTCTCTCTGGACCACTCCTCTGTGCATGACTAAGTGTGCATGCTCCTAGAATGCGACTGTGGCCACTGTCATACACTATCTTGCAGTGTTATTCATTCTTTCATCATTTATTGAGCACTTACTACATGTCAGTAAATAGACCAGGTATGGAGGAGGACGAGGAAGTGAATCTGCCTGAAGGAGATCAGAATCTGGTAGGAAGGAATAGACATGGAGAAAATTAATCATAAAACTTGGAAGACCATGACAAGAAGTCCATTCAAGCTGCTGTGAGAAAGGATACATCTACATGGAATCAGTGAAGACTTTGAAGCATTCAATGTGAGCCTTGGATATTCTGTATGTTTTGCAAACAAGTTTTTATCTTCTCTACTCTGCTGTTAATTTAGATTAGTCACATCTAATTAATACTTATATCCAGGACTATATCCAGTGAATGTCTGGTCTACAGATACTTACCTTCATTGATAACATTTATAGAGTACTCTGTATGCCTCCATTTAGGCATTGTTACAAATACCTCTTATCATGTTTAACTTTAGTAGTGCCTCCTGAAGTTAGCTCTGAACTAGGCACACTTTACAAAGGGAGCTGAGGCACTGAGAAGTTAACAGAATTGTCCAGGCTCACAACTTTAAGTGGAGAAGGGGGACTGGAGCAGGGCAGTTGGTCTGACCACAGAGACATTCCTTATCCATACACTCTGGTCAACAAACATGGCATGAATGTTGAGTAAGCCGGGATGACTTCTTCAGCAGCTATAGCTGTAGAATTTCTTAAGAATACTTAGCTCAGGTAATGAAACAAACAAACAAACTCATCAGGGTGCATAAAAACTGCTCTCTGCTTAAATTATTTATTTTCACAAGAAAGAAAGTCAAGCAATTGTCCACAATGTATCTATTCTCTGGAAAGCCTCGAGGTTGTGGATCACCAAGAATAGTCTTGACTTACACTGATTTTTTTAAAGTTTTTTATTGTTTGATGAATACATACCATCATCCTCCAGGCCTCACATCTGGTGTCCATTCTGGTGTTATCATCCCGCAATGTGATGAATATCATTCATATGGTAACTATGGGTTTCTGTGCACTGAGTCCCGGGTCCCCTTGCTCTTCCCCATGAACTGCACACCAATCCTGTCCTGTCAGGGAGGGATTTATGACCTCTAGTTCAGAAGATGAGCAACAGCTTGATCTTGTTTTCACGAATCTCAGTGGTGTGGATTGTAGAGACCTGGTGTACCAGCCAGGGAGACAATAAGCGATGGTGTCCTATACACAAGCAAGTGAGCTGCATGCAGACACCTGCCCAACTGGAAGTGAGGAAACTAATGTGCTCAGGAACAGCAACCTTCTGTATTTCACTGGGTTCAGTCTCTACTTAAACCCTTTCTCCACAATAGAGTTGAACTTGTCTGTTTTTTAAGACTAAGACATGGAAAAATGCATATGAAACCAAAAAATAACATTTATTCTTTTAAAACCTGGCCAAGAGCAAAAAAGAGCTATAATATTCAATTTTGTTGAGGTTGTTGAAAAATGGCCCTTCTTGTACATCACTACATGGAGTGCAAACAAATGTCTTCTTGGTAGTTTGGAGAGTTTTTCCGAAGCTATGACAAAAGTACACATAGTTCCCTGGCTAGTAATTGATCATAAGGAAACAAATAGTTATGAACATAAGCATTTGTACATAGTGATGGACATCTAAAATTATTTCAAATGTTAAGAAGCAGAAATAGCCTAAATGTTCAGCAATAGGGAAGCGAATAAGTACATTTTAGTATGCCTATAAAATAAAATACCAAAAAGCAGAGTTTAGAACTCTACATACAATATTATCTAGGTTTAACATGAAGAAAACGCATCACAGGAGATGCAGGTAATATAGCTTCATGGTGAGATTACTGATGCCTTTTATTTTTCTTGTTTATATGCTTTATATTTTTTCCAAATTTTATAGCATGAACATTTATTGTTTATCTAGTATAGGTAAAAGCAAATGTGAAGCACTATTCAGAAGGCTGTGGAATGCTGAAGATCCATCCAGAAGGACCTAGGCTTTCTGTGAGGACAAGGAGTGACCCCTGTATTCTCAATGCTCCCTCTCCACTGATGGAACTGTAGGGCTTTTTATTACCTTTCCAGTACATTCCAAGAAAAGCAGAACTTTTTGATGGTGTATAAGAAAGCAACTACTAAAAGAACTCAGAAAAGGAATGAGTGTGTATATTCCTATACATGAGTATATTAAGAATTATATTTCCAGGAGAAAAAATATGAGCAAATTGATCTGCAGAACTTGTGAGAAAACTCTGAAAAATTTCCTCCTTCCTCAGTTCTACAAATCTAATTTTTCTCTGGGTGAGTTAGTTTGTGGATTGTGGACATAGGTGTACAATATAGATTGCTTTTTACTTTGCAAGTGGTAATACCTAACGTTAACAAGTCAAGCATTATGAATAGATTTCAGCATGAAGTTTTCAAGATAAGAAGAAATAGGGGGGAGCAGTATTTAAAGCAGACATGAACATTCCTTTCCTCTGACTTCCCTATCTAGATAAAGTATTGATTCCTACGTGGCTACATTGTTTGCAAGGGAACATTGCTGGCAGCTGCTAATTACTCTACCATAGGCCTGGGAAGATGAAAATGCTGGCCCATTCTGTAAATGCTTCTGGTTTCAAGAAATGGATCAACTCAGCCATAAAGAAGAATAAAATTATGACATTTGTAGGTAAATGGATGATGTTGGAAACTGTTATGCTAAGTGAGATCGGCCAATCCCCAAAATCCAAAAGCTGAATGGTCTGATAAATGAATGATGATGCATAATGTGAGGGGGAAAGATGGCAAGAATGGAGGAAAGATAGCTAGCATAGAGGGAAGGGAGGGGTGGGGGCGGGTGGGGGGTAAAATCAATAACAGAGTGTGTGACAGATATCATTGCCCTGTGTACATGCCTGAAAGCACAGATGGTATGACTCTACTTTGTGTACAACCCTTGAAACAATAGCTGTACTCCATTTGTGTTCAATGAATCAATAAGTAAATAATAAAAAAAAAGAAATGGATCAAGGGCTATGGGTACAGCTCAGGGGTAGAACACTTGTTTAGCATGCTCAAGGCCCTGGGTTCTACTTCCAGTAATGTCAAAAAAAAAAAAAAAAAAGAGAGAGAGAGAGAATAAAATAATTCTGACTTTTCCAGAGATTGCCCAATTACAGCATCACTCTCAATTATATTCCAGCTCACAGTTGGCATTCATTCATTTATTCAACATTAACCTAATTGCTATTATGTAACAAGAAACAAGAAGTTATATTTTACTTCCAACCTGTTAGGGATTGTTTGACTTGAGGCTAATTCCTTTTTCATATTCTTACACCCAAAATGGTACTTGGTATATTTATATTTTAACTTAAAGTGAGGTAGAATAAGTTTTTAGAATTTTATTTTATTCCTTAGGAACATAAAATAACATACCATAGAAGAAATCTTGCCTTCATATTCGAGAATGTGTGTGCACATACTTGTGAGTTTGAATGGGTTCAGTACTGGAAATAAGCTTTGTAGATAACCTGGCAGACAATGCATGTTCAGGAAAGTGACAGAACTTTTAAAGTCATTTAAAATGTTATATTTAACTGGCAATATAATTTTCATGTAGTTATTTGAAGAAAAACAAAAATGTTTGAGTTTTACAACTTTCAGATTTGGGTAGCAATAACAACTCATGTTAATTATACTCATAAATGATTGTACTAAAACAATTCAATAAAATGAACTGTATTGTTTAACATAAATACACTTAAATTTTCATTAATTTTTGGGGGGGAGTACTGGCGATTGAACCCAGGGGTGCTTAAACAATGAGCCACATTCCCAGCTGCCCATCCCCCCTTTTTATTTTGAGACAGGGTCTCTCTAAATTAATCAGGTCCTTACTAAACTGCTGAGATTGGTCTCAAACTTGTAATCCTCCTGCCTCAGCCTCCTGAGTCTCTGGGATTACAGGCATGCACCACCATGCCCAGCAGGAATCAACTTTCAGTAATCCTACCTTCTCATTTAAAAGTAAGGAAATATGTATAGACAAACTGAGAAACTAAATCCATTATTCTATAGAGAGCCAGCAGTGTGCCTAGCATCTGATTGAGGCTTTCTGACTTCCTTCCTTATCACCCTGTCTCAGTCTACATGGCACAAATGGCTCCACTAAAATTCTAAAACTTTGTGTGAATGAATTTGTTGTCAGTTTTTCTAGTGACAGACCAACCTACTTGTAAGAAAGGTCAATGTTGAGGAAGAAAAGACAGGAGGAAGGAAGGAAGGAAGGAAGAAAGGAAGGAAGGAAGGAAGAAAGGAAGGAAGGAAGGAAAGATAGATCATTGACTAGTGTTAAATAATCCAGATAAATGAAAATGAATATTTACTATAAAAAAACCAATAATGCTATTGTCAAGTGTGATAAAAACATATACGGAATTAAAATACATGTGCAAAATAACACAAAAGGTAGAAAGGGCAAAGGAATTAAGCATGTAATATCAGCATTGTTTGGAAAGAAGTAAAAACATTCATTTATATTTAAATTTAACAAAAGAAGGAAATATACTTTATAAGGAACCAATTAAGAATAAAAACATAATACTATAAAAAGTACATAAAAAAGTGGAATGATTAAAAATAATTAATTAGTTTACAAGAAGGGAAAAAGGAAAGGAAAATGTATAGAAAATAGAAGTAAAAAATTAAAAGTTTTAAGATTATAGCTGTAAAACTGCAAATATCAGTGATTATGTTTGATGTCAATGGACTGGATACTCCAATTCAAACATAAAGATGGTCAAATGGTATGAAAAATGAACTCAACTACATATTGCTTACAGGAGATGTATCTTGAACATAAAAACCCAGAAAATTTGAAAGTAGAGGGATGGACACAGGAGTAATGCAAATCCTAAGAACAAGAATAACAACAACAGAAAAGATGCTATATTTGTAATATCAGAAAAAGGATAATTTTAGAGATAAACAGTGACATTTCAAAATGATAAAAATCTGAACAGTCAGGTGTATATAAAAATCTATAACCTAAAATCATAGTGAATGACCATAACAATCATTAATTAATAAACACAACAAAGGTCAATAAAGACATAAAGCTACTGATCCCAACAATACATATTATTTTCAAGTATATTTGTAATATTGACCAAAATGCACCTTCTCCTGGATCATCAAGCAAGTCTCAAATTTAGAGGCCTGAGATTAGTTCAAACATGATCTCTGCTCCAAGTGACAAAATAGAAATCAAAAAATGAAAATACTAATATATGGAAATTAAGCAGCACGTTTACATGTAATTTATGTAGAAAATACAAAATCACTAGGAAAATTAGAATTTTACCTGAATAAATGTAAAATATATAAAAACTTTAAGAAATTTGCCAAGGCTGTGATCAGAGGGAAATTTATAGCCTTAAGTGGATATATAAGAAAAGAAGAAAGGTCAACGATCAATAATGTGAGAACTGACTTCAAGAAACACGGGGGCGGAGCACAAAAGTGAAAACCAAAAAGTAGAAGAAACTATTAAATATGAAAGTAGAAAAATAATTGCTCAAACACATACACACTTACACATACACACGCCCCCCCCATCAAATTTTTAAGGGAAAAATCAATAAAGCCCAAAGTATGTTCTTTGAAGGAATGTGCAGATACAAATTAGCAAATTAGTATTTTTTACATTTATTTTCATTTTTACAGACTGCATTTTGATTCATTGTACACAAATAGGGAACAACTTTTCATTTCTGTGGTTGTATATGATGTAGATTCACATCATTCATGTAATCATACATTACATAGGGTAATGATTAATTACATAGGGTAATGATATTTGCAAATTAACAATATTTGAACTGAAAAATGAGACATCACCACAGATCCTAGAGACATTCAAAGGGTGTTGGGAGCAAAAATGTGAATATCTTTATCCCAATACATTTGAAAATTTAAGTGAAATAAATTTCTAAAAGTAAAACTATTCAAAACAGATAAAATAAGAAATAAAAAGTTTGAATAGTTTCTATGTCAATTTAATGAGCCGAATACTTAATTTAAAAAAGAAGCCCTCCCACAAAGAAGTCTTAAAACCCAAATGGCTTCATCAGTGATTTATTTCAAACATTTAAGAGAAATCATGCTAATATTATGCACATTAACTCAATGAATAGAACTGAAAACACTTTAAAATTCATTTTGAAAGGTCATTATGACCTTAATACTAAAACTTTCGAGGACTTTTAAAAAAAAAGTATAAGTACAGGTCAATTTCTCATATAAACATAACTGTAAAAATCCTTTAATGATTAGAAAATAGAATCTACTGATATCTTAAAATAAAATATACTTCACAACAAAGTCAAGTTTATTCAAGAATATGAATAGTTTAATATTAAATATTAACCAAAGAATTACCCCATGAATAGGATAAAGGAGATCAATCACAATCTTTTCAAGGAATAAAGAACAAAAACATTGGGTAAAATTTAATGTCCATTCATGACTATAGAAAAGCTCTTGATAAATTAAGAATAGAAGAAAATGTACTTAATCAATAAAATTATTTTAAAAATTATTGGCCCTGACTTTAATGACTGTCAAGATAGCTAGGCTTCTTTAGTAACAATGATGATTACCTGGAACAGTTTGTGGAAAATTATTGATCATCAGTTTTTAAATGGGCTAACAAGTGTCCAAGTCAGTTATTATTGTCTTAAATTTAGTTTGTACTTTCATTATTCCCATTTTGCCTAGGAAACTTTTTAAATTACCTTAAATAATTTGCTTCTTTTGTTTCTTGCTCTATAAAAATATCCAACAAAATGTATTCCATTTATTTTGAACATCTATGTGTTATTATAAACATACTTAATACACTGTTAAGAGATGTAAAGAGCCACTTTTTCATCACTGATTAAATAGCAAAACAAAACCACTAGGCCTTATGTAGAAAATATCATTTAAAATATGAGGAAAAGAAAAGACATTGTTACCTCATGAATGAGTGAGGTTCAGACTAGATAAGAGACTTAAAAGTTTGCAGTCTCTACTTTGAGAGGCAAACAATATACTTGATCTAATCTATTACTACCTAAGAAATATCGGGAGTTTTAATATTAAAAAAGGAGTTAAAAATTGTTTTCAGAATGGTATACACAAAATTCTAATGGAATTCTTTTAATTGTAAGTAAAATTTTAAAAAGGAATTTAAAAAAGGAAAACAATTCTAAAATATCCACTGAGGCTGGTTTCTTTAATTTACAACAGAATATAGGTCCATTATTTTGTTGATTTCCCTTGAAACCAAACTCTGAGTGTTTAACTGTAAAGGGGGCCAGTATCTGGAAAAATGGGCATAATTTTTTTCCCACTTAGCAACTTACCAACTTGGCATGCAATAAGGGATTAACTTTTTTAGTGTATAAGGACTCATAAAAATCTGCCATCTGGGTTGGTTTGAAAGATATGGTTTGATGTGGGAGAAAAATTAGTAAAAGCCAGATATTGATTTCTTTACTTTCCTCCTGGAAGCTGGAGATACCCAGAGATGGGCATTTGAGGAGAAAGATGGCACATGAGGAAATTTAGTGTGAAACAGTTTAAAAATCACCATACAACTTAGTTGAATATTCACGTGTATATGGAGATTTCTTTTGGTGTTTGCTCCGTGTGAATGAGTTAATACCAGCAGGAAATGTTGAATGAAATGGAGTTAGGAGAATAATTGTCTCAGTTAGTCTTTGCTTAAGACAATTTTAATGACAAGAACTACTACTGATTGCCTCTCCACAAGAGATACATTTGCCATGTATATCACCCTCTCCAAGATTTATCCTGTAGGCTGTTTACACTACAGTATGACCTCATTTTATAAAAATAAATGAGTCTATCTTATGCACTACTATATCCACAAGGTGTAATAGGGTGCTTGGCACATTGTAGGTGCTCAATAATTCACTATACATTTAATAAATAGCACCTGAGAATAACAAATAGTTGGATTTGCCTTTCTTTTGATATCTGAATCGATCAAAAATAAAGTCTTCTATGGAAGCAGCTATCTTGATGTACCTGATGACTTTTTATCAATTTATATATGTTAATATGTTTTATATATAGTATAATATGTGAATCTGCATATGTATATATGTCTATATATAAAGATAATATATACTTAGAGGTACATATCACCTGTGACCATGGTTCCATAATATTTTCTAGGAAAGCTGCTCACTGTCATCAGCCTACTCAACATGTTCTCAATAAAGGACTAACTAAGGGCAGCAGATGTCAAGGTATGTTATTGTCTACAGTGTCTCCTTTAGATTAAAGAAAATTAAGAGAGTGATTCATCCTCCGAATTTATATGACATGGCCAAGAGTGACCTTGTAGTCCCCACAAAGCTCAGTACATCTGGGGAAACCTCCATCTTTCTTTAGCCTACCAGGTAAAATGTGTAGGTGGTTTTTAACAAGTACCCAACACCTTCATTTCCCTAATGGCTAAATTTTTCTGAAGGAGTAAGGAAAATGGTGTGTTAGAAAAACATATTGTCCATTCATTCTTATAGTAATAGGAAAATACAAGAAAATCATGTCAATTTAGTAATCACATGAAAATCCGTATTTACTCATACCATAATGACCATAAAGAAGCTATTAGATTCTGCGGGATAAAATTCACTTTCCACAAATTGTTTCAAACAAGGATAATATACTAATGCATGCCTGCTTTGAAAGTCTTATTATTTTCTTCAGGAGAGGTTGAAGGCACCAAAGTCTTGAACAATATTAACAAAGCACGTAAGATGTAAATAACCAGGGTAGAGATTTGCTGTTCACCAGAGAAAAGTAATGTTGACGCATCTATGATGCCTTCTCTGGGCTATTTCTGAAGGGAATCCAGACGTAATTTATACATTATTTCTGTACTCAAGAACTTAGAGTCTGGTGGAAAGAGTGTGAGGGAGAAACACATGAGAAATTATTGAACAGTATAACTTTGTCTGACATGTTGCAGTCTGGCAACTCGTTAGAAGTCAAAGAAGGCTATTTCTATCTTTGTCTTGTGCATACTATATAATTTTTTCTTATTGTGGAAGGCATTTAGATCACTATGAAGATGGCTTCCCTTAAGTTTCATGACTTTTTGGTTTGTCTGTTTTACTTTGCATAGCTAATTCTAGTCTAGTTGGCTCCAACTGCGGTAACAGCTCTTGAATGGAGCTGTGCCAGCATTTACTGCTGGGGCTTTCCCCATTGCTTCTCCATACAATGTCTGCTGTGAGCCTTTTGAATACATCTTTTCATGCCTAGGAGTCCTTGCATATATATATATATATTTTTTTAACTTGGCCTGGAACTCTTCTTCTACTCTATTAGTGTTCACAATGACTATTTATTTTTTTTTTTTAGACCTCAACCTAAATACAATTTTCCCCATTTGGCCTCAGTAGGTAGAATTATTGGGTTCCCCTCTTACGTTCTCTACCAGCTCTTTGTGCTTGAGCACTTTATCCTTCAATACATTTCACTTAGCTATTCACTCGATCATCACTTTTAGTAGGACTTAATATACCCGAGGGCAGGGAATAGGCTCTGTACCTTAAACTATGTGCCATCTTTGCATTGGTCTATACTCTGTGTATATGGTATATATATGTGGATATGAGTATACATGATAATATCTCAAAAGCCATAAAGTAAATGGGTTAAGGAGGGGCTGGACTCTCACAAGTCTGCCTCTGTTAGAATCTCAGTTCTGCCACCTCATAACAATGTCATCTTTTACCTTTCTATGCCTCAGCTGTACCATTTACAAGTCAGATGACAATAACATCTGAGGGCTTTGGTGAATGTTAAGTAATTTAATAAGTCTAAAGGACTTAGTATCTAGCATATGCTATGTAAATGTTTGCTATTATTATCATAACTAGAGAGTGAATAAACTAATCATTAACTGACCTCTGTATTATATTCACGCCATTCAGGTGCTAGAGATACCATTTGTGAAGATACCATCTACCTTTATCTTCCCAGTCTCATACTATTCCCTTGTTTAGTCACTCTGGATGATGTACCTACGTTTAATCCTGAATTGTTCATGAGATCAAGCAGAAAAATTGCCTGTGAGAGGATTTTGGATTTGGCAAGTGTCTTTGCCCACGGTCACCTGTTTGCAGGTAATGTTGGTGATACAAGGTAACTACAGGAGGCTAAGGCAGGGGAACAGAGCTCAATGCATTGCCCCCATCATTCCTCCCTTAAAGAGAAAGAGCTCTGAAATGTGCCACAGACAAAAACAAAGACCTTGTCCACACAAAGTGGACCAACTTTACTAGATAATGATGCTTTCTAGGAAGGAATGGGTAGATTATAGAATGATCCTGCTTGGGTTACACAGCTCCCTCTCTTGGCCTCGTTCCTTCATACTCTCATCTCTCACTTTCCTTCCATGAGATTAGTATGGTATGGCTCGTCCCAAAGACTTCTCTTGATGAAGGAAACTCCCACCCTTAGAAGATATAATAGAGTAGGTCTGGGGAAGTGAACAGTCAGCACTAGACTTTCATCAAAGAGAATCATTTAAAAAAGAATATGCAAGGGTGTGAAATTTTCAAGGGTCTACAATTTATTTAGAGTTTATAATGAACACTGCATATCATAGAACTTCTTTTCTGTTTACTTCGATATTGACAAAAAAACCAAAAATGTCAGTGATTCGTGATGATAAAGGTCTATTTTAAATTATTAGTAAAAGAGCTAGATAAGTTTTATTGGCTTTAAAGACACCCCCAACAGTGAAATAATTTAGTAAGCAAATGAAATTTTAAAATACCTTTTAAATTTCTATTTATTTAAACATATTTTAAATATATTTAAATTTTGTTTAGATATATTTTAAATATGTCAAGTGAGAACTTATAAGAGATGTTAGAAATATTTAAAACATAATAAAATGAAAATTAAACAAATTTGTAGAGTTAAGGTGGTGCATAAAAGAATATGTCTAGTTTTAAATGTTTATATAAGAAGAAAGACTGAATATTTTTGAGTTACTGTTCAACTCAAGAAGTTAGAGAAAAATATAAGAGTGAAACCAAATAAAGGAAGGAATTGTTAAAAATCAGAGGAGAAATCAAAGGATATACAAGAGAAAGAATGTTAAAATCCTAAGCATTCTGAGAAGACATTTTAAAATTAAAAATATATTCAGGCTAAGCCATGTGGCACATGCTTGTAATCTCAGGTGGCTCAGGAGGCTGAGGCAGGAGGATTGCAAGTTTGAAGCCAGGGTCAGCAACTTAGCAGGACTCCAAGAAACTTAGTGAGATCCTGTCTTAAAATAAAAGTAAAAAGGGCTGGGGATGTAACTCAGTAGTAAAGTGCTTCTGGGTTGGATTTCCAGTACTCCCTTCCCCCAAATATTCAAATCTGGCAAAATTGGTTGGAGAGAAAAGAGGGTGGCAGAATACATAAATAAAAATATTAAGAATAAGAACTCAGACGTAAATACAAAGAGTACTAATTTAATACAATGTTGAAGACATGCTATGTAAATGTATTTGAAAAAATGATTGGGATAGAAAAATTTCCAGAAAACTATAATTTACTAAAAGTACTTAGAAAGGAATAAAAGAACTGAATAAGCATGAAAATATTAAACAAATCATATAAATAGTTAAAATCCCTCCATATTAAAAATGTCAGAACTCAATGATTTTAAAGATCTCTCTCCCAAACACTGAAGGAACAGATAATCCCAATCAAAAACAAACTGTTCTAGGAAGAAAAAAAGTGAATAGTTCTTACTTAATTTTATTAGGCTATTAAAGCTTCAGAACCTAAACCAGGGCCAAAGGCCTTAACAGACACCTCACCAAAGAAGATACACAGATGGCAAATAAGCATATGACATCATAAGTTATCAGGACATACAAATTAAAACAAGTAGATACCATTATACACCTATCACAATGGCCAGAATCCAGAACACTGACAACATCCAATGCCAATGAGGATGTGGAGCAAGAACTCTATTCATTGCTGGTGGGAATGTAAAATGGTCCAGCACTTTGGAAGACTATCTGGTGGTTTCTTGAAAAACTAAGTCTACTCTTAACATATAATTCTGCAGTCATGATCCCTCATGTTTACCCAAAGGAATTGAAAACTTATATCCACAAAACACTTGCTTGTGGATGTTCATAGCAGATTTTTTCAGAATTGCCCAAAGTTGGAAGAAACCCAGATGGCCTTCAATAGGTAAATGGACAAACAATGATACATCTAGACAATGAAGTATTATTCAGTGCTAAAAGGAAATGAACTACCAAGCCATAAAAAGACACAGAGGAAACTTAAAGGCATATCATTAAGTTAAGCTAATCTGGAAAGGCTACATATGGTAAGATTCCAACCATATGGACATTTGGAAAAGGTAAAACTATGGGGACAGTAAAAATATCAGTGGTGGCAGGAGTTAAGGTGGAGAGAAGGATGAATAGGTGGAGCTTAGAGGAGTTTGGGGGCAGTGAAACTACTCTCTATCATACTGTGATGGTGGATATGAATTTGTCCAAATCCATAGAATGTTCACCACCAAATGTGAACCGTAATGTAATCCCTGGCCTTTGAATGATAATGATTATCAGGGTAGATTCTCAGTTGCTACTCTGGCGAGTGTATGAAGGAATGAAGTTTATGGGAAATCTCTGTACCTTCATTTCAATTTTGCTGTGAACTTAAAATGCTCCAAAAGGACAAAGTTGATTTAAATAAGAAAGATTCCCCTAAACCAGAGAAGAAAATATTATGACATAATCTAATTTTTGAATGTGGATTAAATATTCTATTTAAAACTATTTGCATCCCATGTTCATAGTAGCATCATTCACAATAGCCAAAAGGTAATGGATAAATAAAATAAGGGATTAATGTAAGTCTTGTGTGATCCTGGTTAGTTCACGCAATAGTGAGCTGTGGACAATTTTGGCCCTGAATCTCTTTGGCTTCTTTTCTTGCTAGGTCTCTCCTCTGCAGGCACTCTTGTTATTGTGATGCCATTTGTCATGAAGCTCACACCAAAGGTTGAAAAGATGGACTGATTCATTTTAGACTTTCAGCTTCCAAAACTGTGAGATAAACTTTTTTCTTATAAAGTAGCTAGCTTCAGGTGTTTTATTATAAGAACAGAAAATAGACTAAGTCCCTAGGGCAGTTAAAGTCATAGAGATGGAAAGTAAAGTTTTATTGTAAGGGACTAGGAGAAGTGAAAAACAAGAATTTGTTTAAAGGGGGTAGGGTTTTGGTTTTGCAAGATGAAAATGTTATGAAAATTGGTTGTAAAACAGTACTTAAATATACACTGCTTAAGATGGTAAATTTTGTTATGCATATTTTACCATAATTAAAATTTAAATAAATAATGTTTCCAAAAACATATTATGGGATACATATCATCAGTGTATCTCAAAGTTAGCCTAACAATATATAATCTATTGTGATAACTCACCATATTAACAAATTAAAGGAGAAAGGATAAAATTACATGGGATAACTTGGTAGATGCAGATAAAGTATTTGATGAAAACACTACTTTGTGATTAAAAAAATTATAACAACCTAGAAATGGCAAGGTAATTCCTCAAGTAAAAAAATGCTTATTTTGTTAAATCTTAAACTAACATCTTACTTGATTAAATATTTTAATAATTTCAGACTCTATGAACACTAACACCACTTGCATTCATTTTTGTGCTGGAGGTCTATTTTATATGATGAAGAGTTTTTTAAAAAAAATAGAAGTAAAGAAAGAACATTTGCAACACATGACAGTGATTTTTAAAAGCAAAACAATACATGTACAGACAAAGTTTAGGACTTACTACAATTGCAACATGAATTTTGGATAAATAGTCAATATACAAACAAGCAGTACATTATATCAATTATCAGCATTTAGAAAAATATTCAGAAAATGTATCTCACTTAGAAAAAACACCCTAACAAAAATTGAAGATGTGCAAAACCTTAAAGGAGAAAACTTTAAAATTTTAAGGAAATCTAAAATAATGAAGACATCTACCATGTTCATGGATATGAAGATTTTCTGTTACGATGATATAGTTTTTTTCAAATTAATCTTTAGTCTAATCAATGTTTGAATAAAACTTTAAAAATATAACCTGATAAATAATTATAGAATTAATATGGGAATGCAAATGGCTAGGATGATTTAAAAGAATAAGGATGCTATGTGATACAACAATAAGCATTATCATTATTACTGTACTACTAATGCTGAGATTCATTGCACCAGGAGATGGGAGAACTGGACTTGTTAGCCAGCAGAGATCCAGGAATACACAGAACTACATGGTATGACTGAGGTAGCACTACAAATCCACCTACCACATGAACACTAGTTAACCTCATAACCAACATACAAATCCATTTTTGGTGAATCAGAGCCCTGAATGTGAAAGCCAAACTTAAAATCTTTTGGAAGAAATTAGAGAATATCTTTATAATCTCAGTATAGGGAGACTATTCAATAATAAAACCATAAAGAAAAAAAATGGAAAATTTGACATTAAAAACTTCTATCCAGTAGATGATACTATAAGTAGAAAAGAAAAAGCATAGACTAGGTGAAGTTACTTGCATCACATAATTGACAAGACATTATTCTCCTGAACATCTGAAACCTTCTAACAAAACAATTGAGAAAAGACAAGCATCTCAATTCAGAAAGAAACAAAGTGAAGAAAAAAATTGGGTGATATAAACACGTAACAGGAAGCAGAGTGACAAGGAACCAATAACAAAAGGAGCAGATGAACAACAAAGATGCTCAACCTCCCTAATATCCCTAGTAGTCACAAAAGTTTACTTCACAGTGGTATAACATTTCTCATTCATCAGATTTGCAAAATCAGAAAGTATGAAAATATCAGAAGTTAGTGAGATGGGCAGAAACTCTCTTACAAGTAAATTGATGCAAACTTGTTGGAGACCAGTTTGGCAACACCAATAATACCATGTGTGAGCCTAGCTGATGAACCAGCAACTATATCCCTAGGAAGAGAAACCCAAGCCTTGGTGCCTAGGTTTCACCTACAAGAATGTGCATGTGTTGCAGCCATTGAATAGAAGCTTCATGACTACAGGAGTTTGGTGCAGTTCATTACTTTCCCCAGAATCCAGAATGGTGTCTGGCACCTAATAAATAAAAAATTGCTTAAAAATACTTCTCATGGGCTGAGGCTGTGGCTCAGTGGTGGAGCACTTGCCTCCTACATGTGAGGCACTGGGTTCAATCCTCAGCACCACATAAAAAATATAAATGAATAAATAAGGATATTTAAAACTAAAAATAGATAAAGATATTTAAATTAAAAATATATTTTAAAAAATGCTTCTCAGGTGAGCAAAATCAAAAATGAGACAATCATGAAGCCCACAGCTATGAACTTGAGGACAATGGAAGCATTCAGTTTAACTGTTCATTCTGCCATTTGTTTTGTCAGGTCCACCTGAAGTTTGCTCAGCCTGTGCTAACTATGCTATCATTTATCATTTTTTTTTTTTTTATCCTAAAGGCTACACTTGCAATTTTCACAAAATGCCTTGGAGTTGGCTTATTGCTCAACAGCACAATCTAATGTCTCATTGTTATTTATTTTTATTTTAATTCTGCGATAACTTTCATCTGAAAAAAAAAATGAAAACAAAAAGACCTTGAGATTCCACATCTCTGAAATACCATCCTTTCAAAACAGGATGGTGGCACCATATAAATAAGATCCCTCTGCAGTCAGCCAAATCGTTTTGATTCCTTGAAAGATAGGCCCATCTCCGGTTCCTTCCTTCAGGGGTGAGCAGAGGGCTCGGGAGCAGTTAGTTCTAGACACTAGCAACAGAGGTTCACTTGAGGCATTAGAAAGAAGTATTATGTAGATTAAATTGTATTATTACTTTAACATGAGATAAAAATGGGCCTGTGTACAAAAATGTTTTCACTAATCATTTTGGAGATCAAAGATTTCATTTCCTAAGAGCTCAAACTTCACATCTTTCAGCAAGGACTTACTTTGAACCCTGTTTAATGATGGTATAGAAGACTTTTTTTTCCCTTCTCTTGAACTACAGCTAAAAGACTTGTAAAAAAAAAAATGTTGTTTCAACACCGAAGCACTTTAAACGACTGGCTCTAACCACAATGTATAAAAAGTATAATTCAGACTTGGCAGAGTGAACTAAATAAATAGTGATGATAAGCGACCTATCTAACAATGTAGCCTCCGTGTCTTGTCATTAACACAATTATGTCAGCACAGTCAATCAGCACATTGCCTTGACTTTAAAGCCAGAGACTGAATACATGCTTTTAAAGTTGGAGGGAGCAGAGAGAGAGAGAGAAGAGCTATCACACTTAAGCCCGCAACGTGACTGCACAGTTATTCAGGGCTTTTTAAGAAAAACAAGGTTATACATTTATGAAATGCTTTGTTGTTGCAGTAATGCTAAAATTATTCTTATGAGTTCAATACCATCTGTAATAACCCTCTGGCGATCCCAAACAAAAAGAGGATCTCGTGTTGCAGCATTCCTTTCACATATGAGAAACTGATTTACTACCTGAAGCGATAATTAATGGGATTCCGTTCAGTTTCAAGTGGAGATGAATCGCACAAGAGGTGAGTATGGAATCTCAGAATAGCATAATTCTTCTGAGAGCTCTCCCAAATGTCCTGGGCTGAGAAACCTCTACAATGGGAAGTGACAAGTGACAGCACCTGCCAGCTGAGTATCATCCATGGCAACAGGCAGGGGGACTGGGCCACGAAAAAGGGAAGGGCATGCCTGAAACTTCCACGTTATTTCTCTTCTTTAGCTGGATGGAGCTCACGCAGGCTACCATCCATTTACATCATTTGTTGATTTTAATTTCTTCTCCATTACAACTGGATCATCTCCAGAAGCATGTGCATTTACTGGAGTTTAAAATCGTCTTTGCAAACTAGCGAAGAGGGTAAGCACTTTGAAAATTTAGTGAAACAGTTTATTCAAATTTGAGCAATAAAAGCATGATATTAACACCTAAGTGTGCATAGCAACCTGTGCTTCATTAGATGGACTTTTACCACACCAGTTCTAGAATGCTTCCACAAATAACAGACATATCACATGACTGAGTCAGAAAGGTCTGCATGATAATGCTAGCAAGCCCTTTCCTGAGGAAGACACTGTATTACCCCCATTTTAAAGATGAAGAAACTGAGGTGCAGAAGGATAAGATGACTTAAACTTTTACAATCCATTATCGTAGACAGGATTCAAATACAGAATTTAACTCACATTAAAGCCTGAAGTGGTGTCTCCTGGGCATGTGTTAATTTAATTGATTTGCTTCATTATCTGCCTTCATCTTAATTTTTACCAGTTCAGCCTCTGTCCCTTTATAATCAACCAGAAGTTTTCAAGAACTTTTGTCCATGTTCTCTTAGGCAATTCTCAATTCTCCAGTCCCTGTGGGAAGAAGGGCAGTGCTTATTCTCTTAGTATCAACAGCAGTCTACCTTCCCCTCCCAGTACTTCCTGTTGTCCTTATCTGGCTTTCTTTTTCTCCATACTATTTTTTGTCATCATATGTATTACAGATTGTGCTTTATTCATTTGTCCACTGGTTAGGTCTATCTCCCCATGTGCAATGCAAATTTCTTAAAAGGAGGGATGCTTGTGTCGGGTTCCCTGCTGAATCATTAGTGTCTAGATGTATGCACGTTGTAGCGTAGCTGCTCATCGAAGAAAGAACAAAACTCTTGTTTTCAGATGAGATGATTAAGACTCTGAATCTTGTCCAGGCTCATAAAGAACTCCAAATGGAGAGCTGTCCTCTGAACCCTCATCTGAGACTGCCTTGTCTTCCTTATGCTAAGCTACACATTCAAGTGTTATCTGTTCATTTAAGACCTGGGAAATAACAGTATTGTCAGTTTGGGTGTAGATCAAAGTCAGAAAAGAAAATTTGGCGATTTTTGCTGGTTTTAGGAAATTGAGTTGAATGTTCTGGGTAACAAGAACAACAAAAAAGCCACTGAACTTGGGTAGGAAGTGAAATCATTTTGTTATTTCCGAAACAATTCTGAAATAACAATTTTGAGGTTTCAGGAGTAACTTAATGAGTACCACGATGTCACTGAGCAATACTACAGCAACCTGTTCTGCTGGGGAAAGGGATAGAGGAGCCCAATTCAATTAAAATAAAAATATTAGTTATTTACATCCCATGTCAACTAACACATTATTTTTCAACTCTTACTAAATATCACCTGCTTGTTTAAATAAGAGTAGGTGGAACTATGTTTGAAATCATAACATATTTTGGGTGGAAACTAATAAAGCATTCTTAAGGATTTTGACACTTAACACAAGAGCAAAGGACTTGATCTTTACTCTGAATGTACCTGAAAGTCATTAGTAATTTTACAAACAAAGGAGCTTTGCCCATGTCTTAGTCTGGTTTTTGCTGCCACCACAAAATAGTGAGTAACTTAAAAGTAAATAGAAAATTATTTCTCATAACACTGAAGACTGGGGAGTACAAGATGAAGGTGCTAGTGTCGCTCAGAGTGTGGCATTGGGTTCTTCATCTCATGAATTTGAAGAATAAAATCCACAGACATAGGGTGAGAGCAAAGTAACAGGATTTATTAGAGTAATAGAAAGAAAGCAGAGCTCCCAAAGAGGGAGGGATGCCGGAGCAGGATGTCAAAGAGAGGCTATTTTCTAGGAGTTTATGTACATCTGTAGGGTTAAGGAAGCAGCCTCTTCCAATCCTGGGTAAGGTATTCAGTGCCCACGAGGTATTCATCCAGCCTTCATTTCAATTAAAACATCAACCAGGCATTTTTCCTTCTTTGAAGAGGCATGGACCCCAATCATGTAAATCTTGATTTAAAAATGCATTTTTGTAAGTTTTTCAGCAATAGCTGCAGGTGCTGTTAGGGCTCTACTGCCCAGAAGTTCCCCAGAGGTCAACTCATTGTTCTCCCACCTTACCTCTTCCTCCTGACATCACTGGAATCTGGTGAGGATCTTCTCATGGTGTCCTCACGTAGTGGGAGGTGGAAGGCCAAGAGAGTGCAAGAGCCAGAAAGTCAATGTGTAGCTTAACTCTGCAAAATGCCTTTTTTAACAAGGGTTTTACCCCTTTCATGAGGGAGGAACTCTCATGGCTTAATTATCTCTTCAAATCTCCACTTCTTATTATTATCATATTGGCAAGATCTAAATTTTGAGAGAAAAATTCAAACCATAGCACCTTGAACTATGTAAGACAGCTATTTACCAGGGACTTGAAAAAGGAGGGAAGAGTCAGGAAGGGAAGGGGCCAGAAGGACCCACATTCCTGGACTTACATGATACACCCAGAATTCTGCTCAGTTATCTCATGAAGGAATTATTATATATATTTTTAGAGATGGAAATAAGGCTTATAATTGGTAAACTCACAGTTCTTAAGAGATGGAGTCAGCATTCAAATCCAGAGAGAACTGCTTCCAAATGTAAAGCTATTATGTTATGGTGGCCAAAATGGTGGCCAAAAAGGTCTATTGAAGTCTAATTTTTTTAGAACCTTTATGGAAAGGGCATGAAGAGACCCAGATTGTTTTCCAATTAATTAGTTGTAATGTACTTATAAAAGTAATGAGCTTTAGTTTCATCTTATGAAACATGGAGATAGTAATACCTGTTTTATGGGTTTGATGTGAAGATGAGGAAAAAAGGAAAAAAAACAAAACAAAACAAGATGGTGGACATGTAAGAGTCAGGCAGGCTGTAAATGGTCAAAGAACTTTTGGGCAATCAGACTTCAAGTTTCTATCTGCAACACTCAACAGTTTTTGGTGTAAGTCAGGCAGGAGATTAGTAGAACACTTGCAAATATATTTAACTATGAAATTCCAGCCAGGGAAGGAGCATATCAACAAAGGTCTTAACTGAAAGGCAACAGGAAGTTTTTAGAATTTCACATTAAGGCAATTTTCTAAAGATTGGATAAAACTGGTAAAGATATCTTTCTTTGCTTATATAGGAAGAGAATACAATGAATTTGGGGAGGGGATTTACAACCTCAAATCCTAGGAAGCATGTCCGTTGATGTTTATAGTCTCAGGGAGTGTCTGCTTTAATAATTCTGGGGATAGGAAAAAAAAAGACACCCTAATGAAGAACTTGGATCTGAGTGTTTTTCCACATGTATCATAATTATGAACCTATTTGTTGAAATACTGTGTATAGCATTAAAGTATTGACACATTTTCTCCTTATGATAGTTGCATATCATAAGAACATATATTTTCTCCTTTTTAAGTTGCATATCATGGCCATTTTACAGATAGGGGAACAGAGGCCAGTAAAAATGAAAGAATTTGTCTAAAGTTGCTCAGCAAAAATAGAGCAAAAATCTGGCCCTTTTTGGCCTTTAAAATTGCTAAATGTATTTATTAAACCATAACATCTAACTAAATTCTTTATATGGAGGATTTGATGCTTACTGCCATCCCAGATGAGGAGATAATTGTACTTTGTAGAAACGGACTTATATTTCTGTCTGATGAACAGGCCGTTGTCAGGAGAGGATGAGGAACTGTATTTTTGCAGCAGGCTGCCCACGTTGGTCGATGGTGATGGAAACAACATGGAGGGAGTCATCTTCTGGAGTTCCTCATTTGAATGAGGCTGCATCCATGCCAGAGAAGGAGGGCAACCCTGATCTAGGGAAAAACTTTTTGTAACAAATGGCCTGAAATACAAAGAAAGGTTAAGGATGTAAACTGGAAAGAGAGCTGACCAAGCAACATTAATGAGGATGTGTTGACAGTTTACAAACACTGGAAGTCTGCAAATATCAAGCAGAGATTTTCAAGAAAAAGAGTAAGGAAAGGCTCAACCAAAGTGAAGCATAATGGTACAATGATTGCTTTTCAAATTGCCTTGAATAAAATTAAGGAAGGAAAAAATTAGGCCAAATGTCAAGAGAAAACACCTCCCTGGCGGATTTCACATCAGCTGTGGTGTGGAGGGCTTGGGCACTGCCTGGCTCTGGGTCTTCCCCTCACAGTGAGACTACAGGCATGCTGTAGCCTTTCTGGGACTCAGCCTCACTCAGTCCCTCTGGGGCTCAGAATCAAGCCTGCTTTCCTGGATGGACTTATTAACACATGCCTCCATTTCCTGTGACTGGACTTTTGCCCTTTTTGAGACATGGTCTCCCTTGCTCTGCTTGCTGGTTATTTGTCTTGTTTCTTGAACTTGAAACCCAGTTTTATTAAGCCATCAACTATCCCTAATCATAGGGACTGTAATTCTGCTGTCTCTAACAGCATGCACATAAGTCAACCAACCATCTGCCTACTCAAGTTAATCCACTGGTATTGAATTTCCTTTGTCAAGCTCCATCTCCTTATGAGCAAACTCACAGATGTCATCTGACTTTCCTTAGATCTGAATTGTCATCTCAGGCATGTTGACCTGTTCTCAAACCTGTTATGCTTAACTTGCATAATAGACTTCACTCACCAATCAATCATCTTCAGCTGGGTGTGACTCCCTAAACCCCAAGCTGTTCGAAGGATGTATGGTGTGGATCTACTTGCATGGCCTGGATATTCCTTGCTTCTCTCCATGGTAATATAACTTGGGGATGTCTGGCTATGCTACAGAGATGGAATGGCAAAGTGGAAAACCTAGAGTCCCCTAGAATGATCTCAGTTGGGAGACACTTGGTCTAAATCTTGACGAATAAGAGTTGTTTGCAAGGGAGGTTGAGAGTGGGGACTGAAAGCAAGACACATCAAATGGAGAAAACAGGTATGATGATATGATCTACCATCGAGGTGCAAGTAGTTTAGGGTGGCTGGGGATGATAGAAGATGCGGAATGGCAGAAAACTATGATGACAAAGTAAGGAAGGGGTGGCCTTAGAAGGAATTTATATACTGATTTAATAAGTTTGGACTTTGTCTTGGGAGAGGCATTGAAATATTCTTAATTGGATTAATTAACCTGATATGCTTGTATTTAGGTTTTAGAACCACAATGTAGCTAAGTGGAGTAGGAGGTGGAGATTGAGAGTGCAGATGCAGAAGCAAGGTCTGAGATGAGTGCAGTGTGCCAGGCAAGGCTGAAGAAAGAATGAATTCACAGGAAATGACAGTGAGGAGAAAGATGAGTGACATGAAAGAAGAGGAGAAATATTTTGGAGGTAGAATTAATAATACCCACTGGTTTGTTACATAAAGAAGGTAAAAATGAGGGAGGAATCTAGAATAATACTCTATTTCTAGATCAGATAATATAATAATTTCCTCTCTCAGACAAGGAGAAAGCCAGATACCAGATTTCTTTAGGACTGCGGGCTTGGTAAGACTCAGGGATGGCCTGTGGGATTACAGGGCATGGAACAAAGGTGAAATCTAAGACCAGGCAGCGACTGCAACCAAAGCAAGAGACTCTGATCCAAATATCAGAAGATCCATAAAGAAGAGCCTCAGTCAGAGAGGTCTCTGAGACACCATGACACCTAAGTCATGGCCAGAGAGATGAGATGATTAATTTGATTTTAGGCATACTGAGTGTGAACTACCTATTGGCCATGCAGAAGAGCAGGAAGTTGGATTTATGGTCTGGTTCTGGGGATGAGATATCAGCATGAAGATTGGGTCTGTCCACAGGAATAGATGAGGTTGCTGGGATAAGTGTAGCATTCTGGGACAGTTAGCCCAAACTGTATCCTCTTTTTTGTTTGTCCCCCATGACATTCTCATTCCCTTTCATTGTTTTCTTGCCATTAAGAGCTCCTTTAACCTCTGCTTGTTACACTGATCCACTCACAGCTCCTCTGGAGCCCCTACAATCCTCCTTGAGCTTCCCTTTGCTGTTCTGATCCTTTCTATGCCTCCCCTGTGAGTCTTCAATTATCTCTCAGCTTTTCTGAGTCCCTCAAATCCCTTAAATCTAAGCTGTGAAATGCACACTATTCTTAGTAGGCATGCCCCTTTTGAAGTCAATGGGAATTTACAAACAACAATAAAAAAATAAACATGATCCATCTGCCATAAAACATTGATGTAATTTAAGAAAAGAAGTGGTAGTTTTCAAACTACAGCATCAAGTCATCCCTTTTTGAAAGAACAATGTCTAGTAAAGATTTTGGGGGTCATAATTTTTCCCCAACCATGTCTACATGTTTATTTTTACCTAGGACACTCTCCATTAAAAAGTGGTTTCAAGTTAACCAAAGTAATGTCAAGAATTACACTTACACTCACACACCCCCAAATTAAATTCTGTGATTAGTAACTAGGGGTAACCAGAAATCAAGTTCTGCACTCATTTTGAATGGAATTTCATACAACGTTATTGCAAATGGTTGCAAAGATCACACAGAACCCATACAAACCAGGTTTAGAGTCATGAGGCTGACAAGGCCTTTAATGTACTTTTATTAAAGACACTTATAAAATCATATGTCACTTTTGAAGATTCAAGTATATGTCAAATGCAATTTAAGCTTGCTTTGGGTGCTGTGAGACAAAGAATTACCTATAACTCATGTTTACAAAAGATGAAATACTATGTTGGAAAAATTCTGAGCTTTGGACGCAGGAGTACTTGTCTTCCAATTGTAATTCTGCTGAATTCTTTGGGAACATGTGTGTGTGTGTGTGTGTGTGTGTGTGTGTGCATGTGTTGAGGGAAAACCCAACCATTTCCTATCATCAAGTCATAAATCCTACACTGTACTACAGATACGGTCTCTGATTCTTGCCCTCTATAATATATTTATTATCCTCATTTTATAGATGAGAAAACTGAGGCTGAAGGAGCATATGTGTCTCACATAGCTGCAAAATAAGTAGTGAATCAACTCAGGCTTTATGTGCTTAATAAGTCTGGCCTCTTACATTGTATGTTGCTTCTTTCTGTATAGATGGTCTCTCTCACTTATAAGCTATATGGATTTAACTTTGCTAAACCTTAACACTTAATCTTTAAAATGGGGACAATTTGTATAGGAAATATGTGTATAGATTTTTTTTATGGGAACGTAATGAAATTGTAAAATTAAGAGCCTGGCATATAGTATGGGCTCAGTAGGTGGTATTTATTGTTTGATAGATTGGAAATGAAGCATCTTAGTTTTTTTTAGTGGGATAACAAAGTATAAGTAGATAAGTATAACAAAGTACAAGTAGATAAGTCACAGGAATCTTTTCACACCCTCTGTGTGTGGAAGGGGTTTCTGCTTCTCACACTAGACATTCTTTGTATATAGTCTTCTCACTGATCCTAGAAAAGTGCCATCAAGTGTTCATTCACTTGATAGCAAATAGCATTATTAAAGTTCTTTTGTGCTCTTATTTTAACTAGCTCAAGAATACGTTTAGTTAACTTATACCACTGTTTATCACTATGCTGCATCAGCAAAAAAAAATCAGTAAGGAACATTAATTATCAAATGTGCCAGTTTTGTGACCATTAAGTACCTCATTAGATTCTGTTTTGGAATTTGCATTTATGAGCATCTTTATAGAAAAGAGCACAATATGATTGGCATTGCTTAAGCATAGCACAATCTAAAGCAAAATCACTTATTTAATGCTGCTTTTTTATTATTATTATACTGCAAAACAACAAAACGATCATTTCTCTGTGTAAGCATAACTTTAAAAAAATTACAACCGCAGTCTCCAAACTTATAACTTGCTTAAGGGGGAAACTACAATCTTTATATTACAAAAGAAAAACCTTCAGCTTTGTAGATTAAAAAGGAGAGAGAGAGAGAGAGAGAGAGAGAGAGAGAGAGAGAGAGAGGTATCTGGAAGACCAGCCTGTAATTTCTGTTTTGTATTTAAGCTCCTTGTTTGAATGGTGAGGCTGTCTACACCTATAATCATCCCTCCTCATTGTGCTTGCTGGAATGTGGGCAAAACTGGTCTCTGTTGACAGGTTTTATATCATATCGTCCTTATAGGCACTGAATTTTTTTTTTTTTTTTTTTTTAGTAGTGGTTAGCATGAAAATCCGATATGCCTCTGCTGGGAAGGAAGGAAAAAAATCGAAAAGAGAAAAAATTAAAACTATGTTTAAAATATATGATATAGCCTAACCTTTTCTCCATTAGGGAAACTATAGCTGCAAAAAAAGATTAAATACAAATTTGCTTTGCTTTTAAACCTACTTAAGAAGCACCTATCCTATCTGTCCATATAAATTCCTATGGAAAACACGATGACACGCAATTACTAATCTCAATGTACACAGCTATGCCTCGGGGACTCGGTGGTTCATATTTTACTATTCTGTAATCAAATACAAAACTAATGAGTAAAAATATGCTTCCCCCAATAAATTTCCAGCACCTGGACAAGTGTCTGACAGGGAAATGGAGGATGCACACACAAAATTCATTCTGCAAAGCTATTAAAGTGTTATACTTGCCAACAAGTGTTCATTAAACAAGAATGAAGGATCTTTATGCCAGTTTCTTACCAAAGGCTTTTTAATATTTTAATGGAGAGTAAAGACTATTTATCTGAACTCTGATCAGTTAACGTTCAGATCTGTTATGCAGAAACAAGGAGTCCTTTATAATACCTTTCATAAAAATCCACTTTGCAATGCTTCAAATAAAGACTAAGGACTGTAAAAGATTATGCTGCATATAAACAAAATCAGTATCATTTTGAAATTATATGGTTATCCCTGGAACTCCTTAGTACATTAGAATCATGCTGTATTTTTATTTAAAAAGTGGTTAACAAAATCCAATATACAAATGGAAAATGGGATTAGAGGTGGCATCCTAGCCATGTGACTTTATCCAGGCTCCAAGAAGCAAGGAGCACACTTAATGGGGCAGCCAAGGGAGCAGAAGTCTTATGTATCATCTAGAATGTAGAAAAGGGAAGAGAGAAAAAGAGAGAGGAGAGAGAAGAGAAGTCACAATATCAATGTGTGGTGGTGGAAACTGCTTCTCAAACCAGAATTCAAAGATAATTCTCTGCCTGGGAGTCAAAATATATGTGCACACACACACACAATAGTATGAAATGAAAGCAGTCTCATGGATGTTATAATACAGTGCCCTGAGATGATATTTTAGTGCCAGTTTGCCATCTACATTCATTTCTATCACTTAACTCTACCATAGGAAGTATATATGTGTGTACATTTGTGCCTACATGGAGACACGCAGACATATATGTGTGTTTACATACTCACACACTTAAATATGAATATTACATCAGAAAAACAGTACGAATTCCTGGACTGGGGATATAGCTCAGTTGATAGAGTGCTTGCTTTGCATGCACAAGGCCCTGGGTTCAATCCCAAGCACTGCAAAAAAGAAAAAAGAAAAAAAGAAAAACAGTACAGATTCCTGGATCTAGACAGGGAGCATCATTTACAACAGCACTTTCCAGAACTTTGTCTCCCCTACCTGTACAATCCAGGTATCAGATAAAAAAGTGTAGTCAAGTCTAGTCTAACTTAAACTTCAAAAAAAGATTCTGAAGAGGAGATGATTGATAATAACAGCAACAAAGCTTAAACTAGCACTTATTCAAAGCTTACTATCTGCCACATGCTGTTTTAAGTACTTTGCATTTATTTTTTCATGTAATCCTCAAAACAATCCAACCAGAAGTTACTATGACCAACCTTATTTTACAGATGAGGAGATTAAACTTCAGAGTATCCACCATCAGTTGGTGGAAGAGTCAGAATGCAACCCAGTACATCTGTACTTTTAGTCAGATATTTGACCAAAAAATTAGGAATATCAGGAATAAGAAATAGAGCACATGATCTTTAAAATATTCCTTGTATCTGGATTAGCAAAATGGCTGCAAGGAATGAGGGCTTCTGTTGGGGACAGGAAGCCCATAAAACGCAGAGGTTGGCAGTACCAGGGCTATTCATTCCCTAGTGATCTTACACAAGTTATTGGGTTTTTGCTTGGGTAAATTTAGAAATTAACATACAACTAGAAAAAAGCTGGAAGAAATAATGGATGCTTTTTGGATATTTTGAGCCCCTCAGACAAGATATAAAATGCTGGTGAAATTTTACTTCTTCTAACCTCCCACCTTGACCCAGAGGGTCCACAGGAATGCTCAAGTGAAACTACACACACTTCTCAAAATGTGCCTTCCAGTGTGCTCAGATGTGTCTTGTGTGCATCTTCTGATGCCATGCTGGCAATAGGAGTCTTGCTTTGTCAAATGTAAGACCAGAATAATGATCTTTGGCTGGCTTCCTTTGTTTGACTTTTTTGGGGGGTGGGGCTGGGGAATTGAACCCAGGGCTTCACACACATGACAGGCAAGCACTCTATCACTGTGCCATATCCCCAGCCCTTCTTTGTTTGACATTTAAAACAAGAGTTTAACACAGACTCTAAGAAGCCCTTTAGGATTTTTCACGTGGAGTTTTGAATTTTACATAAAGGCTGGTAGTGAGTGTATGGAAAATCAGCTCTAGATACAGTTATCTCTATCTTTGGTCCCAGATGGGAAGAGAAAGTTCAGGGAGTCTTTCTTTTAATGAGAAGGGTCTGGATTTGGATTAATGAATTTGACATTCAGGACAATGACCTGTTTAGGTCATGGGGAAAACCTATTTATAGTTCTTGGCTTAAGTTTCTGAAGACTGCTTCCCCAGTAACAAAACCAGGAGGGTTGCCAAGGTCTGTGTTCAGGAAATCATCCAGCTGTTGACAGTGAGGTACAGTGAGGTCTCACACTTCTCATCCTCATTTGAACCTTCTGAAACTAACAGTTCCCCCATACCTCACCGGCAGATTGCTTCAGTACGAAAACCTAGCAGGATTGCTTGTGTTGATGTCATGAATAGATAGAAGGTTCTGTCTGGTCTTCCTCCTTATAACAAGTATTTGAATTTTAAAGACCATAAGGAAAAATAATGACTAACAATTTGGAAAATCCCACCAGCAAGAAAATACTGGTGAGGAAGGGATGATTGATTAAATGTGATAGTGGGGGTAAATGTATAGAAGTACACTGTGGAGTGGGAAAAACTGACTTCGCTTTTCTGTATTTAGTTTAACAGACACAGAGAGTGCTGTGTGCCACTCATTAATGCCGAACAAATATTAACTCATTGAACTTTCTCTTTTGACTCAGTACTAAGGCCTAAGAGATTGTTTTATTATGAAACCTGGAACAGCGATAAGGTTGTCTCTGTACATTAAAATGTCTTGCCTTATAAGGAAGCATTTGACTGTGCTAGATTAAACTCATAAAAGCTAATGAAGAGTCCTCCTTAATACACATTTCTTTTTTCCTGTTTGGACTTGAAGTGACAACATTACAGAAACACCCTGCAGGTTTTTATCTAAATAGCATCCTATAAAACAATGTCCTCTTGTCAGTCACCACTAATTCAGCACAGTCAAGCTATAAATCTGTCCAAAGGCCAGCAAAGTGCTTAACTTGGCACATCACTAATAAAATTAGGAATGCGGGTTTATTACATGAACCTTAAGTAGGTTCGGCCAAGATATTAAGATTTTTGCTTATGGCAACCATGGCTAATGTGGATTGGTATTTTCATTATAACACACCCCACAGCACTTCCCTGTAACATCTCAGGTTTCCACATTAGACAATAACCTTCCACGCTCTCATACCCACTGCCAGGTGCTGCAGCTGGAGCCCCCATCTCTAAAGCCTCATGCACTTTAGGGTACTCAAGGATGGGAAAGACTTTTCAATAATGCTAATTCTGCTGAATAAAATTAGAGCAAATTAATTAATACTTCTATTAACGTAACCTGATTTCACTTTGTTCAAGAACAGAAGCACTTATAGGCTTTTAACATGCGCTTAGAAATATCATTTCAGCTCAGGGCAATTTTGAGAAGTGATTTATAAGCAGTTGCAAATGCTTCTAAAATGGTAAGATTTGAGAAAGCCAAATGTATGTTAACCAAGTTGTCCTGCAGTCTTAGGTATTTTATTTTTTAAATTATGAAAGTATAATAAATATCTCCTCTCTCCTGAGTCAACAGTTATTGTGATGGCTTGTACTTGCATAGCAGTTTCATTGACAATGCAGTCTCATCTGCTTTCCTGTGTCTGACCTCTGTGTGATCTGATGAGAGGGTGGTGCACATATTATTACCTTCATTTTACTAATGAGAACACGGCAAGGACCGGAGCAGAGACTGGGAATCAACCCTACCTGATATCAAGAGCTCCTCATGTTTGTGAGCCAGTACAGTCTTACAGAATGTCATCGTGCCCATTTGACATGTGGGTAAGTGTACAGTCACCCATGTATGCATTATCTTTTTTGTCCTAATATTTCTATTGACCCTGATCCAAGGACTGTTTGCCTCTTCTCTTTCCAATGACACCAGCGCCTGCACAATTTCCTTCCTTACTGGTCTTGTTGAGGTTGCCCACTTTGGCACCCTGCATTATGGTGGCTGTGTTAGGATATTTGAAATGCAGCAGCACAGAGGGGAGATGGGGAGCTCTCTTCAGCATGCCGCAATCTCAAAAAAACCTATAGATGGGCAAAGTCACTAAAGTTCACTTCATGAAAAATACAACACACCACGGAGAGCAAGTATGATTGATGCCCGCAGAGCAAACTGTTTATCAGACAAACACATTTTGCAAACTTTGACATAAATTGTTAAGTTGCCTTATCACCTAGCCAATGTAAGACTAGCATCTTTGTAGGAACTTCCCCAAAACTCTTTAATGACCTCTAAAAAGCTTTATCTTATCGTGATCTGATTTGCTACTACAATAAATCATTTACAAATAGGTTAAAAGAAAAACTGGTATTAGAAATATGGATTCATTTTCCAAACACAAGAAGGCTTCAGCACTTGGCTGGCTATTGGGCAATCGTGAAGGCATGATAAAGCACTCAATATGCTCAGTACTAAAAGATTCAACAGGAGAAAGTGCTGCAGCCTATTCAGATCTAATTGGAGGCTAATTACACATTTGGTAAATCACGCAGACCTTTAATTTTCTTCTTTCCTGCTTTCTGACTTTTATCACTTATGGTAGGGTGGGAGTAAAAAAGAAGTTATATTGTTCAATTTCTAGCATGCCTGAAAATTAAAATGATATCTGGAGGTGGTGGTATACAATTGAAAGTCAGGACACTATTGTTGAAATTGCACCTCTGTCTTACATAATCCAATTTGAGTCAATCAAATCAGTTAAATTAACATTTATTGAGCACCTACTATGAGTCAGACAGTATGCTAGATATTAAGGATATGAAATGAGCAAGACATTCCTGTCCTTAATGGATCTTTTATTCTGATAAATCACAACTACTCAACACATTGCCTTTTTCACCCCTAAAATAACAGAATTAGCTCAAGTAATTTTTAGATCTTTCTAATTTCTGTGTAGAGGGTGATGGTGATGATGATTATTTTTATTTTGCTGAATCTTTTCCATTTACTCCTTCTCATGTATTTTCCATTCTGTTCCACCTGACTTTCTACCCTGAAAGAGTGACAATGAGTTCCCTGGCCCTCTGGTTTTTGTCACATTTAATTGATGGAAAGTATTAGAAAGGAGGGGAGAATATTTGGTTTTCTGATTCATTGATTTGAAGAGATGACTTGGACAGGTATGTCACTCTATGGAAAGTTCCTGGCTTTCTCAAAGTGACCCTGTCTGTATGACTCACTCCTTCAGGGTCCTGGTAACTGGCTTCTCCCATTCTTTTGGGCAAGGGTATGGTAAGAGTGCCACTGTTGTTAGACCTATTGCTGTGAGCTTCCTACTCTTGCCCATTGCTTTCTATAGCCCCTATAAACTATCTTCAACAACTATCTGTTGCTGCCAGGACCCCAGTTCATACACTATGTGTGGTTTGTCAGTTGGTTGCATGCTACTTGAAGTGCTGAGGAACTCAATGTAAGGTGGAAATTCCAAACAGGGGTGGGAAGATATGTTCATTCTTATAATAGTTTGGCCATTTTCTTTGCTGTAGGAAAGGCATTCTAATATTTATTGTGATAAGAACTTAAAACAAGATATCAATCCTCTTAAGAGGTTCCTAGTTGTGCAAGACAGCTTTGTTAATTACAACACTATGCTGTACAGCAGATTCCTTATTCATTTATATAATTGAAATTGTATGACCATTGATTAGCAGTTCCCCATTTTTCCTCCCTGTACCCCTGCCAATCATTTTTTTATTTAATTCTATGATTTTGACTATTTTTGATATCTCATTTAAGTGGAAGCATGTATTTGACTTTCTATAGCTTGGCTTATTTCACTTAGCATAATATTTTTGAGCTCCATCCCTGTTACTGCATATTGTAGGATTTCCTACCTTCTACCTTTTTTAAGGCCAAATAATATATCATTGTATGCATAGTCATGCATCACATAATAATGTTTTCATCAATGACAGACCACAGATAGCACAGTGGCCCCATATGGTCGTTGTCCAATGGTCATCTTAGTAAGTGTACTTTATCGTGTTCCCACAATGATGAAATTGCCTAATGACACAGTTCTCAGACTATATGCCCATTGTTAAGTGACACATGACTATATATATCATAGTTTCTTTATTCATTCATCTAACAGTGGATATTTAGGTCATTTCCCCATCTTGGATATTGTAAATAGTGCTGCACTGAATGTGGAAATTTCATTTCTTCAGGATTCTGATTTCAGTTCTTAGTGTAATAAGACTCAAAGATACAATATGATCAGATAATTGAGAGTGATACAGATCTGGCTAGGCTGAACTTTGTTTTTCAGAATCCCTTCCCTGTATGGTACAGGTTAAGGTGGTCTATATAAGACCATTTTCTGCACAAGAACTGAAAGGTGGAAATTAAGTAGCTGCCTTATTGTCTTGCATTCTCAAAGATACGGCAGAGTCTCCAGGCACTTTTGCAGCTCATGCATTTATGTTTATTTACTTCATCAGTTTGAGACAGCAGTTGGGCAACCTCTCTATCTTCTTCTAGATTCTTCTTTACCTTCTTCAATTTCTGGGAAGCTACTAAGCTCAGTGACAAGGAGAAGAAACTTCTTCAAGGTGTGACTATCATCAAGATTAGAGGCAGAGAGAACTCAAGTAGGTTCCAATCTGCCATTGTAGGGACAACCTGGTGGGTTCTGACCTGTTCTTGTTCTCTGACCTTAACCTTTTCTCTTTGCAACTTCAAGCTTTAGCTTAAAATGTAAAAGAAATAGCCTTTGGAGAGTGGTTAGCCCACTCCCATAATTGTGTGAGAATCAATTTCTGTAATAAACTTTTTTTCTTTATTTCATTGGTATGTTACAAACAACGTTTGGTCAATGGTGGATCACACATTCAAAAATCATGCCTTTAGTGGCATTGTAGCCATTTAGTTTCTGTAAGTACACTCTACGATGTTTGCATAATGGTAAAACTGCCCAGTGTCATATTTCTCAGAACATATCCCTGTCATTAAGCCATGAGTGACTGTATATATTAATATGTAATCAATGAAATACATGCATACATATACTTATCTATGCATCTACCTATCTTCTTGCAATATATATCCCCAGCATGTTCAGCTATGTCCATCATCTATATATCTACATCTAATGCACTTGCACACATACACACACTACCTAAGTGTTCTGTTTCTCAGTCCTTGCTGATACACCGACTAAGTTTTTTCTGGAACCTGAGTTTCAGGTGTATTCTTTTTATTTTGTTTTGTTTTTCTGTTTTTTTCTTTCTTCTATTTTTGGTACTAAGGAATGAATCCAGAGGTACTTTACCATTGAGCTACTTCCTTAGTCCTTTTTTTTATTTTTTATTTTAAGGAGGGGTCTCCTAAGTTGTTTAGGGCCTCACTGCATAGCTCAGTAATATTCTTTTCAAGTTGGATCTATTCTTCATATTGTCAATCAAGAAAGTATCAACCAAGATCCTTGAATATCACCTCAAGAGCAAAAGGCACCTTCATCCCTAAAATACCTCATCTGACAAATGGATATAAAGATGAGTAAAATTTTTTAACTGTGCAATTATAAAAACATCTCTGAGAGAGGCTAATGAGCATACCTTTGGCTCAATGTCCCTTGTGATGATTAATTTTATGTGTCAACTAGAGTGTGTAATGGAGTGCCCAGATTAAACATGGCTTCTGGGTGTGTCTTTGAGGATGTTTCCAGATGATATTAACACCTGAATCAACAGACTGAGTAAAGTAGATTGACATCCGCAGTGTGGTTGGGAATGACCAAATACTTTGAGGGCCTTAATAGGATAAAAGACAGAAGAAGGAATTCATTCCTTTATTTCTGACTTCATTGCTTGAACTAGAACTCTCTTCTCATCTCCTGCTTTTAGACTGGGATTTACACCATTAGTTCCTTTAGTTCTCAGGCCTTGGACTCAGACTGAATTGTACCAACTGCCTTCCTGGGTCTCTAGCAGGCAGACTGTAGATTGTGGAACTTCTCAGTCTCCATAACTCCATGAGCAAATTCCTTATAATAAATCTCTATGTATAGGTTGAGTACCCACTATCTGAACTGCTTGGGACCAGCAGTATTTCAGATTTGGGATTTTTATTTTCTTTCTGAATTTTGGAATAATTGCATATACATAATGAAGTATCTTGGGAATAGGACAAGTCTAACACAAAATTTATATGTTTTATGTACACCTTTTATGCATAGCCTGCAGGTAATTTTACACAATATTTTTAGTGTGACTACATTTTTAACTGTGGCTTGTCACATGAAGTCAGGTGTGGAATTTTCCATTTGTGACATCATGTTAAAACTCAAAAAGTTTTGGACTTTAGAGCATTTTGGATTTCAGACCTTCAGATTAGAGAAGCTAAACCTATATAAAAATATAACTTATTGGTTCTTTTTTTCTAGAGAACCCTGGCTAATACACCCCTGAAGCCAACTCTAGAGATAGCATGAAGGCAGATAGAAGCTGATGGATCTTAGAAATAACTGTGTGACACTTAGGGAGGTAGATAGCCTTTGGGGAAAGGAAAAAGGAAGAAAAAGGTTGGTCGAGTAGAAAAGTAACTGATTGGAGTGAGGTTCATTGATCAGCTTGCTGCCCACCCCAAAATCATCAGGAGGTAGAAAAACAAGAGATGCACCCTTCCAGACAGTGCCAGCTGGAGTGATAACAGGATGTATGGGTCTGGTTGGATTAGAGGGTAGAAGGCCACAGGTGTAGGTTGACCTGCTGTCCCATTAATTTGAATTACCACAATTAACATGTGCTAATTCAAAAAAGAAAAAGTTGAATATACAACAGGAAAAGTACAAGGCACAGATGATAGAAAAAGAAATATTAAGATATAAACAATAGAAAACCCAGAAGAAGAGGTGAGAGTGAAGAAATATTTGACAAAATACCTGAGAATTAACTAGAAATAGAGATGAAACACTCCAATTAAAAAGACTTGTATATTGCCAAACATGAGCTATACAAGGAAAAACTCCCTATGCCTGGATATTACGAGTGGGGTTTAAGAGCATCAAAGACAAATAGTAAATCCTAAAGTTACCAGAGAGAAAGTACAGATCAGTGGAAAGGAAGAGGAATTTGGTTAGCATCAGCTTTACTGGGAAGAAAAGAAAAACAGTTGGAATAATGAGGGACTCTAGTTACTACATAGTATGTATGCTACACAAGACAGAAGATTTGTGCTCTGTGCCTAGAGGATTTTGTCAGGCCCACAAGTCAGTCATGAAAATGACCGTTTGCTCTCCTTTTCATTGAGCAGGGGCTTTGCTGAGCTCATGTGAGGGGTGCATACTGACAGTCATTCCTTCTGCATTATTTTCCTGATTCAGTTCTTCGGGTAGCCTGGGGTTTCTTTGTCAGCATCTCTTTCATCTCCCAGCACTTAGGTGTTGACTGGAACATTGAAGGTTTCCAATAAATGTTTCCTGAATTTGTCGTATTGGTCTAGTAATCCATGATATTTCTTCTCTGCTGAGAATTTGATTAATTAAACTAACAACAAATTGACTCAGTAAAGTATGAAAATTGAGTAAACATAGTAAATATATCATCAATAAATGTTTATTAGGTAAAACGCAAAGACGTAGATCCAATATGAATGTCAAAGTGGATGAAGCATAGCTCTTGCAAAAAAATGTGGGAGCTAAGGGGTTAGATGTCAAAGCTAAAGTACAAAATATCTGAAGAATCATGAAGAGAGAAGTGTTCATGGGAGAAATGGTACATGGTTTGGGTTCTGAAGAAAAAGTGGGGTTTTACAAGGCAAGGAATTGGTGCTATGTGGAAGAAACAGTGCAGCATAGAAGAAAATGTTCTGAGAATTTTTTAAAGCAACACATAGCAGCAATTGAGGGCTTAAGGGGGATAGTGGGAGAAAAGCCTGGAAAGACTGACTAGGTCCAGATTGTGGAGGATTTCAAACACAAACTAAGCAGCTGGACTAAATATAGTGTTGTATGTAGACCACTGGGAGTTTATGAGCCAGAGAATGGCATGGCGAAAACCAGATGATTGAATGAAGATTAATTTTGCACCAGTAAAAGTATATACTGGCTGGAAAAATCACAGTCAGAAATGTGACTATAATAATCTGAGCAAAGTAATAATTAGAATTCTAAACTTGGATGATATTAATGTTCAAGGCTAGACCTAAATGAGCACAGGTTTGAAGAATAAAAGAAGATACCATGATGGTTGGTCCTGGAAAATATCTGCAAATCACAGAGTTTAGGTTGTCAACGTCTAATCTTAGCTTCTATAGATGGGACAAAAGATTTTACACACACACACACACACACACATGCACAATTTTTCTTTCAAGAACTGAACCACAAATACTTTCATGAAACCTGTCCTTTTCTACTTTTCAATCAACCAAAATATCTGCGTATTTGTGAATTTATGCCTTTCTTCAGAAGACATATAATTACTAGAAAAGTCAAGCGGTTATTGGTTATTTTAAATTAATTACCTTTCATATAGCTTAATATAACTGTTTGAAAGGAGAAAAGCCACCAAAACTAGGCTTGAGTTCTCAACTCTTTCAAGGCATTTAGATTTGTAGAAACTGAAGACAAGGGGGTGAAAACAAATCTTGTTTTGCAAGTGAAAAACTTGCAGTGAGCAACATAAAGTAAATTTACTTCAATTTAATATGGATAATCATATGCAGGTCTAGAGTCTTTATATTTTATAGCTCTCCTTAATTCCACATCTTCCTTCTGCAGACAGTACAAACATAAAATATTTCATCACTATATTTAGAGATTTTTTTTCTTACAAATAGGAAAGGAAAAGGAAAAAAAAATTCTCTCCTAATGGCATATACTTTCCAAATTCCCACCTATATTATTGACAATTGACAATCATAATTTCTATGTCAGGGTCACAAAGCTGCACTAATGTGACTGAGATAAACTAAGACATACAAGCACAATGAAAGCACAATACAAGAAACTCAGAGCTGCATTTTCAAGGTTTCATTTTAGAGGTAAGTGTTGCTGATAAAATGAACATTTTACTGCTAAATATTTGTATGCTGCATTTAAATCATATTAATTTCCATCTCTTCCCTTTCAAAGAGCAAACGTCACTACTCCTTTCATATTTAACACATTCCTTGACTTCCTGTAAGCATCACCATGTTTAAAATACATAAGGTGGGGTGGGGCTTGGGTGTGCTTGCACACCTGCACATACACATACACACAGAATCTACTGTATGTTGCTAACCACCCTGGTTATCAAAAGTTAATGGACTCTGAAATTGATACAATTCCAATATTGCAGCTCATAAAAACCAGAGTGATGTTTTATTTGTGACCTACATCATTCACATTTAAGAATCCAGAGGGAATTAGGACACCCTTCTGCATTTCACTACTTAACTGTTTCACTAATTATTTTGGATGGTATCTCTTTTACTTACAGTAAAATATAAATAACAAAATTTGCCATCTTGCTCATGTTTTAAGTGTATGGTTCAGTAATGTTCAATACATTCACGTTGTTGTGCATCAATCCCCAGAACACATTTCACCTTCTGAAACTGAAACTTTATGTTCCTTAAATAGGAAATCTCCATTTCTTCTTCCCTCTTATCCCTGGAAATCACCAGCATTCTATTTGTTATGAATCTGACTATAGATGACTTAAGTATTTGTCTTTTCATGATATAATGCCTTCAACACAATGCTCTCAAGGTCCATCTATATTATAGCATGTGTCAAAATTCCCTTCCTTTTGGAGGCTAACTTAACATTTCTTTGCCATTGCATGAGCATTCCAAGTCATCCATCAATGGACTTGGGTTGCTTCAACCTTTAGGCTACTGTGAATTAAAGCTGTTATGTGCATGAGTGTATAGATATCTTTTTGAGACTCTGCTTTTAATTATTTTGTATATATATTTCCAGAAGGGGTATTTCTGGGTCATATGGCAATTCCATTTTATATTTATTGAGGAACTGTCATACTGATTTCCATAGGCGTTGCAGCATTTCATGTTTTCACCAATAGTGCACAAAATTCCCAGTTTTTTCCATGTCCTCACCAACACTTATTATTTTGTTTGTTTTCATACTGTTGCCATGTGAAATTCACCTCATTGTAATTTTGATTTGCATTTCCTTAATTATAAGCAGTGCTGAGCATCTTTTCACATGCTTGTTGGTTTGGATGATACTTTTTAACTTAATGACCAGAACAAATAAGATGGTAAGAAGGGAAGCAAATTTCTTGTTTCCCAGGGCTTTGGAATGACAATCAACAAGTATTACTAAGGATGTCCTTTTGACAAGGCTCTGGGCTAGGGCTAAAACTTACAAAAATACTTAGATGAAACCAGAGTCTGCAGGAATATAGTGGAGAAGACAGGATGTACATATAAAAGTGCAATGACTCTCCTGAGACCTCAGGCTCCTTGAGGGAAGAAGTAACCCTTGTATCCCTACAATTTCCAGCACACAGACATTTTATGCTGCTTCTTTAATAAATATTTGTTAACAAATGAATAAACTCACTCTTTATATTTGTGATCTGCAAAAACAAAAATTTCCAGCTCAAACATATTATGCTTTTTCTAAGTGATGAATTTTGAGGTGAATCAGCACACACTACACTCTTGTAAGTCTTCTGAAAACACTTGCCTTTGAAGAGGTGTGAATTTTCCTTACTTGCCTTAAAAGGGTGTTAACTTCAAAAGGCGACCTGGTGAGTGTTAAAAAATTAACACATTTAAGTCAGTAGCCAAAACATCACCCCCAGATCTGTGAACCTGAAATTGAACTGGTAGACTGAGCTGACTCTGGTTTGGTTGCCAAAAAAGTCATCGCTCAGCACTAATCTGGGCCAGTGAACAGTTGCTCTCTCCCTGGGTTGGGGAGAGGGAAAGAGCTGGAGGACTGCGAAGCTAGCAGGGCATAAAAGCAGGAGACAGCTAGTTATAAACTCTTCTTCCAGACCCTTCTAACCCCTTAAACTTGCTTTAAAAGCTACTTTACTGCAGAGAATGTGCACTTTAGCTGGCTATCATCAAAAGAAACCTCTTTTTATTAAGACTGCAATTGTTTATTTGTGGAGAAAATGGACTGAAATACCTTCACTGGGCCCCTTCTCTTCCTTTCTTTCCTCATCATGAACAGAGATATTTTTCCTTCATTTCCCTGTCACTTTGTCTGGCATTCACCAATATATTACCGGGGAATCTCTTCTCTCTGCTGTTCTTGTTTAGAAATGATCCTAACTACTAGATTTCAGTCAACAGAAGAATAGGAAATGCAGAAGTCCTGCTGTCAGGCTCTGCTGTGTGGATGTCTAATGCTGAAAGGAACTCCGGGGGTCTCTGGGTCCACCCTTCTGCCTCTGGGCTGGACTGTACTCACCTGAGGCCATTAGAAAGGCTTTTATGCCACATAGAGGCGGAGACATCACAGGGCTCTTGTGAAATACTAGGCAATATCAGGAGCAGAGAAAGAAAACTGGTGTGTAACAGAAGTAGTGAGATTTCAAAAAATAAAACAAAAAGTTTCTGAGAGTTGGAGACCATGAGGCCATGACCCAGGCTACAGTTTTGCTAGATCTGCAGAGCAGAAGCTAATGTGTGAGGGCTTCTAAAAGGGAAAGAACTGGTTGTTGAGTGGTCTTCTTAGCTATCGCCACAGAACTCTGACAATCACAAGCAGTGACCCAAGTTCCCCTTACCTGGGAGACTCGTCTCTAAACCATCCATCTGCATTCACCAGGTCATTCGTTCCTTCGTCCACAGAGATTTATTAAGTACTAACAACACATCAGACACTTTGCTAGGTGCCAAGGATAAAGGGATGCCTGTGACCTGTTAATTGAATTGAAGGTTTCATAGACTAGTAATGAAGGCAGACACTTCAACACAACTGAAATGCAGGGTGGTTAGCGCAGCAACAGCAATGATGTCAGGTGCTTTGCTAACAGACATGACTAGAGGCTGTGCCTTGGTGGGTCTGTGAAACTGCTTTGGAACTTTCTTCTCCTTATTTTCTTATCTGTCTCCTAATGTGTGTTTCTCCATTAGCATTCTCACTAGCTCAGGGGCCTCTTCTTTTCTCCATCTTCTCTACTCTTTGGGATTCAGAGCCCAGGAGAGAGACAACAGAGGGACATCCTCTTTGCTTATTTAACTTGGTAGTTTATATTAATATTTTTTTTTTTTCAATACCAGGCACTCTTCTAAGCACTACACATGAATTCTCCTATTTTGGTCTTTAAGGCTACTGCTATGGTTTGAATGTGAGGTGTCCCCCAAAACTCACATGTGAGACAATGCAGGAAAGTTCAGAGGAGAAATGGTTGGGTGGTCAGAGTCTTAACACAATCAGTTAATTTACCCCATTAGGGATTAATTTACCCCATTAGGGATCAGTTTACCCCCATTAGGGATTAATTGAAGTTGTAGGGTGTGGCTGGAGGGAGTGGGAATTTGGGTGTGGCTATGGGGTGTATATTTTGTATCTGGAGAGTGGAATCTCTCTTTCTTCTTCCTGATGATGCAAGCTGCTTCCCTCTGCCATGCTCTTCTGCTATGATATTCTGCCTCACCTTGAGCCCTGAGGAATGGAGCCAGCTTTCTATGGACTAAGACCTCTGAAACTGTGAGCCCTCATATAAACCTTTCCTCCTCTATAATTGTGCTGGTCAGATCATTCAGTAACAGCAGCAAAAATGCTGACACAATCAGCTACCCTATGAGGTAGGTACTATTTTCCAACATCATTTTATAGGTGAAGAACTTGATGCACACAGAGGTTGTATAACTCTCCAAGGTACCAAACTAGGTCCTAAGGGAGCCAGGATTTGAATCCAGGCCGTTTGGCTACAAAGTTTCTGTGCTTGGCAGTCATAGCTGTAGTGGTTGATCTGAAATGACAGCCTAGAAGAGGTGTGTGCAGTCAGAAGGGCAGTGGCCAAGGGCAGGGTACTGAGCAATACATGTTTGGTGGACGGACCCAGGTAGAGATAGAAGGAAAGGATGGTGCCTGAAAGAATAGAGAAGATAATAAAGACAGAAGATAGAGGTGTCCTGCAAGCCCAGTAAGGACAGAGCTTTCCATTTGAGAAGAGGATAGAAACAGGAGACAGAAAAGGAAGCCTAGGTCCTAGCCGTTGTACTCACATATTGAGTGAGGTTGGGAAGGTCACTAAACCTCTCTGAGCCCTGCTTTCCTCATTTTAAAACAGTGATAATGATTTTTATGTATCACAGAGGTTGTTATAAGACTCATGTCAGAATCATTTTTGTGATCATTCTGAATATAATATGAAATGTTCACTCTGTGAACAATATGCTCATTGTTATACCATTCTGCCTGAAATTGATTTGGTTCAAATACTAATAAAAATTACTCTCCAGGTTTCTCACTTTTATCTTAAGTATATACATAATGTTATATGTTTTATTTTTTTTTAGCCTCTGTGAGAAAAGTTAATAGGATAAAATAAATTCATGTGACTACTAATACTCTAAATTATCTAATTTATGTATGCATTGATTGACTGTAGCTTTGAGTCTTTATTATATTCAAATCAGGAATATGCTCAATTTATATTTCTTCATGAAGGAGCTCATAATCTAGACAAGAAATCTATCTGTATATAAATAACTATAATATAGTGGTTCTTAGCCGGGGGTCATTTTGCTCCAGTCTTCTGCTCCAAGGGACACATCTGGAGCTATTTTTGGCTATTGCAACTGGATGGGAGGGAATCTGTTGGGTAGAGGTCAAGGATGCACAGGACAGTACCCCCTCTCTAACCTTAACAAACAATTATTCAGGCCAAAACATCAATAGGATTAAGGTTAAGGAATACTGCGGGAGCATACTGAAATAGGAGTTATAGGATTGGAAAGATAACACTGAAGAGGAGTGACAACATATTTCATGGAAAAATTAGGAAGTGACTCTTGGCCTGAGTAAGTACATTTGTACCTTGTGTAATACATGCTCAAGAAAATTCCCTTTTCACTGGAGATTCTTAAATGATATGTATATTAAAGCAGCTACAGAGACTATTCAAATTTTTCAGCACAACTCACTTGGATCAGAAATTTTCATCAAGTGCTTCTGAGGCAGAATTTAGACTTGGCTGGCTCACAAGGACCTAATTTCATGCTTATCATGTTAGTCAGGGACTAAGTCAAGAAAAATCAAACCCATTGTAGGTGTTTTGAGTAGAGAGAATTTAATACAAGGAATTGGTTATACAGATGGTAGAATAGCTGAGAAGTCAAAAAGAGGATAGGGAGGCAACTCAGAGATTAGCAACAGCAGGGAATTATGAGCACCCTGAAGACCAGAGGAAACACAGGAGAAGTGGTGCTATTAGAGCTAAAAGTTAGAGAAACCAGCTGGGGCTAGAACCATGGAGCAGGTGGCTCAGCAGAAGTTGGGGTCATGAAGGAAGGGCTGCCAGGCAGGAGCAGGAATAGTGGTGGTAACCATCACAGAGAGTCCACCTTCAGAGGTTTCAGAGGAGAGACACCTGACTTCTCCCCTTCCCTATCCTTCTAGTCCCTTCCATTAGCTGAGACTGTATTCTAACTACCTGGCATGAGAACTTGGGAAAAGTAGTTCCTTATGACAAAATCAGTGTGGAAGAAGAGAGGTGAATAAGCAGAAGTCAAATATCTGCTGCCAAATCACTGATAAGGAAATAAAGGTATGCCTATCCCTTAAAAGAAGAGAAGGTGAATCAGTAATCTAAATCATATTTTAAATAAATACTCCTCATTCACTTATGCACAGAAATTACTGAGGCATTTTTAGGTTAGTGGCAAATGATGACAAAGAAGATTTCTGAAGTTTCTTCTGTAGCAAGGGATAGCTAAGACTTAAGGTTTTGTTTTTGTTTTTTTGTTTTAGTTCCAAGAAAAGTAAATGTACACAGCAGCATTTGACCATTTAAACTGAATCATCACTCAATTGATTAAAGAGAGAACAGAGTCTTGTGGATATGTGTAGGAGTACGGTTACATAAGTCAGATCGATGATGTTTGTGTCTGTAAATCTCATTAAGTATGGGCACCATAATTCCCTTAATAACTAGAGATCATTGGTATCTAACTATTCATGTTTGGGTACTCACAGTTATGAGGTGGCATAGGGAAGCAAAAGTTGACATAACAAGAAAATAGTGTCTAATGTACTGAACACTTACAAGTAATCCTCACACACATATCCTCACCCAACTTGGCCCCAGGATCTCTTCTTCCCAGGCAAGTCAAAGCTTCTCTTCATCAATATTTCACTGACTGTCAAAAAGTGTACCATAGAATGCAAACACAATTAATACCCTTATGGAGTGAAACAGAAAACTATTGAAAAAACAAGGGTGATGATGACAGTGTTGGGTGACTTTCTGAGCAAATGAGAATCTTGTAGGATGAAGTCAGTTAACAAAGAGAGAAAATGGACAACAGAGTAAATGAAACCACAAATGAGAATGGTTTTAGTATTTAGAGACTCACAGTTAGAATGCAATCTCAGCCAATGGAAGGGACTAGAAGGAGACATAGGGAGAGAAGTCAGGTGTCTCTCCTCTGGTGCCTCTGAAGGTGGTCTCTCTGTAGTTGTGTTTCCACCTCTGCTCCTGCTCGTGCTCCTGCCTGGCAGCGCTTCCTCCATTTTTTCCACTATTGCCTCTGAAAATTTGGTTCCCATTTTAAGCAGATTGCCTTGAAGTGCTTCCCCTTGTGCCAGTCATCCTTGAGAAGGAAGGCTGTGCTAGTCCTCTCAGGCCCCTAGACGTCATTGTTTATTTTTGTCTCCAGCCTTAGACATGGAGTCCCTGGGAGTAGTCACAGTGATGCAGGCAGTCACTTCAATGTCACTGCAACTACCGTCTGTAGCTTTTGTAGTACACATTGGTACAAAAGCCAATTGCTATAACTTTTAAGAGAGAGAAATAGGAACAGATAATAGAGGACACAGACTCATAAAATGTTATAGCTGAAAGGGACCTTAAAATTGTCTAGCGTCCATCCCCCTCATTTCACAGTTGAGGAAACTGAAGAGTTTAGAGGGGATAACCTGCTGTGTCACACCCCTGTTGTCACAGAGTTGTTGCTGCAAACTGGGTCTTGGGACTTCTGTGCAGAACCTCCTTCTAAATGGCTCTTCAGCATTGAGAGCAGTGGGTGAACTCTGGGTAGCTGAAGCAGAAATTGTAAACTTTAATGACTTCACAGACTCTAGCTGCTGGCTGCTGGTCAGAGTTCTCTGTAGTTTGAAGGCACAGTGCTGCATGGAGGTGGTGGACTCGGGCTTTGCAGCCAGACTGCCTGGGTTTTTAATGAGGTGCTGCCATTTTCTAGCTGGGTGACCTTGGGCAAGATACCTAATCTCTCTGTGTTTCAATATCTTCAGCATTCTCTGAGTGCTTAGTCTATGCCAGGAGGGAAAAATAACCCTAACTTCAGGGTGTCTAAATTTAGCTAATATTTATGAAACTACTTAGAACATGGCTGGCTTATAATAACCTCTGGACCATTCCCATGTGAACCCATAAAGAGTTCTGCAAGTCAACAGTGGGGATCAGAGGCTGAGCAGTAGGAGTTGGTTAGAAAAACAATCTTCACCAAAGGATCACCTGAGTGACTGAGCCTAGGGCTGGTTAGCCAAGGTCAGAGGCACCCAGGAGCTTCATCCCTCTTCTTCCATGGAATTGTTCAATGATTTGTCTATGTGACACGAGGTTGGTTCAGCAAATCTATAGTTTCTTTATGGCTTTTCTCAACTCTTAACTCTTCATTGCCTCATTTAAACCTTGAATTGAAAATTAATTCAGATAGAGTTGAAAGACCAGAATTGGGTGATCCCAACTGCATTCGCTAATGAGGTTTTCTGATAAGAAGCAGCCTATATTTGCTGCACTAAGTAGCAAATTCTTCAAAAATTGAAGGTGTGACAGGGAGCTGCTCTTTGGTTGACCCAGATTAAACCACCACTTGAACTCTAGGCTCTGCAGATGTGCGTACCTGTGCCTGATGACACACAGCAGTTTGGATCATGCAGCTCCCCACCTTTTGCTGCAGAAAGATTTAAGTTCATGCAGGCCAAATTTCCTCACTAATTTTCTCAAAAATAAACCAGTCACAGAAAATAGGTATCTAAGTCCAGGAGAATCAAAACTTTTAGTTTAATAAAAACTTTAACTAAATAAATATAGCCTATTTATCTGAAGTCCAGATTTCATGCTAATTTGCATAGTTGATTAGTCCTATTCTTCAACTTTCCTGAGAAATAGATTCTTCAACTTTACTTTGAATTCTTTTCAAGTATCTCACAGTAAGAAATGCTAGGCAACCAGGTAAATTACAATAGGAGAATTGGAAGTAAACAGGCAAGACTCTAACCATGTTTTTGCTTTGTCCACTCTGGTCGATTACATGAGGTAGTGCTGTTTTATTCTTGTGTAAAAGGTGCTACCAAAGTATCCAAACTCCTAGAAGATCAATCCTCAAACTATTATAAGATCAGGGGTGGGGAGAGGGAAGAAAGTGGACTCATTCCAGAAGGTTCCTTTTAGAGGATTCCTGAGGCTTGTGAAATTTCCCTCCAAACATTAGAAAACACAGGAAACAAGAGACTACAACCGAGCATCCAATGCAAATGGAATTAAACCATAAAAAGCCCCAGGGAACAAGGAAAATCCAGTGAGGCTTTTGTTTGTCTGTAAATATATCCATCATTCTTTCAGTAGTTATTGAAAGGTAATAAACATATGGGTTAAGAGATTGAGTTTTGGAGTCCATAGATGTGGAGTCAAATCCTGGTTCTGCCACTTATTAACTATGAGATCTTGGGTAAGTTGCTAGCTTCTCTCAGCCTGTTTCATGGATTATAAAATGAAGACACTACAGTGCCTGCCTCACAGGGTTCTAAGGACTAAATTGAATAATGTATACAATGTACTTATCATTGTTCTGGCACCCTGTAAACATTAATTTACTACATGTATACTGAGTGACTACTACGTGCAGGCAATAAATAAAATTAAGGTCCCAGTATTGTGGAGATACGTTCTAGTTGAGGGAACAGAAAATAGATGAGCCTGCACATAAAAAGCAACATACTAAAATTTTGTGGTCACAAAGAGAACTAAAGCAATATTAAAAGATAGAAAGAGATGGAATTGGGTGGAGTTGCCACTTTTATATAAGGAATTCAGGGAAGGTCCCTATGATAATATGACATTTAAACAGAGGCCTAAAGGAAGCTTGGAGGTAAGACTCAGACGAGAAGCAATTCAGTGTTTGAGGCAAAGGGAACCCTGCAAGGGTCCAAGGCAGGAGAATGCAGTAGGAAGCTGGAACAACTCCAGGAAGACAATGTGGGTGTAGCAGAGGGAGATCCAGAAGAGCTGGGCAAGAACAAAGAGGTTGTTGTAGTCGCTGAGTGAAGTAGAAGTCAGCAGAGGGTTTTGAGGGAGAAGTGATGTAAGGTTTTAAAAGGGTCACCTGGTCTCTGAGTAGAGAATAATCCCCAGTATCAAGCAAGAAAGTAGGGAGACCAGTGAGGCTAGTTTTGTAATAATCCAAGCAAGAGATGATGGAAGCAAAGACTAAGGGTAAAATGGAAGTGATGGAATGACTTGGTTGGAGTCTGGGTACAGTTGAAAGGATTTGCTGGTAGGTTTGATGTGCAGTCTAAGAGGAAGAGAAAAGTCAATGATGGTGACAATACTTTTAGTCTGAGAACAGAAAGTGCAGAGGCACCTATCTAGAGGTTGAGACTGTGGAATGTGAGGTGCCTTGGCAGATGGTGTCTCAGTCAGCAACCTCTCCCATCCCCTCTTCCTTCTTTACTTTGGGTACAAACTGAAAAAATAAATGTTCCAATTCCCAACATCCCTTACAGTCAAGAGTGACCATGGGATAGGATTACGGCTAGTAAGGTGACATGCCCAACAGAACTCTCTGGAAAAAGTGAAACAAGGCATAGCCTCATGAGGAAAAGGTTTCTGTCTTCTGTACCTCTGATCTTTCCCCTTCCTCCTGGAATGCAGAAAGGATACCCGAGTTGCAGCAGCCATCTGCAATGATAAGAACCACTCACCAAATGCATGGTGGAGCTGCAGGCAGAGGAAAGTGGGTCCCTGAGGTTGTCATAGAGCAACAGGATCAGCTCTGGACTGTCAAGCCCCAGAAAACACACTGTGTGGCATAAATAAGTCATTTTGTTCAAGCCCATGGCAGTCAAGTCTTCTGTTATTCACTGCAGTATACATTCTTCACTGACAGATGAATATTAAACATCTAAGTGGGTACTGCATTATAAGTTTGACCTATAATCTGAAGATCAGAGGAGAGGTTAAGTGTGAAGGTATACAGCAGGATGTTCTCAGCATGTGGATGGTGTTCAAAGCTATAGGTCAGGAAGAGAGGAGAATCAGAAAAGAAGTTGGAAAATGCATGGCTAGCGAGGGGAACCTGACCTTTGCAGTGCCCCAGCAGACCATGAACATATTTCAAAGATGAGTAATCAGCTATGTTAGATGTTAATGAGAGATGAAGTTAAATGCATTGATGAACTTGGGAATATGGAGACCATTGATGAACTCAATAAAAGAATTGTAGTTTCAGTGTGCAGTAACCAGAATTATTATTGTGTATATATTATGCCAAGGCTCTAACAAGATCTATGCTTATCAGAAACAGTTCAAAATACTATCCCTTTTTCATTAAAACAAAAAACTGATAAAAAAAAAAACTAAAATGGTTTTCACTGATGGAATTTCAATAAGTAAATGGGAGGCAGCTATCTTTTTCTCCAAGTTATACTAACATTTTTACAGTCTCATCTCCTTATTAAACTTATGAAAGGGAAGATGGTGGAATGTGTTGGAAAGAAGATGGAAGTGAAAGAAGAAGAATTGAGTTCCTGTTCTTCTACACTGTATTAGGGTTTTTCAAAGAAACAGAACCAAATATAGATAGATGATAGGTAGGTATGTAGGTAAATAGATAAACAGATGGACAGAGTTATGGTCTAGATATGTGGTGTTCCCCGAAAGATTATGTGTGAGAAAATGCATTAATGTTCAGAAGTGAAATAATCAGATTGAGAGCTGTGACCTTATCAGTAGATTAATAATTTAAATAGATTACTGGGTGGTGGCTACAGGCATGTGGGGTGTGGTTGGAGGTAGTAGGTCAGTGGGGGCAAGTCCTTGGGGGTTGTGTTTTGTCCCTTGCTCCTCCTTCTCTTGCTCTTGGCTTCCAGGCTGCCCTGAGTGAAGTAGTTTTTCTCTGCCACACCCTTCTGCCATGATGGTCTGCTTCTCTTGGACCCAGAGGAATGAAGTCAGCGGACCACAGACTGAAACTCTGAAACTGTGAGCCCAAAAGGAATTTTTCCTCCTCTATGTTGTTCTTGTCAGGTATTTTGGTCACAGTGATGGAAAGCTGCTAACACAGAGGCCTTCGAAAGAAAGGATATATACATCTCAAATATATTAAGACAGCTGTTTGGATACTGCAGCATCATTTAAAAAGTAGTTCACAGTGTTTCTTTCATTACAAGGCAAGAAAAAAGTCATTCACAGAAGAAATTTTTAAAAGGTTTATTTGTTTGATTCCTCAAAGTAAAAATGCCTCAAATTCCCACACAAGCAGAAACATAGTTAAGCTGCTTGTTCTGTCTTAAGTATGCAAATATCATAGCCCAGTCTTATGTCAGCTTGAAAAGATAATGTCATGCAGAAAATTAAGACCATCTGATGAAATCATGTTATGAAATGTGGCTTGAGAGTGCAGCATTTTGTGTGTTACGATTTGATGTATTTTCACACCAAAATTCAAACGAATAGTCAAGCAGACTCAATTAATGCAAAATTTGAAAATTTTAGACAAATTTACAAGGTGTTTACTTAGGAGAAAAGGGAGGAGGGGGCACATCTTAAATACTGTCTCCTTGTCGCAGCCTTGATTTTATGTTATGTGTCTGAGGAACTGAATGTCTCAGCTTTTCATTTAGAGTTTTGAATTTAATCTGATGGTAGTTTGGATATAATAATGATGCATTTATTGTTAATTTCCTTAAAGCCTTACTATCTAACAATGTAGACCATTATCACCCCAAATACTTTCTGTGTTTGAAGGGATTTCCATATTTCACAGTGCACAGAAACTGACTCCAAAGCAAGGCTTCAGAGGAATATTCAGGAAGCGAGAATATATTTCCTTAGTAACTAGCTGGGCTTTTTTCCCCCTTCTCTGCAGACCTGTTTTCCAGAAGATGAGAAGGAGACTTGACAGGACTTTATTGGTTCATAAATTAACTTGGTAGATTTACAATCATTACTTGGAATGCCAGGAACTCTTTTTAGGAACTTATGTTCAAGAGAGAAAAAAACATATTTAATTCAGAATATGAAATTGGCACTGCCATCCTCCCTGGTGACAGTGGGCTAGTTTGTTTTTCACCTATGGACCTGATTCCATCTGCTGTTGACACAGTTGTTTTTGGCCAAAGGGAATATTTAAACATGCTCATGATTACATTTTCCTTCCAGTGTAAATGAACGAAGAATAGACTATCATTAGCTGTATGATCACTGAGAGGTAGTCAGTCTAATTTGTTGGCTTCCTTAAGAAGCTATAACAGAGTTGAAAGGTCAAATGAGCACTATGCAAGAGTCTAAAATATCCATTACTTCCTGTTAATCTTCAAGTCTGATCCAGGAGTGAAGAAAGATAGGTTAATATCTGTGTGACCTTCTCTCCCAAACCTTGCTCAAAGATGTAAATAATCCAACTTTTGGAGATAAATGGCAGCATCCTGAGCTGACCTCTGGGCTCAGGGTTTCTGGGAGGGGACTTTACCAAAATGCACAAGTAGAGGAGTTTCTTCTATACTTACAAGTGGTGGAGGGTAAGTTTTACCCATCTCTACTGGATCAAAACTCTCTATTTCATCCATACCCAAAGAGCTGCAAAAGGACTCTAGTGCTTTCAGAAGGAAGGAGACAACAAATGAGTATTTGAAGTGAGAACCCTGAACTTTGTGGAAAAACTTAGGCTACTAATGAAGGAACTGCCCACTTGACCAAAGCAAATTTGGGCCCCATTTTTCTGTGATCCAGGCAAGAAAAAAAAAAAATTAAAGTAGGTTTGGGACTAATTATAGGAGGTAGAATGTAGGTAAAATAGCTCCTTGTTCAGAAGCATCCACATATTTTCCTGAGATGAAGAACAAATATTTTGTTTAAATAGCAAGCAATTTTCTATAAAAGTGCTACTGCTTGGAAATGCTCTTTATGATTTATTGCTGCCTTTTAACCTGAAAAAAATATTAATAACTGAGGAACTCTTGTTGGTGTCTTTATTATGCTTAAACCCAAATAGTCATAATGTTATAACTGGTGTGGCCACTTTCAATATTTTTCTTTCGTGAATGCAGCATGGGCTTATTAAGAGACCAAAAAATAAAAATAAAGGCAACCTTCCTGGCTTGAGCTTTGTGTGAGGTACCCTTACATTCGGCAGCTAACTTCCAGAAGAAGCTGGGTAAGACCACAGAGAATCCTGCCGCGTTTTCCCCTTTCTACCAGATAGAGCACTTTCTCTGCGTGTGGATTCATGTCATCATTCAGCTGTTTCTTCTGGCAAAGCCAGAATCCAGAACAGAATCTCAGTGAAAAAGAAACCAATAAATTAGATCTCTTTGTGAGCAATTTGCTGTTAGTTCTCTTCTCCCTGCCTATTAAGATTCTTTATTTACTTCACCAAGAGATTTCTGCTGACAAGTCCATCCATTTACCACTAGCCTAGATAAAATGATAATAAACAAAATGTCAAAAAATGTATTCATGGGACCTTCCCCATTCCCACCCCCTCCCCTTCTCCTTTTTCATCAAGCTGGTATATTAAAGAGTTATTGGAGCTGTGAAGTTTAAACATTGGTGGAGGCTTTTGGTTTATTTAATTAATTATATTCTTACAGCTCTGTTTATATATGATGCATTTTAATGACATATGCATATATGCATGTGTAACTATTACACCAAAACCTGGTACTATCAGATAGAAGGTAAATCTCTCCCAGCTCCTGCTACTCAGGTTCCGGATCTGATGTAGCTAATAACCATGACTCCAGGATAAGGAAGCTGGATGGAGACATACTGGGGGAAAGGAAATTTTCCATTTTATGCTTATGGATGATTCCCAGAGGAATCTTTTGTTTCCAAGTATCTTTTGAGTCCTTTGGGTGAAAGGCAAATGCTGAGCAGTTCTATCTTGCACATAACTCCAATGGAGACACCTATAATACAAAACAGAGATCCCCTGAGGGCACCGTTATACATTTATTATAAAGCAAAGATTAAAACAATTTTATGGAAATTAAAGATAATATGGAACATTTGTCTCTCTCTCAGTCAAAGAGTAACATGAAGCAGTTCAACAAACAGCTCCAGGCATTCCACGCGGGATGATGGAATGGCTGGGTCTGAGGGGACAGGCAGGGCGGCTGCAGACGGCGAGGTGTGGGTTTTTTACCAGGGCATCTTGCCGGTGCTTGGCAACTGTACTCTGGTGAAAAATGATACGCCTGCAAAATCAGCACAGTGGGCAAGTGGAGGGGTACTTAGGTGGTTTGCCCTCCTGAAATCTATCTCAGCAGGACAGGATGCAAATGTCAGGGTGGGGACCGGAAGGGGTTCTTGACAGTTATTTTTTGCCTCTTTTTGGAGTGTGTGTGTGTGTGTGTGTGTGAGAGAGAGAGAGAGAGAGAAAGAGAGAGAGAGAGAAAGAGAGAGAGAGAGGTTTGTTCTTCTTGATTCACATGCTTACTGGAAAATGAATGTTCAAAAGCCCTGAAAATTTCCAAAACCTCCAAGTTGGTAGCATTTCCATTTTATATGTATAATGGAAATGCTACCAAAAAGAAAAAAAAGTGGTTGTCAGAGGACAGTAAAACATCTGTGTTAAGTGAGAGATGTGCTCAACTTTATTTGCACCCAGGGGTCTGATTTGACCTCTAGTGCAGCAAATTTATGGTAAAAGGAGGGCTTTTAAATTGGGTTTGTTTTATTTTGATCCTCTGTCTGGATATTTCTTTCATACCTCCCAGGCAGTAGCTCTCATGGGTAAGCTTATATTTTTGTTAATAAAAAAATGCAATTGGTGCTAATCTAGACTTCCATCATGGTCGTTCAAGCTTTCCAACGTTAATAACCACTCCCAAAGAAAGGATCATCAAAAGAGTTCAGGCGACGTGGTTTTGCGGTCAAGGCAGTGAGCCATATTCAGAAATGTCTGCTTTCTATTCCCTGGTCCACTGCTGGATAACTATGTGACATTTATAAGTTAATTGTTTCTAAGTCTTGATTTCTTTAGCTGTAAAAGGCTACTCTTTATTTACTTACTCAACATGGGTCTGGGGATGACAATGATTTATGGAGTGAACTAGTTAAGATATTGGGCTTTTAATCTGACTGATTTGGGCAGAAATCTCTCTTTACTACCCACTAGTTCCATAACTAAGGAGAACTTACCAACCAGAACTCTCAGGTTTATAAATGCATTACACAGCAGTTATTGTGAAGATTAACTGAGATAATGTATGTAAGTATGTTAAGACACTGACTGGCACATAGCACTAAATAAACGTACAGATTTTATAAATAATAATAATAGCTAAATGTTCTTAAGGACTCTACACAGATAATTAACTAAAGAGGACGCATTATCATACAATTATTATTCATAAATAATAGCAGCAACATTTATATACAGATTTTTATGAGCTCTACACAGCAATGAATTTTAATGCCAGATCGCAAGTCATATACTTCACCTTTCATTTCAAACTATATGACTTTATCATATAGTGGCATAATGTAGTTCAGCCGCTGGAAACACCTCCAGTTTTAATTCTCCTCCTCCCCCATTGCCTAACTCTGTGCTCCCTAATGAAAAGTAAAGGTTAGTGGCAATCTGTTTGAGACTAAAGCCTCCCAGCCAGACCAGGCGAGGTTGGCGGTGTGAGGCTGAGAGAGGGATGTGGACAGGAAGGGAGACACGAGAAACTTATGAAACACACAGAGGGTGTCTGCTTGCTCATATTAAAATTACACTGGGGGAAATGCTCAGCACCAAAAATAGCAGAAGAAATATTTTCAAGTGCTTTTCATGTCTTCCTTTCACCCCTCCAATAGGAACCACGTTCCTCTGAATGGATGGATGTGTTTAGTGCAGTTTACACAAAAGCTCTCTTGTTAGAATTCATTTTAAAAATAAAGGTAAAAGAGATTTCCTTTATAATCACAAAAAGACACAGAAGCCAGGGGTTTCTGGGTAATAACAAACATCAAGGGGCATTAAAGGGACAAGGCCTTCATTATTACCTAATAACATTTACCCTGGAGTGTCATTGCTTAATTATAGTTTTTTGAATATTTGGGCAATAAAGAAATTGGAATATGCTTTCATACACATACTGATGTACAGCCAAACAATATAGTTGTTTCTTATCTGTTAATGAGGTTGAGACCTGTGCCTTTAAAGGGATCACAAATAAATTCTTTGGTATATTTTGCCTTTTAAATATTTTTGAATATATGAATTCATCAGGATTTAGGGATTAGGTAACTGCTGTCTACACAAAAAATTCTGCAAAATTTTTCATTACTTTTTTATTAGTTGGCAGCAAATACTCTAACTGTGAACTTTTATGAAGCTATAAACATAAAGGACCTTCTGATATGGGTCTGATGATAATTCTAAATTTCCTCTTTGCAGCTGTGGTTGATCCCCTCTATTTGGTACAGTCTATTTTTTTGTGACTTAACAGAAGAAAGTTGGCGCACTACTGTATTGCCTTCAAGCAGTTTCTCGGGAAGTTCTTGAATGAAATCCACATGGAAACCCAATTCCCCTCTCCACCTTTCCCTTAAGGTGGTTATAAAATGTCAGTAGAAAGCAAAGCTGTTTATTTTACTTAGGGTTGGATTCTGTTAGTAAATGAGTTTCTGGTGGGGCTTATGTGCAAACCACATCTTTCAATCAGTTTCTTTACATTACTAAATGTGTATTAAATTGTGCCATAAATATTAATTTAAAATTCAGAAGTTCAGATTTCACCTAAATCCATGTGCATAAGTAGAGAGACAACCTGTTTAACAAGTTCTAGATTCACATTCTAGCTCTGCTAGTAAAGCATCACTTAACTTCTGTTAGGAGAGAAAACAACTGTGCTTTCTTCCTGATGGACAGACTTGCCACCTGGCAGAGATCTGTGGCCTGGCTTTAATGTGACAGCTTGGAGATCTCTGCAAAGAGTGTGGCAATCCTACAGGGACAGCTCTCTTCTTGGAATCCAAGAGATGGTATGTGCTAAGGCAGGTCTTGGCTGCTGGGCCACATCTAATGCATCTGGAGTTGGGCAGTTTTCAAATATGATGGAACAAGGCAGTGATCTCAGGGGTGCCAGAGTGTGAGGATACTGGGAGGCAGATGAATCTGAGACAATATGGTTTCTCTGGGCTAGGCATTAGGGGCTCTTACAAAACCAAGCTGTTTCTAGGGTCTTCTGGCTCCCTGGGCCCTCAGTCTCTTCATCCACCTATTTCCAACTGTGTGCTTTGAAGAATATTGCAGAATGCACCACAGCAGACAAGCACTGGTGGGTGTGCGGCAGAGCAGGAAGACAAAGACTTCCCCTACCTCCTCCTTGTCATGGGACTTGCTTTAACTCTGGCAGCATCTTATCTTTTAACAGTTCCAAGTTTAAAGACAAGGACAGTGGCATCAGCAAAAATTGCAGATTGGATAGTAGAAATCACCTTCTCTCCTTTTATCATTTCCTTTTCCCTAAAGACCTGGATCTGTTGTTCCTACATAAAGCTGCAGAAGTGTAACATTTGTTTTGGGGCTTTGCAGAACGAATGTACACATTCTCTTGTTAAGGAGAGACAGGAATACCTTTGGAACCTGTATTTATGTCTTGCTTAAGTTTTAAAAGTGAGATACTTGAGGCCAAAACAGTGTATTCACCTTCTCCATCTTTCCTATGGGAGAACCCATTTTATTTTGTGATGAAGTCTCATGATCCTCCACATATGTGTTTTAAAATCTGTTTTATTAGTCATATCCATATTCATAATCTTCAAATATAAATCAAAAGAGTATTAAAAGTATCAGTATAAAATATAATGCTATTTGAAGTAACCCTTGGCTTTGGCTTGACTTACATCTAGAATTAACTCCAGTGCTTCTCAGGAGCTTGGAGCCCACTTATTTAACCAAATGAAGGTGGGTGCTGAAGTGATTTGCTCTATCTTATATGCAGTGATATTAACTGAATGGGTCTTTAGGTATTACCCAAGCTCTACCTGCTGGTCCTCCTATTCCATGGTGCTTAAAGCATGGCCTGCCTGGTTTATAACATGCGCCCTACCTAACAGCAGATGTGTAGTAGACATATGCATAGCTATTTGGATAATTCTACCACCTTTGTATCGTTAGCTTACAGGCTGCTGGTGTTTCTTCTATTAATGATATCCCTGCATTCTGAAAAATAAAATTTCTTCAAGAAGGAAGGAATAGAGTTAAAATTTTAAGAAGTAAGGTGGAAAATAGGTTATGCATAGTGGTAAAGTTTTCCTTATTTTTCTTTTATGTAAATGCTCCAAGACTTATGTCTAAATGATAGATTTGACTCAAACAGTCAGAATCTATAACATCTAGGGGAAAGGAGTAGAAGGTAGTGGTTAAGAGAATGGGCTTTGAAATCACATGTGAGTTTAAATAAATATTTCAATACTTTACCAGCTATATGAATTTGGTCAGGTAACTCAAACTCTCTCCAAGTCTTGGTTTTATCACCCCTAAAGGAGCAATAATATTTATACTTATAAGTTAGTGATTATTAAATAATAAAATTATGTAAAGGCTTAGCACAATTGATGGTGCATAATAGTACTCTAAATTTGTAGTAACACTTGTAAGTATCTTGTGACAGGCTGCAAGAAAGAGATTCAGGGGAATACCATTTAAGAGTTTAATTCCTTTTGGGTATTTCTGTATGAAATCGGTTGGCTCCACCCTCATTCTGCAGGTTCTCTGTGTGAGTCAGGCTAAGTGCTCACATGTTCTATACAGGACAGGGGGCAAGGGAAGCATGCCAGGGCTATTGATGATTGATCTGGATAATGACTGTAACTGAGGGAGCAGAGAGCATTGGGGGGATGGTGGAGACACTTAGGAGGAACATGGAAGAAGAAAAACAAACCAAGAGAAAATGAACAAAGGGAGTTGACCCAGCAAAGAATATTGGTGAACAACTAAGGGACATCTAGGGGCCTGGTGAGAGGTTCAAATTCCTGTATCAGAGTGTGGGATTGAAAAGGCCTGTAAGCCTGAGGATCTGCAGCTGAGCTAATATGTGAAGCCTCTCGGGTCTGAAGTGTCATTGGGAGGTGGGGCAGAGAAAGCGTGCCTTGTGTTTAGGCCTTCTGTTTTTCCATAGTTCTGGCATTACCACTTAATAAAAATGATTTCACTTCTCATGATAAGTAATATTTATTGGGCTCTTTTCATATACCATGCTTGTCAGTGTCCATTAGCTCATTTAATCTTCATGACATCTCCGTGAAGCAGGTAATATTGTGTTATTGCCATTTTATGGATGAGAAGAAGGAGATTATGTGACTTGTTCAAGGTAATTCAGAGAGCAAATGGCAGAGCTTAGACAAACCCGGATCTCTCTTAAGTGTGAGTCCTTACCAGGGCTGCTCTGTGTGTCTACCCAGGCTGTACATGACCCCACTCCTGATGTCGTCTTTCATTCAGAATATGATGTAAACAGGGCGATCTTGGAGGTGTTTAATGAAGAAGCCCCAGTTCCTCATTTCTACTCTGTAACTCTACTCTAAAGTCTCTAAACTTTCCCTTTAAATGAGCAAGTAAAACCTTGTATCTTAGCTTAATATCTTCAATCAGAAGAGGGCTACTTGGATTCTCAATCTTTCAGTGTAAATATCACAAAAACAGCAATTCATGTCTGTAAACATGTTTCAGATGTAGCAATAGTTAAATCAAGATTACCACGAAAGATCCTGCTTAAAATAAATTAATGTCAGTCAAGTACCTTTAAATAATGTTTAGACTTTGCTAGTTTAAACTAGAGTCACTTCAAAAGTGTGGAATCCTGTATTATTTGAAAGCGAGAAGTAAAGATCTATTTCAACCAATTCTTAACACTGAGAGCCAGCATCACAAATGGAAAGACTTACCTTTGTCTAAACAGGTTTGATCCATGAAAACAAACTGTATTCAGTTCATTACCACCCAGGTACACTTGCTCTTGAGTAAAATAATCTGCCTTTCCAAATCCTGGGGTTAGGATAGTTTATTGGACATGAAAACTTGCTTCAGATCTCAGAAATCTGGTTGAAGTTTGGAAGTGTTAAAAAAAATTGTTACACAGTCAAAGCTAAAGGCTGGCATAGAAGTTAGAGGCTACATTCATTGTCTAGAAAATTGAGCAGGGGAATAGAAGCACATGTCATTTTTCCAATGAGATAGGAAGAATCTAGAACTAGAAATCAATGTCTTGGCTGGCAGGCTCCATGCTCATATCACCATTACCAGGACGAGGGTCACTGTTGGTGTTTAATTGGACCACAAACCTTTGCAAAACAACAAAGACATTTTTGCATTATTGAACTCTGAGAGCAGTATGCCTCTGCCTGCTCCTTTCCTACACTTTCTCCTGTAAGATCTTCCTCTCCTGTCTGTCATCCTGCATTTGCCTGGCTCCTTCTCTTGTCACAGCTCACGTGCTCATTCTTTACATGTGTGTCATCTGTTCCTCAAACTTCACAGGATTTCTTTTCTCCAAAAATTCTGCAGAGTACTATTTTCCCATTAGAGCAGGACACCAGGATACTGAAAACGGCTTAGTGTTCCAAGATTCCATAAACAGCCCGAGTGATTGCTCAGATTTAAATGATCTCACACATAATTTTAGCAAATGGAGATGCATTAAATGGTTCCAACAGGTGTATGATTATAAAAAGAATGTCAGATTTTTGTGAAAATTAATGCTGGAATATAGGTTCTACTATTACTGCTTAGCAGTGAAAGGTTCAAGTGGTATAATAATATGGCAGACTCACAGAGCCAATTAATCCATTAGAGGAAAATTCCATTTATTTAAAAAAAATAAAGTGAGTTTTAGCTTCAAGAGGAACTTCAGACAACAATTGTAAATGGAATTCATCTTAGCAAGTTACATTACTGTTTTGTAGATGATTTAAAATCCAGTTATAGAAGGCCAAGAAGGATATCAAGAAAGTGTAATTGCTTTTTTTAAATAAAATGTTCCTTTTGGGGGGCTACTAAAACTCTGTGTCACTGACACTAATTATTTTGGCATCTTATTGGCAGTCACAATTGGACAAAACGTGGAAGTATGTAAGTGCAAAACAAGTTCTTGGCTACATTTCTTCATCCCTACATACTTTAGGGTTTTATTTATGGTTAAATTGAAGCTAGATGTCAAATCTGGGCCCCTCAGAACAAAATCTTAATAATTAACTGGCAAAACTGAACATGATCGCTTTTGACACACCTACACTGGTAATTATTGCTTTGAGGCCATTTACTAATGAAATTAATGTATTCATTGCCCTAACAAATTAGCATAACTCATACATAATGCCCCACATTTCAAGACCTCGCTAGAAAAACAACACTTAATACTGCAGAATGAAATGGCAAGGGCATTGCACGGCGACAGTCTTTGCTGAATTACTACGTGTTAAAAACCACAATAGCTAAGTGTTCGTTACAATGCAAAATGTAAACACAATGTGGGTATTAAAGCCATTAATAGTGTAGTCAAGGGTGTACAATTGATGATTATCTTTGCACTTCAAATAAGCAGATATTACAATAGCAGTAACCATGGAATCTAATTAACTGGCTACTTCTAGAGCTACAAAGTATGAAAGAAATGCTCTGAAGACAGCCTCTTCTTCCCCACCACAATGACAAAGAATATTGTTCAGTTGTTGGCACTTCTATGCATTTCTTCCTAAATGAACTCAATGGCACCCTCATTAAATAGTGCCCCAACCCTGTCTCAAGCAACGAGAGGGTTAAAAAACAGAGGGTAAACAGTTTGAGAATTTATCTATTATACAAGACGAAAAATGTGAAAACAATCCTCGTTCAAATTTAATGCATCAGTGTAAGGAGGTGATTTTGCTTTTATTCTCTGTGAGCTTTTCTCTTCAAATGACAAAGAGTAACCGCAAGTCCAGTGGGGTAGTAAGAAGACAAAGGAAAAAAAAAAAAGGGAAAGAAATTGACTCTAAAGTATTTTGTATTTTCTTTAACCAATTTGTAACCTAAAGACATCTTCTTAAGCATCAGAGTACAGGAAGTTTGTGGTAGTGGAATTTTCAATATCTCTGCTCTAGACCCACTTTAAGAGAATTGTGCTCTTGGCTAATCACATGCTTGATTGTGAGTGTGCTCAACACAGGTGTGCTTCACACACGTGCGCGCACACCCACATGCACAGCCAGAGCAGTCAGAAATTACTGGGCAGTTGAGCTTTGTGTTTGATTTGTGCTTGCTGAAACCATAATGTGTAGTTTAAATGGCACCCTTCCATCCACAAATGTTGGCTTCCATACAGTACCTAGAAACATGTATTTCCTCAATATTCAAGGCAAAGGTCACTGGGTGAACTCAGAATTGATTACAGCTGAAGGCCTAAATCTTCATGGGTGCAGGTAAGCTGGGAAATCACATAGTCTAGCTTTCTCACTTAGTAATAGGGAAATGAGCATTTTGAATATTTAAGCAAATTGTCCAAGACACGATAGTAGGTTTCATCTGCTGAGTCTTCTGGCTTAACCCCAGAGCTCCTTTCATCATGTTGATGAGAGAGTGAATGGACAAGCACCCGGGGAATAAATTATAGGTGTCCCCTTGCTTTAGGTAATGGGAAGAATAGCTGAGAAGGTATAGGAGAAATAGGGACTTGGTAGTTTTACTAAAACATCCTAGAAGTGTGCTTTCAAATAATCCTAAGGTTGAAATGCCACAAATCTGGAAATATATTCAAGCCCTTCTACTGTAAAGAATTCACCCCTTAGAAACCCAGACTCCAACTCTGACATCTGTGTCTCCTCTTATCCTAAGAGGGCAGAAACACATTCTCTCATCAATTATACACAGGGTTGATGTGGGAGCAAAGGAAATTTGGGAAAGGGAATCCTATTTGTTCACTATCTACTCAAAGCAAAGGTGAATTTCAACTAAATTGACTTCACATATACACATGTACCTCTTTCTCTCTCTCTCTCACACACACACACACACACATTTATATTTGAATATATACAGAATTTTATGAGATAGGCTTTATTAATATTATCCCCATTTTAAATCCCTGAGTTCAGGGAGGCTTAATAGTATTAATAATAGCAATAATGATAATGGTAATGATAAGAAAACTTAATATTTGTATGTCTCCCATGTGATAAGTCCTACTCTACATGTTTCATTTAGTTTTCTCTTCACAACAATTCATTAACTAGGTATTATTTTTCCCATTTTACAAAGGAGAAAATTAAGGGACAGAGAGGGTAAGTAACTAACTGGAGGGCACGGATCTGGTCAGTGGAGAAGCTGTGACCCCCATTAGCTTGCCCTGCAGCTCAAATTTCTAATGATAGTATTCACCACCCCAAATTGATTTGCTCAGATAATAGGCAGCAGAGCAAAGAGTTGAAGGCCAGTCTGTCAGACTACCAAGATCTGCTTGGCCTCAAGACCTGAGTCTTGCCTCTACCTGGAGCTCCATTTCTTGTCTTTCCCTAGGGCTGACTCTTCAGCTTGCAGTCTGGCTGGCTGGGTCCTCTCAGGGAGGCCTTGCAGCACCTGATCCGTGCGTGAGCATCTGCACAGTCATCATCACACTCACTCACCTCCTTTAAGGCATTTATTACCTTATATATGTATGTTAGTTACATTTCCTTGTTTTCTGATGGTTTGTTGTCTGACTCCTCAACTTGAAGCTCCATGAAGACCAGAACTGAGACCATTTTCTTCATCAATGTCCATCAGAGCCTCTCTCAATGCTTTGCAGAGAGCAAGATGCTGGAAGTCCTGCTGAGTGAAAGGGTAAATGAGTGCTCTCTGCTCAAATTGCAGCTCTAACTGCTTCACTCCGCTCAAATTGCACTGTGGTATTTTAGATCATGGCATTAGTTAAAACAAACAAAGAAACAAACAAAAAACCTACTGCTTGGCTGGGCACCATAGCACATGCCTGTAATCCCAGCAGCTTGGGAGGCTGAGGAAGGAAGATTGCAAGTTCAAAGCCAGCCTCAGCAAAAGTGAGGTGCTAAGCAACTCAGAGAGACCCTGTCTCTAAATAAAAAAAAACAAAATAGGTCTGGGATGTGGCTCACTGGTCGAGTTCCCTGAGTTCATCCCCAGTACCTGCCGCCCTCCTCAAAAAAAAGATAAACCACTCTTGCTTGCTTCAGTGTTGAGCAGGTTTTACTTAAGCATTGTTATCTGAAATCTTTGTGGGAAGAAAGATACTAAAGATATGATTCCATCCTTCCTCTTATAGGTGTTCTGGATGATTTTTGTTTGTTTCTACGTGTTTTTTTTTTTAATTTTTTTTGCCTCTTTGAATTTTCAAAAGTTGCATTTTAATTAGACTTGTCTAAGAGCAAATAGCATAATGATGCCTGGGCTCTTGGGTTGACCATCAAATGGAGGAGCTAGCACTTGGAAATTTGCTAATGAAGAACCTCAAAAATTGGTTATCTTTTCCTTAATTTCCAGGACAATATGATTCTATCATTTACAAAACAAGTGCTGGTTTTCTCTTTAGAGTTCATGAGTCTGCACTACATTGAGGAAAAAAAAAAAAACTTTAGCCCCCATGTGGGTCTGGGTAGATGTGAACATAAAACTTATGGAGAGCTTTTTTAATGGATTTGTTGCTTCCTTTAGTTTGGTGTAGTGGCAGTGGGGGGAGGGCGAATGTGGCAGATGAAGTGTCTGTGGCCAAAAATATTTCCTTAAATCACACCCGAATTAAGAATTTGGGGAGTGCAGAAGGGGTACAGGAAAGAAGAAAGCAAGTATACTATAGCAAAGCTACTTTGGTTTTTAAAAAACAAAACAAAACAAACAAACAAAAAAAACCAGGCACTGTGGCACATGCCTGTAATCCCAGCAGCTCAGGAGGCTGAGGTAGGAGGATCACAAGTTCAAAGTCAGTCTCAGCAATTTAGTGAGATTCTGAGCAACTTAGTGAGACTCTCTCAAAATAAAAAAAATAAAAAGGGCTGGAATGTGGCTCAGTGGTTAAGTGCCCGAGTTCAATCCCTAGTACCAAAAAAAGAAAAGAAAAGAAAAGAAAAAAGAAAGAAAGAAAGAAAGAAGAGAAAGAGAGAGAGAAAGAGGTTGGGATTTGGATGTAACTCAGTGGTAGAATGCTTGCATAGGGCCATTGATTTAATCCCTATCATGTGCAAACACACAAATTAAACTTTGTTTAAATATTAGCGTAATTTATCATTTATAGGAACTAAATACTGGGGAGCTCTTTTATCTCAAGAATGTCTTTCTTAACCCTCCCTCCTACTTATTAAGCACTTACTTACCAAGCGTTACTAAGTATTAGACATATTCTTAACTTACTTAAGTCAAGTAATTCTTATAATCTGCATTTTACGAATCTGTAAATTGAGGCACACAGAGTAAAGGAGCTTGCCTAGGATACTCAACAATTAAATACCAGATCTTGGATTCAAATTCCTGTCTGCTTACCACCAAAATCCTCTCCTCCCAGGTTCCCACACTTCTTGGTAGAAGAGATTTCCCCAAGATTCTCAGACAGAGTGAGTTTTTAATTAAGAAAGCTCCCCATTTTGAAAGCTGGATTGAAGCTGGCAGGGGAATAAACCTTCTCCCTCCAGCCAAGCATGGCTTGTGGCAGTCCAGTTGGACAGAGAGAAATACAGAGATGTAGAGAGATTGCTTTGCAAGTGTTTTGTTTAAAATCATGATGAGAGAGAAAAAAACAATTTGAAAGAGAAACATAATTTTATAGACTTTATAAAATAGCTCAGAAATTGAAAGGGAGGAAAACCTGTTATTACATGTTTGTCCAAACCCAAAGAATGTACCACATCAAGAGTGAACCCTAGGCAAATTACAGACTTGCAGTGATCATGATGTGTCAGTGAAGGTCCATCAACCATAACTCAAGCAGAGAGCTCTGGAAGGGGACACTGATAATGGGGGCGATATGTATATGTGGGGCAGGGGGTGTATAGGGAATCTCTGCACCTCTGCTCAATTCTATGGTAAACCTAAAACTGTTCCAAAATAAATAAAGTCTTTAAAAGCAAAGCAAACAAACAAAAAACCCCAATGAAACAACAATAAAAAACCCACAAACAAATGAACAAACAAAAAATCACCCAGAAAACACAGGTCACTGTGCTATTTGCCTCTATCTACTGTGGTTCAAATAATGACTCAAAATACAATGCCAAAGAATAACGGTCCAATGGGACACAACTACCCTATAAGGTGTGTGGTGGGCCTGTCCACTGGCCCATATGTATTTATAAAGGGGTGGGGAGGTGGATGTTGTTTCCATGAGGGCACATATGTGGTGCCTTTGGACCGTGTGGCAATACCGCTAAATATTCTTGGCACGAAAACTGTTTCTAGGATATAGACTTCTACCATTAAGGTTCTGGAACAGATAATCTCTGAGAAGAATTCCCTGATGGTTTCTTCCTCAAATGGTCTTATGTTCTACATCTGAATGTTTGCACAGTGAAGAAGGATAATGAGGAAAGTCAAGACCGGGGAGGAGCCTTCGAAGGTCAGCACTACTCAACCTGACAGCCAGGTGTGGTGGACTTGGAGGTTTTCTGAGCCTCCCTGAAGGTTGTGGACGAGGCTGCAGTGCTCTGAACTGGGCAGTTGGAATTGTCTGAGTTTACTGAGTTCTTGTGGATTTCTCTGTCCTGGAATCCTGCTTGCAGCTGTGGCTGAAAATCTGGTTCTCCGAGGGACTCTCTGGTCTTTTTAGGCCAGAGGCTCAAGGCATGCCACACTGTCAGGGTCAAGCACTAAGAATCCAGGGACTGGTGAAACTTACGAGAAACATTATTAAGAGGCAATCCGTCTTCCTCTGGTGACATTCTGGCAGGAGTACGGGGCGGCTGAATATGATCATGGAGGTTAGCGCAGGGACAGCCAGTGTGGGCAGTGCACCTCCCCTTGCAACTGAAGGGTGAGCTGTCTGGAGAAGGAACTTTGGTTGACCCCAAAAAGCGACGCATGCAGCTTGGCCTAGGACACCCGTGAGAACGTTCTCTGTTATGTTTATAAACTTTACAAAGTTATATTCACAGTTATATAACCCCTATGTGGTGTCATAGTTAATGAAGTGCTGGAAGTTAGAAAAATAACGATGATGTTGTTTTGCCCGTGCTAGGCTTTACCATATAAGGGTTAAAGTCAGTGCTAATTTGCTGATGTGACACAGGATGCAATTTTTCTGGCACCAGCCACAGGTCAAGTCAATCTTCTATCTTAGGAATCCCATAGCCATCAAATTAATATACAACCATAGGAAAGTCATTTCAAAGAAGGAATGCAAATGAGTGACTGAAATTTGCAGCCTAATCCAAAAGCAGAACAAGATCATCTCATAAAAACAGCTATAATAATAATAATTTGTTGACTCAATAGTTTATACTTGCTTTTATTTTTCATGCATCAATCTGTAATACCAAATGCTATTTTGAAAAATGCCACCACCATTCCCCCTCCCACAGCTGCCACACACGTACCTGTTTAGAAGGAACTCATCAGCCCTTTTTGATAGCTCACTAATTCTTACCTTTTTAATACAATAGCAAATAAATTAAAATAAAATAAAACTCAGGTGTTTTTCCTCCATATATCTATCTTCCACCACACCACTGCACATACATGTGATGGTTAAGGGTTGCTTTGAACATGATAGTTGCTCAATAAATTTTGGTGAAGTTAATGCAAAAAAAAAAAAAATCAGTGTAACCATTTGCTGATAAAACATCACTCCTTCACCTGAAGTAGAACCTGGATGTGCAAGTCAATATTTAACTGAAAACTAACAGTTGTGTTAAACCTAATGAATTGTATCTACAAATGTCATAATGTTCCTCTCTTAAGAGATCCCAGAGGCACTTGGTGGCCAAAGAAATACTCAGGTCAGTGATCTATTTGGAGAACTATAAAAATCTCAGTGTCAGTTGGATGAATAAAACATTATATAAAGTAATGAATGGCTGTAGCCATATCTTAGCATTAAAACCATTCATCTCATAAACATGTTGGGAGGAAAACAATATGATTATTATATTTAAATATATTCAAGACAACAATATGTTCATTTCTTGAGTTTTCTCCAAGGACAAACTACTCACCAAAATCATTTGTTGGGGGTACTTAAAATATTTAAATGGTAATATTTAAAATATTTATAGTATTTGTTAACAGGGATTGTAGTTTAAGAATTTTGATCTTTTGAACTGGATTCCACCAGATACTTTTTAGTTCCAAGCAAATTCCCCAAAATAGAAAAAGTGAACTTTTTTTTTAAAAAAGGATACATACAAGACTGGTTACAAGATGAATAAAACTCATAAAAAGAAAATAAAACAACCAAATATCAAATTGAACAAGATAAGAATTATGATGTTATTTCACCTTTTATCATCTTAGATATGAAAATTTAAAAATCCTCCAATTTTCCTTTGAAAGAAAAATAAGCATATAAAATGTCAACAAGGCTTCTCTTAAATTTTTAACAGACTCATAAAAAAGTAAACTGCAAAAAAACTTGAGAAACATTTTGCATATGATTACCATAAAGTTGTTTCACTTCCGGAAAACTCAGAATAGTACTGCACATGTTCTATGCAGCATAGCATAGGGGAGAGTGCCAACAAGAAGAAATGCACATTTCAGAGTTCTTCCATCAAAAATACTGCTTTATATCATTACCACCGAGTTTCTCCTTGAGCCATACGTTTTATGGAACACACCACTGCCCTGAAAGAGCACTTTCGTGTTTTCCATAACATTGGTGTCCAGTGTCCTCTAAAGGTGTATGTCTTGTTAACTTTTTGTATGTGCTGGGACAGTGGACAGTCCACTACTTTTCTATCTGAGGATGGAGCAGTGCTCACACCAAATAAACAACATTGGTTTCATTCTGGTACAAATGCAGGGTCAGTTAAGAGGGAACAGAATCCAAGTTCAAATCCAATGGAAGAGGCTAGAAGCGGGGAGCATATGGATCTTTTCCCAGAAACCTGCGATGACCTGGTATTTTATTTAATGTACCTTTCAAAACCTTTTCAGGAAAAATCTATTTCTACTCTTTTCAGTAGAATGGTGGATAGAGGCAAATTATAAGTTTAAAAGAAAAATCAGAAAAAAATCCTTTTTACCTCTGAGAAACACTTCAACCACATGAAACATTCTCACTATGAACATTTAAATATGTTTTTCTTACAAATATTTTGGCTCTTTTGTGCTGTTTAAATGTAAATGTCTTAAATGTTGACCAGGCATTTTGTAAATCCCATGTTATTCTCCATGGCCTTAATAAATGTTAAATATGATTAATCTGATTAGGAAATTCTTATGCTTAAGAATAATTATTACAGTTGTTTCATATGTGAGCAATTATTCACTTCTGAAAGTCCAATGCAAGGTTATTTCATTGAGTGAAATCCAGGAAACTCGGATTTTGCTTAGGAAGGGCCCGTCCTCCTGGCCTTGCCACCTGCTCAGGCTGTGCTGACAGCCTGTCACTTCCATAAGCTGCATCAGACACATCACAGTACCTTGGATGCCACAACTGGATGAGATTGGCTCTATAGTCAGTGCTGAGTGGAGCTGGTGAGAGCAATGAAACTATTTGCTTTCAGCTATGGAAACGTCCAACTAAGAAGTCGAAGAAAATGTTAAACCCGAGAAACATCTTTTAATAGAAATTATAGCTATAGAAAAGACATAGAAGTCAAGGATAGAAAAGCATATTCTTTGGTATAATGGGCAAGAGGCAGAAGTGGCCAAGTGTGACTGTGACTGGCCCTGTGAGCTGGCTAACAATGACCCTAAGTATTCACAGTGTAGGAACAATGTTCACAGATACAGCACATTAGCCACACCAGACCTACAGCCGATTACTTATTCAGAGTAATGCCTTTCACATGTGAACTTGTGGGTTATAAATCATTTGTTTCCCATTAATTGAGCTCATCTTTGAACAAATCATGGCAACAACAGCTGTGTTCCTTACCTCAGAGGTATGGCTCTTCATCTTGGTCTCTCTTCCTGCTCAGAGCCCTATTAGAAGAATTTGTTTTTAGTAAGAAAACTACTTTAAAAATTATATGGACCAGAAAAATAAATATGAAACACATTAGTATCCATCTGAGTTTCCCCCATGCATGCAGAAGAGGAAAATAACAGCTAAAAGGTTAATGAAAAGTGCACACTGCTATTTCAAAATCTGGTTTGTATTTGACAATTGGCATCATCTTTGCATTTATGTTTGTCATTTTCAGAAACAATCTTCAGGAGTCTTCTAGTCAACAAGGCATAAAAAGGTAATCCTTGAAAATGCCTTGGAAGATGAGTTCACAGTGGCACTCAGACTAGTGAGCCTCTTCCAACCCTCAGAAATACTCAAGGCTCATGGTGCTGCACATCGTCCAGAAAAGAATCTACATGTCGTGCAGCATGGCTGGCTTTTTCTAGAAGTAGCCATGAAGTGAAAGAGGCAAATTAGTGTATTCTAGGAGCATGACCTCCAAAAATGAAGCCAAGGGTGCTTGAGGGAGGAATATGAAGGAATTTTTAAAAAACAGTCATCTTTGAGTGAGTGACACCTCAAGGCAAGTGGAAAAAGGGAACTGCCATCTGAAATGGAGCTGGATAAAGTGCGCCCCAAAACTGAGCTACATAAAAGAGGCTGAAAGCTATAAGCATTGGCAATAATTAGAGGGTATAAAGATGAACTTTAATATTGCAAACCATTGTAAATCTTGACAAGTACCTATTTTTCTTATAGATACCTTCAAGTCGTGATTGCTTTCACGATTCACATTTCTGATGATCTTTGAGAACTAAATTTTTTTTAATGAACAGTATTTTTGTTTGAATATCACCATTAATTATTTAATGATGGCTTTTAAATAGCCTAATTAAAAATATGGGATGAATTAACAGTATTGTACCTTCTTAACCTCGGTACACATGCATGCTATAGGCATACCTGAACAAATGAACAAACAAGTTATTCTAGAGTATTCTAATTACCTTGGGGCCTTCTAAAGCGGCCCATTAGTAAAGATGTCTCCAGTGAAATTTGCTGATATTAATTGTCTGAGTTCCCATGACTTTGTGCCCACAGTCTTCCATTATGATTATTTGTGTACATGACTGGTTGCCACAGAAAACCAGGAGCTCTCAGAAGGCCTCGACCAGAAGGGCTCCAACAGTGTTTAGACCAAACCACAGAAACGGCAATTAATAACATGTGATGAATGAATAAATAAGTGTAGATAATTTTTTCATCTTCTAAAGACTAACAGATCAGTCTCATAATTTCCTGAGTGGTCTTTAGTTTCTGGATTGTGAGCTGCAGTTTTTTAAATTAGTAGAAGCCAAAATAATGTAGCCCAAACAGAGAGGACTGGTGTAACTAAAATCATCATTCCACATGGGCAGCACTTTCACCCCACATCAAGACTCACTGCTAATTTATCTTTTAGTTAGGTTTCTATTTAAAAAAAGGGAACCTCAGTGTCCCCAAATGAGGCAACTTTTAAATGGATTAAGATGTGCTCATATAATTAAATATTGCATACAAATTTAAAATGTTCTTTTGAGGAATTTTTAATAACTTGCGGAAAAGTTTATGTTATGCTTTGTGGAAGAAAAAACAGCAGAATGTGGAATTGGATATAAAGCTCTCTTGCAATTTTGTCATAAAGAAGGAAAAGAAGAGAGGGGAGAGAAGGACATAATTGGAATGTCTCTGCAGAAACATTTAAAAGGGTGAGTATTATCCTTTATATACTTCTGTAGTTTCTAAAATTTATATAACAAGCATACAATTTTATAATTGAAAAGTTACAAAAAAGTGGAGGCGAGGGGTGGATCTGAAATGACACAGAAAGCCAAAGGAAAGAAAATCTGCTTTTCATTAGGGAAACTCCAGAGAAGTTAAGATAGCAAATGTCAGGACCATAGCAGAAAAGATATAACAAATGGATTGAAAAGAGTGAAAAACTTTTTAACTTTCTCTTTCAAAGTTACTACCAAACATCCTCAAGTCTAAGAGTCATGTTTTAGCATTCACGTGAAAATACTCTGAAATCGAATGTCCTAAATTTTTCTTTTCTCTTCATCCAGGAACTGATAGGAAACCTTACAACCGCTTCTTACAAGAAACAATTCTCAATTCTCTCTTTGTGCATCTGCCATCTTCCTACTCTTTCTCTTCCTCCTCTTCTTTTTCCTTCCTCCCTCCCTCCTTCTTTCTTTCCTTTTCCCCTTCTTTTTAACACTAAATACCTTCTATGCACTTGGTTTTGTGCTTGAGACACTGGCTTGGCTGTCAATGCCACACAGTTCAACCCTGAAGGAGCACAATTCAGTGAGGAGAAGACACCTTTAGGGAGAGGCTGTTTCAATCAGGTGTGAGGAACACGGTGATGGGCACAGGTGGACACAGGGTGCCATGGGGGGTATGAAGAGGGACGCAACCCCCAAAACGCTTCCCTGAGCAAGGCCTGAAGAGAGATGAATAGGAATGAGTCATATGAGAGAGAGCAGATCCCAAGAAGGGTGAGCATATATTAAAAAACCTAGTATGGGACCAGAGGAATGTGCAGGGAGACAGAGGAGAGACAGGCGGAAATTCAAAGACAGGCAGGGGGGAAACAGAGAGATGCACAGAGTGATAGAGACACAGCAGAGGACCCCAGATGTCAGTTAAGTGGAACTGCAAGTAGCTCCACCAGCCTGAGCTATAGATTTAAGCTGGAGAATGCCCAAGGCTGGGGCTGACAAGGGAAATGAAGACCAGATTATGGTAATGACTTTTGCTCTTCTGTGCTACATTAAGGATTTTGAGCTGAATCATGAAGGATCAAGGTGCAGAGCAAGAGTTTTAAGCATGATGTAGTTTGGTTTTGGAAATATTACATTGAATCTTGTGCAGAGAGTGAATTATTTTATGTTCCTAAATGTCATGCATCTCTTTCAATTTGTCCCTTTTATTCCACCCCAGGGAATCCTCCTCAGTCTTCCAGGCTCCTCCAGTCTTCCTTCTTCTAGTTGGAATTAGTCACTCCTTCTGTTATTTCTCAGATGCTTGCTGTAAGAAGAAACATGGCCTTGCTTTACTTTCCCTGTGTCATGGTTGCCTGCCTGCCTTGGTGACAGCGTGGACTTTGGGCTCAGGCAAGACAGAATATGTCTCTGTTCTACCACACACACACTATGCTCAAAGCTCATAAATTCTTAAAACATAAAATGTTTCCTCCTCAGAACCCATTCTGGTCTCTTATGGTTTCTGTGAGCACTGGATGGAAGACTCTTTCCCAGGAACTTGGCTGTGGTGGTGCCCAGTGCTCAGGGTACTCCTTTCCTCCTGTACGTGGTTCGGCTCTACAGAATCTGATAAAATGTCTGCATGCCATAATTACTAAAGGAATGGTTGTTAAGTAAATGAAAGAATGAAAGTATGTTTAATGAACATTAAAATCTCCCAACTCAGATATTTGTTGTTCATTCATTTTGGACAAATTTTTACCTGATTTTGTTGAATTTTTTCAACAAATGATGCACCTCTCAGGTCCTTTTTTTGAAAGAAGTTATATATTTATTTATTTATTTAAAATTTTTTATTAACTTTTTTTATTTTTACAGACTTCATTTTGATTCATTGTACACATATGGGGTACAAATTTTCATTTCTATGGTTGTGCATGATGTACATTCATATCATTCTTGTTAATCACACATGAATGTAGGGTAATGATGTCTGTCTCATTCCAACATTTTTTATACCCCCCCCCTCATATTTCCCTCTACATAATCTAATGATCCTCCATTCCTCTCTCACCTTCCCCACAACCAGATTCTATATCATCATCTGCTTATCAGGGAAAACATTTGACCCCTGTTTCTTTGGGATTGACTTATTTCACTTAGCATAATAATCTCCAGTTCCATCCATTTATCTGCAAATGCCATAATATTATTCTTCTTTATGGCTGAGTAGTATTCCATTGTGTATATATACCACATCTTCTTTCTCCATTTATCTGTTGAAGGGTATCTAGGTTGGTTCCACAGTCTAGCTATTGTGAATTGAGCTGCTATAAACATTGATGCGGCTGTGTTATTGTTGTGTGCTAATTTTAAGTCTTCTGGGTATAAACCAAGGAGTGGGATAACTGGGTCAAAAGGTGGGTGCATTTCAAGTTTTCTGAGGAATCTCCACACTGTTTTCCAGAGTGTTCCTTCCAATTTGCAACTCCAACAGCAATTAGAAGTGTACCTTTTTTCCCAAAGCCACGCCAACATCTTTTATTGTTTGTGTTTTTGATAAAAGCCATTCTAATTGGAGTAAGATGAAATCTTAGAGTTGTTTTAATTTGCATTTCTCTAATTACTAGAGATGTTGAACACTTTTTCATATATTTATTGATCGCCTGTTCATCCTCTTCTGTGAAGTGTCTGTCCAAGTCCTTGGCCCATTTATTGATTTTGTTCTTTGTATTTTTGGTGTCAAGTTTTGTAAGTTCTTTATAAATTTTGGAGATTAGTGCTCTAATTGAAGTGCGTGTGGTAAAGATTTTCTCCCACTCTGTAGGCTCTCTTTTCACATTATTGATTGTATGCTTTGCTGAGAAAAAGCTTTTTAGTTTGAATTCAGCCCATTTATTGATTCTTGCTTTGATTTCTTGTGCTTTGGAAGTCTTGTTAAGGAAGTCTGATCCTAAGCCAACATGATGGAGATTTGGACCTATTTTCTCTTCTATTAGGTGCAGGGTCTCTGCTCTAATTCCTAAGTCCTTGATCCATTTTGAGTTGAGTTTTATGCAGGATGAGAGGTAGAGGTTTAATTTCATTTTACTACATATGGATTTCCAGTTTTCCCAGTACCATTTGTTGAACAGGCTATCTTTTCTCCATTGTATGTTTTTGGCTCCTTTGCCTAGAATGAGGTAACTGTATTTATGTGGGTTTGTCTCTGTGTCTTCTATTCTGTACCATTGGTCTGCCTGTTTTGGTGCCAGTACCATGCCGTTTTTGTTACTATTGCTCTGTAGTACACTTTAAGTTCTGGTATTGTGATGCCTCCTGCTTCACTTTTCCTCTTTCAGGACTTAACTGTCCTGTGACTGCGAGTGCTGCCCCAGAAAGCCTTCAGCTACAAGCCTCTGACATCACCTGTGCCGCAGGAGTTCCCCACACCCAGGCCACACCCATCCGCCTTTGTCCAATAGCTGGTCCATGCAGGGTAAAAGGGGGATTTCCCTGCTGGACTCTGATGTCCCCAGTTCCAGAGCTCCCAGGGCTGGGCTGAGGCCTTCTCTGATACTGCAATGTAGCCCTTCTCTCCTCTACCCTACCTTGTCCCCTTCCCTTCATTTCCAAAGTGCTAATTCATATGAAGTTTTTACATTTCTCCATCTCAAAGTGAACTCTTTGGGAAAATATACCTGTGACACCTCTGAAGTCAGATTTTCAAAATCCACCTTTTCCTTTATAACAATGTCTTTCGAAAGCCTTAGAATGAGCATCTATAAGTGATGGGTATGTTTATTAAGCCTCCTGGAGTGCAGGAAACAGGGTTCTGAATGTTTCATGGTGTGCTCCTGTGAAACTGCAATCTTTCAGTGCCTCTCCCTACTTCCCAGTTCCTCAGGGAAGAATAAAACTTTCCGAGTCAGAGTTGGAGAAAGGCAGATTCCAAGGGAACCATTTTCTCCTATATTTTAAAATAGTATAATTTATATTATGAAATTATAAACAACATAAATTAGTAATTCAATCCCGGCATTCCAATTTAATGAACTAGAGATTTCATTGCATTATTGTTTTGTTCCACTGGACCAATCTTTTGGTATATGAATAGAAAGTTCTTCTTTATTAATAAGTAAATACATAAAAAAATTAAAGGTACCTCTTTGCAATTATGTTGATGTCTCCTAGGAGTGCAAATTCAATAATTTAAAATAGTTCTTTTTTTTTTTTTTTTAGCATAACCACAGCCACAGTAGAAAAGTGAGTGAAATTTGTGTCTTTTTAGTTTAAACTTCCTTTAAGTGCAGTGCAGCAAAGCAATTGTTCCCCAGTGGTACGAGAGAAGCACTTACTGGGAAAATTGTTATTGGATTACAGTTCTGGCTGCATGAAGTGTAAATAAAGGGCATTTCTGACATCCAAAGAGTGACCAATGATCAGGATGGGTAGCACCTACAAGGAGAAGATTCAGGTTCCATGTGAGGTTTCTTGTCTTTCTAAAAGAAAAGTGACATGGAATTTTGGTTCTAGTTCATTCTTTACTATCTCACAATACTTCAGCCACTGCAATTTGGGATACACAACAGATGCAAAATCCTATTACAGATATTTAAAATCTCTGCAGATGTAGTAAAAGCATTTCCCTAAATGCTTATTCTTGCCCACACTTCATGATCTCTTTAAGAGATCTTATTTGCCCATAGAGAATGCGATCTGAGCAGGGATTATTACTGCTATGTGCAAGGTTAAGGAAAGCATTTCTAAAATGTTGAAAAGCCACAACATTCAAGCATTTAAGAAATGCTTTCCTTAATTTCAGCTTGAACAGTCACACCTGTTGTAATCTGTGGCCTTCCTGTTTTCTCTCACCAGCTCTTGTTCCTGCTCTGACATTTCTCCACACAGAGCCTGCCAACTTATCCTCTGCAGCCTACAGAGGACTGTAGCTTTCAAGAGGACAAGGCTTGTGAGGGCAAAGGTCCTGTCTGTCTTGTTCACAGCTATACCCCCAACACCCAGCCCAGTTTGTGACCTCTGACTAGTGCAAAACACTTGTCTGGTGACTGATTGTATGAATCCATTAATGAAGATCAGACTTTTGTCATCATTTCCTTGGCTAACTAGTACTTCTCTCTTCTAAACTGGGTTTATGCAGTTTACATACAGCAGACCTTTTTAAATCTCACAATCTATGGACCCTCCACATCTACCCCTTGAGTAATTTTGTCATGAATCAGAAGTAAAATTTTGGTGATTTGATGAACGTTATGGCTTTTCAACATTTACACATGATATAAATTTTATGTAAAAGTGACAGAGGACTTCTAGGTTTAGTAATGTGAGAAAGTAGGTATCCTAACCAGTTATCTTGCCATAAAAAGTTCTATGTAAATTTATGTTAAATTTCAAAAACACTTGTCTGAATACAAAAGATGAAGATGCAAGAAGTACACAGGGACTAGGCATGAGTGAAAGCAGGAATTTGGAGTGGAAAAAATCTCTGAAATCCAAAACAAAAGCAAGCAAACATAAAATTAAAATAAGTGAGAGGCAACTGCTATTTCTTAGGGATCTTTGGTTGAGTCTTGATGAATCTGTGGACAGAGATAGGAGGGAAGTCATAGAGACCATTTACTTTGGGGATTCGGACAGGAGCATACCCCACAAAATCTGCTCATGGATTCATCATCTCAGACACGCCCAAATTCAAAGGTTGAAAAACAAAAACTAACCAAAAAATTGTTAATATATCGTAATAATTAAGCAGTTCAAAATAAACTTAAATATTAATAGCATTACTGGAGATTAAAAGAAACATTAGGTAATTCTGTGAGATTGAATATGCCCAGAGGGTGTGAAGTTCCAGTGTGTTCTCACTAACACAGTCTGGAATACGCAGACCCTGACTCTTCATAGTTCAACTTGTCAGTTATTGATTTTACAGTAATTAAAATCGAGACACATTGAGTAGGAATTATACTTTGAGTTTTGAATTTTGATCTTTTCCCAAGCTAGTGATATGTGGTAAAATACTGCCTTGTAATGCTGGGCAGCTTCTCAACAGCTGCAGAAGTATTTGATAATATTCAACTTTCGTTCATGGAAAACTTTTATTCATGAAAAATGTCCTTAGCAATATAAAAAGGGAATGTTCATGAACTGATAAAATATCTGCCAAAGGATGGCATTACCATTATGATAACTTCAAGGTAAACTTAAAAACTTTTTTTTTTTAAAGAAAAGCAGATGAGATGCCAGCCATCAGCACTTCTATTCATAAACATAGTTGCTGTTTTCATCAGCTCAATAAAACCAGAAAAGTAAGTAAATAAATAAATAAGGTAGAAATAAGAATTGAAATGAAGAAGAAAGTAAATATTTGTAATAGACTAAGGACATAACTATCTACAAAGGTCTACGAGGAATATTCCCAGGAAACCATTGAGATGCATTATTAACTTCAAAAATAGGATTTACTAAAATGTCAGATATTTAGAGAGCTAGTTACGTTACTCTATACCAATAATAGTTACAAATTTAAAATTTAAAAAGGATATTATTTATAATAAAAATACAAAATATAAATATATTCAATCGTAAATCTAACATAAGACATGCAGGATCATATGGAAAATAATTTTTTTACATTTATTTAAGGACATTAATGAAGACCAAAAACTTTCAGGGGTATATACTACACTCAAAGATAGGAATACTCAATTTCATAAAGATGTTAATCCTTCCCAATCTGATATATACATAGGATGTAATGCCAACCAATTTCCATGACTAGTTTTTTTTTTTTTTTAATGTACAGCGGATGGGTATAGTGATTCCAAAGTTTGTATGGCAAATAAGAGAACAAAACCAGTCTGAGATGTTTCTAAAGAAGTTGAAGGGATTATCATTATCATGTAACAAGTTTTATTAGAGATAACATAATAGATAATGTGATATTGACAAGAAATAGACAAATAGAACAATGGATTCACTAGAGAACCCAGAAGCAGATCCAAGCACATATGACATTTCACATACAAAAAAACAGTGATTTGAACCAGCAAGGAAAGCATGAGCAATTCAGTAAATTAGAATGAGACTAATGATTCTAGATATGCAAAAAATCAACCTTATAACACATAATTCACAATGGACTAAAGGCTTAAATATGAAAAGCAAAATGAAAATATAAAAGAACATTTTCATGACTTTAAGAAATGAAAAGCCTTCTTAAATTATACCTTAAAATGTGGATACATTGCATTTTATTAAAATGTATAAACTTTCATCAAGAGCTAGCATAAGGAGAATAAAAAGACAGGTCACCAATGAGGATAAGATAAGTGTAATATATGCAGAAGTCAACAGGAACATAGCCAAAATATTTAAAAAGCATATCAATAAAAATATAAATTATTCAATGTTAAAAGGAGTGAAAGAGTTGACAAGCATTTTATATGAGGAAACATGCATAGCCCTTAAAGTGTGTATAACATCTTTAGCATCATTAGTCATCAGATCAATGATAATAAAGCCACCATATAACATCATTTCCTACATAGAAGATTTTTAAATGAAACAAAAACATGATAATATTTAATATCAACAAGGACATAGACAGATAATAAGAACTTACATACACTGTCGGTAGGAGTATAAATTGGTACAACTTGTAAAATAATTTGGTAATATCTTGAAAAACAATTCAACTCCTAGGCAGTGTTTCCTGAAGTGTGGTCTCAGAACCTTTTCAAGAGGTTCAGGAGCTCTTCTTATTTCCAATGACGTATTTGAGAGATCAGATGTTTTTTAAATACTTCACACAAAACAACAAACCCAACAGACTGAATACAGAGAGGTACAAGGATTTAGTTGTTTTAAGTCACATATTGAAAAAAAATTATAAAGATATAAAATCATGTTACTCTTTTCATTGTTTTCTTTTTTAAAACAATTGGTTGTTTTTCATAACATTGTTACTGACTTTAACATATGTCTTAACTCAGGCTACTATAACAAAAATACTATTAACTTAAACTACAGAGTTTTATTTCTCATAGTTCTAGAGATTCTAATTCTAAGACCAAGAAGCTGGTATATCTAGGCCCTGGGCAAGTCCCTCTGCCTGGTTTGCAAATGGGCACCTTCTTGCTGTATCCTCACCCAGTGGAGAGAAAGATCAGTTCTTTTCATCCATTCTTGTAAAGGCACTGGTCCCATCCAGGTGGGCTTCATACTCACAATTTCATTACCTTCCAAAGGCCTTCCAAGTACTATGGCATTGGGGATTTAGTGTTTCAACGTATGAATTTGGGGGGAAACAAACATTCAGTCCATAGCCAGATAAAATAGGGTATTATTTTTTACATAAACTAATAAGCATTTAAACTTTTCTGACTTTTAATTTCTGAAACCATCAAATTTTATAGATATAAAATATAATATGCAATAAGCAAACACTCCACATAAACCAAAGCTCTTCATCATCCTAAATAACTTCCAAGAGTTAAAAGGGGTCAGGAGACCAGAAAGTGTGAGGATTGCTGCACTAAAAATTTTTGCAAGTCATAAATTAGGAGATATACACCAGAATTGTCAGTGAGTTGTCTGCAGTAGAGAACAAAACAAACTAACAAATAAAACACTAGACAGGCCCCTAATATCCCCTGGCAAGGGAACAAAAATCATGGTACTGACCCACTAGAATACTGTATAGTGGGAATATTATATTATATACAGTATATACTATATGTTATATAATATTTTGTATATACAGTATTAATACATGTCACATTAGTCATAATGATATAAATACATGAATTTATTTATAGGCGTTACCATGAATGGACTTCAGAAATATAACATTAGATGATAAAAAGCAAATTATAAGCTGGGCGCGGTGGCGCACGCCTGTAATCCAAGCGACTTGGGAGGCTGAGTCAGGAGGATCGGGAGTTCAAAGCCAGCCTCAGCAACTTAGCGAGGCCCTAAGCAACTCAGTGAGACCCTGTCTCTAAATAAAATACAAAATAGGACTGGGGATGTGGCTCAGTGGCCAAGTGTCCCTGAGTTCAATCCCTGGTTCCATAAAAAAAAATAAATAAATAAAATAAATAAAAGCAAATTATACACATTGACTAAATTTCTGGATCCAAACTATGTAACACAGTTCACATATACTATATTGCTTAGGAAGAAATACGTATGTGACAAACCTGTAAAGAAAGATTGGCAACTACAAAATAAAATCTGGCGTAATGATTACTTGTAGGAATAGAGGAGTGCAAAGGAGTTTCCTGATTGTTCTGTGCCTTAAGCTGTGTAGAGGGTTTTGTGGTTTCTTTTCTTTTCTTTCTTTCTCCCCTGCTCCTTCCTTCCTTCCTTCCTTCTTTCCTTCCTTCCTTCCTTCCTTCCTCCCTCCCTCCCTCCCCCCTCTTTCTTTCTTTCTTTCTTTCTTTCTTTCTTTCTTTCTTTCTTTCTTTCTTTC
>JAJEJO010004466.1:554761-581955 GCA_020662805.1 Glaucomys volans
TTCTTTCTTTCTTTCTTTCTTTCTTTCTTTCTTTCTTTCTTTCTTTCATTAAGAACTCTTAAAATCTCCTCACTTTGCAATTTTCAAGTATATAACTCATTGTAATTAACTACTTTTAGTTCTAAAAACTTACCCATGTATTCTACTTTTTCTTCTCTGGGTAATAGTTAATTGAAAACATTTTAAATTATAGACAGGACATTTGAATGCAGAAGGGACAAGAAAGTGGGGGAAGAAAAAGGAAGGACCAAGGAAGGAAGGAACTATTTCCTGACCTTTAATGGGGGCTAAATAAATCTATCAAATGAGCCTCCTCCAATGTTAACCAACTTTTCTGTGCTGAGGGAAGATAACCTTTTGGGGAAAGATATCACCTGTTTAGCCCTATACTTTCTAAAATGCTATTAAAACACCTATTTTAAAACTCTTTCAGATAAAGAGACACATTAGCCATGAAAGCGACGCTGAGCGGATTTCTCTCCAGGATGGGCCCAATACCATGCGCAATTTATAGAGCTGCACAGGTTATCAGGATCAGAAGAGATGGTCTTAAAAAATGCTCAGAGCTTTCATTTGAAACCTTGGAGTCTCTTTCCCAGGACAACCTACTTGCTTCCTGCCCATTCCCTCAGGTCCTGAGATGAGGCAAGCACCTCAGCTTTTTGCAGAGAGCCCCCAAACATTAATTTCTGCAGAGCGGTGCCCTTAAGGGGGAATGTGGGACAAAGACAAGTGCAGGACCCTTAATGCCTTCCTAATTGGAACAAGTGGATGTTTCACTACTCTGCATAGCTGCTTTGTACTCTCATAATTATATAATTAGCGACTTTGGCACCTATTTTGCCACTTTTTAATTGTGTAGCTAAATATAATTAGAAAAACAAAGAAATACACCTAGGAACAGGGAAATGGGAAAATTAGGAGAAAAAGTGTTTTTTTTTTTAATTGTACTACTTGCACTTATGCTTGTGCCAGCAACTATAGCTAACATTACTAACTCCAAGGACTAGCAGGGCTTCAAACACACACTTCCTATTACAATGTCATCGTTTTGTGTATTAGAAATCAAAGGTTTAGAGAAATGCTGGGTCCCTTCAGCATCTGTGAAATATCAGCAGTGTCAGCTCACTCTCTAATCTGCTTTTCCAAATACCTGACCTACCTGTAGCACAGTGGTTTATTGAAAATTTAATGTGGCAGGATAACCACCCTCAAAATTAACTGTGTCTTATGGGTTTACCATGAAATATTGGGAATCTTTTTTCCAACTCTTTTGAAAATGGGTATCTGAAGCTTTTGATGCTTGTGTTTTCAGCTTCCCTTCCCTGGGGGAGAATGGAAAAGCACTTGTTTGGTATAACAGACTCTTTGAAAAGAAAAGGAAGAGAGACTTGGGCTTACCACAGGGGTTGCTCCCTGCTCCAGGAGTGAAGAGATGTTGGGATCTTTGATGGGCATGGTACATGGATCATAGAAGTACAGAGGCTGTGGGCATTCATGAGGGCTCCAACTACAGAGTGTGGATGCTGTGAGCAAAGAATTTGGCCTGTCTTGGACTGATGTGGGTATCACATATCTCAACAGTGGACTGAAAACAAGAGGATAAAAAACTTTTCCACAATTCCTTTGACTGCATAGACTCCAGCATTGTATTACTCTCGATTACACAATTCAAAGACAGAGAAGGACCCCAGAATATTAACTGAGCTTGGATTTCCCACCAACTGCATTAAGTGTGGAAGGTGATAGGGAAAAGAGGTAAGAGTCAGATTTAATTAGATTAAAAAAATCACATTTCACAGAGCACATAAACTTTTCAGAGTCCAAGTGGTCCAGGAGTCAGGTGAACTGTACTCACTGCTGTGGTTGAACACAGGGTATTATAGCAAAGGTTAGGGTTATGGTCTTGAGGTAGATGGCCTTGTCCTGGTTCTGTCCTTTATGACCCTCCATAAAGTTTCTTCACTGATGGAAAGAATAGTCTATCAGTGTACTATTCTGCTAATGATAGGTTATTAGGAAGATCCTAAGTAGTGTCTAGATAAAATGCTCATTTTAGTTTCTCACATATGAGTGAATGCTCAATAAATATTAGCTGTTTTTTCTATTGTAATGCTTGAAGTTCTGAAGCCCCATCTTCCTAACCTATGAATGGATTTTTATGAATGACCACATTTGAGGAATTAAGTTACAGAAAAAAGAAATGAATAAAAGAAAGTTCCCCCAAGTCATTTCAATGTCCATCCCTTACTAAGAATGTGCAGTGCATCACAGCTGGGCATGGTGATATGCACAGCTACTCAGAGGATGAGGCAGGAGGACCATGAGTTCAAGGCTAGCCTGGGCAACATAGCAAGACCCTTCTCAAGAAATAAATGAATAAATAAATATAGTGGAGCAGATTTATGCTAATTTCTTTCACCTGTAGTATCCTATCAAGTCCTTCAAGAAAACCTGAAAGGTAGATTACAGAGTAGAAAACTGAAGTCTCCTGAGTTATCTGCTTGGACCGACAGTGAATAAATGATTAAGAATAGTTTGAAGTGTGACATGCTTACCTTGTGCTCCTGTAATAAAAGAAGAATTATTATCTAAAATCCTTCCTTTCTGATTGTAATGATAATATAATCAATACCATACAATACAATAATATAATAGCTACCAAGTAGGAACTAACTTCTAGATACCTGGTTCTAGATGGAGAATCTTACTTATATTTCATCTTTTGCATCTCAGGATCACTCAATGTTATAGATGTTGTATCTCCATTCTATAAAAAAAAAGGTTTTTTGTTTGTTTGTTTTTTTAGTCATAGAAACACAGTAGAACTTGAGTTGTGGCTAAAACTGAGATCCACCTGAACTCAGATTTTGCTTTCCACCCCTCCCCCATTAATTTGCTGCCTTATATGACCCAGCTATTCTATTTCTAGATATCTTCCTGTGAGAAATGAAGATATACAATCACCCAGATTTGTATATTATGCACAAACGTAGCAACATTACTTATGCTAGCCAGAAATGCTCATTACCTAAATGTCTATCATTGGTGAGTGGATAAACAAAATGTGGTGTATCTGCCCAATGGAATAGTACTCAGTAGTAAAAAGGAACAAACCGTTGATTGATTTTCTCACAGAGACAGACTTTAAAAGCATGTGCTAAATGAAAGAAATTAACACGTGACATAATTCCATTTATAGAAAATGTCCTGAAAAGGAAAATATAGATTTTATGGATCCCTGGGACTAAGAGTGTAAAAAATATTAATAGTATATGGACACATAGATTAAATATACAAGCTTTGCATAGCAAAGAGAACAATTGGGAATGTGAAGAGACCACCTACAGAAAAATCTTTGCTAGCTAATTTTCTGATAGAGGATTAATATCTAGAATATATAAAAAACTCAAAAATTTAAAACCAAAAAAACCTAATGACCAAATTAATAAATGGGCAAATGAATTAGACAGACACTTCTCAAAAGAAGAAATACAAACTAATATGTGAAAAAAGAAATTAAGGAAATGCACATCAAAACTACACTGAGATTTCATCTCATACCAGTCGGAATTGCAGTCATAAAGAATACAAATAATAAATGCTGGAGAGGCTGTAGAGAAAAAAGAACCCTTTACACTGTTGGTGGGATGGTAAATTAGTATAGTCACTGTGGAAATAAGTATACAGGCTCCTCACAGGACTAGGGATGGGACCACCATAGGACCCAGCTACACCACTCCTAGGTATTTATCCTAAAGAATTAAAGTCATCATATTTTAGTTTTAAATGCATACCTGTGTTTATAGCAGCACAATTCACAATAGCCAAACTATGGAACCAGTGCACGTATCCATCAATAGATGAATGGATAAAGAAAATGTGATATAGATACACAATGGAGTTTTGTTCAGCCATAGAGAAAAACAAAATATGTCATTTGCATGAAAATGAATGGAATTAGAGACCATAATGTTAAGTGAAATAAGGCAAACTCCAAAGATCAAGGGTCATGTTTTCTCTCATATGTGAAAGCTAGAGAGGAAAAAGGAAAGAATGGTGGGAATGGCAGGGATACCATGAAAATCAAAGGGAAGCGGGGCACCGTGGCGCATGCTTATAATCCCAATGGCTTTGGAGGCTGAGGCAGGAGGATTGTGAGTTCAAAGCCAGCCTCAGCAACTTAGCGAGGCGCTAAGCAACTCAGTGAGACCCTGTCTCTAAATAAAATACAAAATAGGCTGGGGATGTGTCTCAGTGGTCAAGTGCCCCAGAGTTCAATCCCCATCCCCCCAAAAAAAGAAAGAAAATCAAAGGGAGATCAGGGGTTAGGAGGGGTGGTGCTGAGAAGTGATACTGACCAAATTATATTGTTCTTTTGTGTGCATGTACAAATATGTAACAACAAATCCCATCATTATGCACAACTACAATGCACTAATAAAAAACATGGAAAGAGAAAGAAAAAGAAGAGAGACAAAAAATGAAAAAAACAAAAATACAGTAAATAGGCATATGGATCTTATCTGGGTGAAGAAAATGTTCTAAAACTAGCCTCTGCTGATGATCACACAACTTTTTTGTTAATTTAATGAAAACATTGCATTATACATTTGAAATAGGTATATGATATGATATGTAAAATATACTTCACCAAAGTTTTTTTCTGTTAAAGCATTGTGTAAAGCATAAAGTATTTAGCAGTTCTTAAAATAATTTTATTTAATTCTGTGTTTTTTCTTGTTACTCTAGCATATTAATAACAGATTTTAAATATGGTATAATATTTTAATGCTTTATAAATAGTCTCAATAAATAATTTAAAAATGTTCTTGGAGATTAATCCTATTATTTGATAAATAATGCACCAAAAAGCATTTTCTGTAATTATTAAAAATAACTTTATTAATAGTGTCACGTGGTGTAGCAATTTTGGAAGACTACTCAATCATTGCCACTTGAAGAGCCAATTATTTCAAGAAATAATAGTCTACAAAGATTTGTGTCTGGAGAAGATACTGAGGGTCCCTCCTTACCTCTAGCCATGTTCTGCTCCCCTATGAGTTTTTGACAATTTTCAAAAGGATCATTTGCATCTAAGAGGCAAATTACAATTTTCTGTCCCTCCATGTTTGTAACTTCTCCTGGAGTTCCTTCTTTTTATCATGATCTATACTTTATTAATGAGAAAAGGAGAGAGAGGAGGACAGAAAGAAGGAAGAGAGTGGTTTGGAAGATGCTTGGAAAGAAGACCAGGTGTGTGCACATGTAGGCCTTGGAGTTTCTTTTAGAATTAATATCACGTTTGAAATTAAAAAAAATATATATATATATATATATATTGACAGTTCCTGAGCTAATTTGATTTACTGGATGGTCATTCTAAGTACCTCCATGAGGATTTTGTGAATCTGCAGGTGAAAGCTCAGAATTGCTCCTTAAGATAGATGCCCAGGGTTTGTCAGGAAGGGAAGAAACCCATAGTAGCTGTGTGGAGGAGGAAAGAAGAAAATGACATTCCATGGAACTCAGGTCATTTTCTTTAATTTTCTCAGGATTTCAAATATCTTTTCAAGAGAATAAACTAAACCCTTTAAAAAAATTTGTCACCACTTGAGGGTAGAACTAAGGCTGGTAATACAGTCTATGTGCACCAACAATTATATACCATCCAGAGTCAACTCTGATGTGTCAGATGTCTATACATTGAGCAGGGCTTCCGCTATTGCTGAATAATTTGAACATCACTTCTGAATAGAGGACAATATTAGACTCCTGAGATGTCATGAGGGCAGGTGGCATGGCCTTCCTTTTTGCTGTATCTCAGATATTTAGTATACATAGTAGGCACTCCACAAATTTGCATGGACAAGTGAATAAATTACCTAAGGAGTTTGAATGTTCCTCAAGAAAATAGGCACACAACTCAAATTTGATTGTAGAGATGGATTCCTTGCTTCAGAACTCTCATTCCAGTTAAATAATCATGACACTTTTTTTTTTAACCTTATGAAGCAGAATTTAGCTGCTACTTCTGAAGCTGAAGTCTTCAGACCTTTCTCACTCCCAGAGAGCCATAGCATGCTATGAACACCGTGGTCTGCTAGCTCAGTTTGGAAGTCTGATGTTCATGTCTTGGTTTCTTTTTCCTGAAATATGTTACTCAGTCATTGATCAATTGCAGTTGAAGTTCAGAGGATGAGAGAACAAAATTTGACTTACTTTTGAATAAAATGTCCTATTTATAGTTCAATTCTCTATACATAGTAGCTGTAAAAAAAAAAAGGTTAAAAGCATCCTATTTCTATAGCTGATTCAAATAAAGTCATGTGCCCTTTTCCTTCTTCCAGCAAGTTTTTTCTTTTCTGTTATAGAAATAATAGCAAAAATAATATGCACCAAGGAAAGGAATGGATTTGTGTGTCTCTGACAGGGCTGTGTGTGCGCACGTGTGTGTGTGTGTGTGTGTGCACGTGTGTGTGTGTGTGTGTGTGTGTGTATTTGGGAGAGGTAAGGAACTGCCAAACCTAAAATGATTTTTTGATATTAGGCCAGAAAGAAGCCTAAATTAAATTCTACACAACCAAATCATTTACATCTATAGGACCAACTGGGTAAAATTAAAGCTAGAACTCAATAGATATTTAATAACAATAATAAAATAATTGGAGACTTTAGATTTTAATGAGGGGTCATTATATGCTCTTTCTATCAATATAATGGGCTATAAAGATGAGCTCTTGCCCAGTTATAGTTATTAAAGACTGCTTTTTTTTTTCTTTCTAAAAATACGATGCCAGAAGATGCTCTCTTGGGACTCTAACTTGTATTGATGACATTCTGACACCTCGGCTGGGATCTTGGGTTGCCGTCTCAGGGAATTCTGCATCTTGTGTTCTAAGACCTGACCCTGACCTGGCCTTGCCATGTCACATCTTGAAGATTTGTCTCGGTATCACTTTTCTGTAAGTGGCAAAACATTTTACCTGGATGAATGCCACTTTTCTGTCTTGACATTTAACATGTTGTAAGTAGACAAAAAGATCTTAGTTGGTGAACAGCAGGGGAAGACAAGCATAAGTTCAAATCAAACAGTTGCATTCTAGGTCAAAGATGCATGCATTCTGTGAACTGCACCAAAACACATCTGTTGAAGTAAAATAACAGACCAATATGCTGTCAAGAGGACAAGAACAGTGGCAGGGATTTGGCAAACATGTGATAGGGAGGACAAAACAAAGTCCAGGTCATGAGCTTAAAACCCTATAGGAGCCAAGCAAGTAATGAACTAGAGCAAAGCAGGCCAGAAATAAAGAACAGTTTTTACCTCCTGATGTGGTTTCAATATGGTTTGTCCTCCAAAGTTTCATGTGCTGGAAGCTTGGTCCCCAATGGAATGGAATGGAAAGGTGGTGGAGCATTTAAGAGGTGAGGCCTAGTGGGAAATGACTGGGTCATGCTGACTCTTTTGAAGGGATTAATGCTAGTACTGCAGAATAATTTATATATCACAGGATCAGCTCCTACAATGGCAGGTTGTTTTAAGGGTGAGCCTGGCCCCTCCCTACTGTCCTGCTTTCTCTCCCATCATGAGACCTCTGTTTGCATGCATCTGTTTCTTCTCAACTTCCCTGTTGCATAATGATGCAGCCAGGGGGTCTTCCCCAGATGCTGACCCGAACTTCTTCGATTTTCCAGCCACCAAAATAGTGAGCCAAATAAACCTTTTTTTTGACACATTACCGAGCTTCAGGTATTCTGTTATAGCAATAGACTAAGATACCTCCATAAAGAATTATTCTATTTTTCTTGAAAATGTATTTTTCTTAGTCATTTTTCCTCTATTCTTTGATAGAGAAATAGGTTCAAGAAATATTGTCATCTTAAGAAAATTAAAAACGTTAACAGGATAATGCATTACTGAGAGGGCCCAGAGCAGAGGACAGTGACTTAGCCCCATCTAACAGAGCACTGGTCACTTGGTTGATTGGTGGTATATCTGGAAGCAGGCAAAGTGCATCAAGAAAATGTCATTATCATGAGAAGGAGGAGATTCATTAGTTCAAGCAAAAATCTCCCGACTTTTAAATATTAGCTATATTTTAATAAAAAAGAAAACACCTATGTGAAGGTCCATATTATATACATATTATGAATCCTCTCTGTGGTGAAAATCTAGCCACAGGCATCAATAGCATCTCTAAAAAATGGCCTGTAAATGAGAAAATGCAGAACTAGAGGCATGAAAGAGAATGTAGTGAAACAGAGTAAAGTCATTCACTCTAGTCAAGGAAGGCAGCCAAGTGACTAGAAATTACCAAAAGGAATATTCCAGTGCATCTGAAAGGAAACAGTCTACAAAGTCAAACTTCTGTGGGTAAAGTGGGTTGACTCATGAATGACAGGCTCCCCATCGTCAACCTTAAGCTGAATATTCTTTGTTCAGAGATCTTGCCAAAGAAATTTTTTTTTTTTTTGGTTCCTCTCCAAGAGTTCTAAAATCCTTTCTACCTAGGGATGTCAGTGACTTCAGCCCTGGATCTCAACAGTTAACCAGGAAAACCATAAGGATACTCAAGAGTTCAGTTCCCCAACATTTAAAATTTTATTTACTCCATGTTGACTCATGGTGGGTAATAATTACAGCTACATAAGCTCTGGAGAATGTCTGAATTTGAATTGTGGCTTTATTATTATTAACTTTGTAATGTTGAGTAATAAGTTCTATGAGAGCAAGTTTCCCAGTATGCAAAATGGGCTTGGTAATAGTACCTTTTTCACAGTGTTATTGGGTAGATTATATTAAATAAGACATAGAAAGTGTTTAAAATACTACCTGAAACATAGTGAGTGCTGTAGATATGGGTGCTATAATGTGTTTCAAAATCTCAGAATGGAAGTTTGATGAGGGCAGGGACCATGTCTGTCTTATTTGTCATTGTAAGCATTGTCCCCAGTGCTAATCCCCTAGGTTGTTAGAATCCTGGTTTTTAAATACGGGGAGGTTCAACAGAGAAACTTTATAAGCCCAATTTGGTGGGAAGAACATGGAGAAAAACCATGGTGTATTCAGGTTTTAAAATATGCAAGAAAATTGTGTTTACCTGATCTAAACCAGTTTTATAGATTCTTCACATTCCTGATGAATATGTCTCAAAACTTTGAAAATTCTTATTTTTGTGAACATCAATAAAACATTGCTTTGTGGAGTCTAACTGAAAAACATACAAGGCCTCTCACACCCGGATGACAGTGATCATGCTGGACCCATTCACTCATAAGTAGTGGGATTCAAAAGCACAGCTTCACCAAATCACAAAGCACAGGGATGATACTAAAAATCTGTGAAGCAGAGTAAGTCCATAACTGATCAGAATGAAAACCCAGCCAATCAGAATAGATGTCAACCATAAACGACCAGTAAACTGATGGATACTGGGTGAACACTGGCTGTACAAACCAAATGCTGGTCCTTGGGGTCATTTGTCCATAAATAGCTATAATCTTAAGTGTAGACCTTTAAAAGTCAAAGCTCTTGTTTAATCAGATATACTTAAGTGATTACAGAGTTCTATGGTAATGCTGTAAGTGCAATATCCCATGCACACACTACCATTATTATATTTTTATCTGAGTAGGTTAATGGGCTGTACTGATGCCCTTGCCAAACAGCTGTCCAAAGATTTGAAAATATAGACAATGTTTTGCTTGGGGCAGGCTTATAATTCTATCCTGGGGTTCTCCATGTCCAGTCCAAGAGACACTAGTTGAAAAGAGCAGAGCCTTCTCTTTTCCCTCAACAAGTCCAGAGTGTCCTGTACCTTTTAAAGCACTTTGTTAGGGACTTAAATCAACACTCTAATTACAGGCAAGAGGAAAGAACATTAGAAACCAATGCCAAGAATGAATGGAGAAAGCTGTTGTTTCTCATGAGCAAAGAGTGGACTGTGCATATCGGCTGTCCTCTCTAAGGTCCAGGCACACAAGGCAGATGAGAGTCTGAGCCCTCCCTCTCCCCCTTTCAATTGGAGTCTCTCTTTTTTCCTTCCTTCCTTCCTTCCTTCCTTTCTTTCCCTCCCTCCCTCCTCCTCCTCCTCCTCCTCCTCCTCCTCCTCCTCCTCCTCCTCCTCCTCCTCCTTCTTCTTCTTCTTCTTCTTCCTTTCTCTCTCTCTTCCTTCCTCCCTCCCTCCCTCACTCTGCCTCCTCACTGCCCCCTTTCTTTCTTTTACAAAAACAACACGATATTCATGGCAACTTACAGAGAAAGAGATTTGGAGACACCAGGAGAGCTAAAAGGTACAATTCTTATCACTAACAGATGATTCCTTGGGGACCATTAATGTCAATTGAGGTGTTATCAACATATGCTCTCCACTTACTAAAACCTTTACCAATTAGATTTGAGATCTATGTTACAGACAGGGCTAGACAACACAATTAAAAGGGATTTAACATTCTGTACTCTCCTCTATTTTGAAAATAAATTTGGGTTTTGGAAAATGGAATCATCAGTTATAAGAGTTTTGTAAAATTTGGTCTCCAACTACCTACATCAGAATCTTTTAATGGGCTTGCTAAAAACGCACATTGTAAATCCTCAACCAAACTACTGGCCTGCCAGGGACTATGTCTTGTCAATGTTTGTATCTTCATCTCCCAGCATACTACTCAGCCAATTGTATGTGCTCAATAAATTTTTGAATAACACGACTTATTAATTAATATGATCCTGAGAGGAACGAGTTGGATGGGATTAAATTAACAAGGGGTATGCTTTTATCTTCTTCCCACTGATCTTTAGTTGGCAGAACTAAAGTAGTTGGAAAAATACAAGTCAAAACATTTTTCCATAGCTCCCTTTAGGCTTCCAAATTTCTATCAAGTCAGTAATCTTTAAGAGATGAAGTTAGGCTTGGAGCAGTTCTATGCTGGCTTAAACTCAGAAGGGTCTAAATAGTGCAGAATCAAACCCCAAACCTCAGAGAATAAGAAAATATTCAACACCTACTGAACAATGGGGAGATGTGAGTCTCCTGTGTGAAGGAGATGCAGAAGTCAAAGTGCAGAAGGAAGAGGAGAGAGCAACCAAGAAGGGTCTCCGTCACAGATGTGTGCACACATGTCATGTGCAGCTCTCTAGGGCTGGCCAGACTATAGCAGAAGATGGTAGCTTACTTGGCAGGGTTTGGTGTCAAATGTCACCAGAAATCCCAAATAAATTTTTCTACCAAGAAAAATGGGAATTATTTTTCTTGCTTAAGCACGAAGGGTCAGAATATTATCAGAATGCCTAACCAATGATTCCCATCCTAGATCCCAGAAAGTGGACCTTCCCCGATTTAACAACAAACCAGGTTAAATCTAGTTTTTATTGTATGCCATCTCAGCATCTTCACTATCCCAGTGCGCATGTCAATATGCCCCTGAGAACCAGCAAGGGCTCATTTGCGTGTGTGTCCTAGGGATTGAACCCAGGACCTTGCATGTGATAGGCATGCACTCTACTGAACTACATCCTCTGCCCTTTTCAAAAATTTTATTTTGAGACAGGGTCTCTCTAAATTTCGGAGGCTGACCTCAAACCTGCCCTCCTCCTGCCTCAGCCCCATGAGTGACTGGGGTTACCAGTGTGCACCACTGGGCCTGCTTCATTCTGTGTCTCCTCCTCAACAAAAACAGAAGGAGATTGCTGGCTCTCAGAAGTGTGTTGACAACAAATGACACCAAAGATAACAGGGGCCAGTGAGGAAATTGATCATGCGTTATCTGGAAAAATAATTTAATAATAGGTCCTTCTCTGTGGGGCAGACTGTGCTTGTTTTTCCCTTCCTATACATTTTCTTTCTTTTGCCTCATTCCACAGTTTGACTCCTTCTGTTCATTATAGACCTGACGAGAGCCAGGAAAGCTTGATATTTGCTATGGTGATAATGGGTCTGAAGGGTTTAGATCATATCCTTGGTGGGTCCTCTCCCCCCTCACATACACAGAGCAGCATGCCAAATACAGAAAGAGCCAAGGACGGGTCATAGTCAGGAGCACTGTCTTAAAAGCTTTTTAATTTTTCAAAAGAGGAAAGCCAGGACTTATCTGAGTTCAGATCATACAAGTAAAACAGCCCAGAGCTGGAGGACGAGAGACTGCCGAAGCACTGTTAGGAACACAGGAGCACCGATGTGGCTGCAAAGCCATCCTGCTGTCCTTGGCTGATCCCCTGGCCCCATTCGCCTGGGTTCTCCTCCCACCCCTGATGCCTGCATTCTCACTTCCTCCTCGACTTGGTCAACTTTCCCTTGGTCTGTCCTGGTCTCTGGACTTGTGCTTAACCTCAGAAAAGCTGCTATGCCTTGCTTTTTTTTTTTTTTTTTTTTTTTTTTTGCTTTGTACTGAATGCATCTTCTGGGTAAGGAAAGATTTACCTAGATTTGGAGGGGAAGCTTCAAATGGAAGCTTTCTTCAATAAATCTCTGCTAAACCAGGAACTGTGCAAGCAATTTATTAAGCATCTAGTTATTCCTCATTGGACACCTTCATATGCTTCATCATCTGGTGTTCCCTGAAACTCTTCAGGAGGTGTTATCCCTACTTTATGGACAACACTGCAGCTTAGCTGCTCAATATCAACAGCTAGTAAGGGGTCAATGTATTGTCCAGTCTTTCTGACCCTTCAGCTCTGCTCTTTCTTCCCTTGACGACTCACAACAAAGTCCCTTTTTGACCTGATCTTTGCTTGTCTGTAGAGCTTCATTGTGCACCATTCACCCAATGTAGACCTACACCCAATTATGTGTCATTGTCCTGATGTTTCATAGCTCTACACTGTGTCCTGAACTTTGAGAATCAGCTCATGTGCTTCTTGTCCCATGGATGTTCACCTTGCCTTTCCACCAAGCAGTTAGATAGCTCCCTTGTTTCCATATTCACAAAAGTGCCTAAACATTCATGAGATTATGATTCTTCTGGGTTGTCTTCCTCATATTAGCATCTCCAAGGCCTAGCAAAATGCCTGGTAGGACTGCTCCAAAATTTTGTTGATGGAATATTTGAATCTATAGCATAGAGCTCAAAGTAATGACTTCTCTCAAACTTGAAAGTTCAAAAATGATCACATCATGCTTCATATTTTGATCATTGACCTGCGTTTCTCATTCTTCCCAGTCCTGTTTTCCTATCTTGTCAATTGAGGCTTTGTCATAAGCCAACAATCCCAGTTAATGTTGCCCTCATTGTTTTGTCTCTGTGGCCTAAGTGCTTTCTGACAGGTTCCATCATGCCCTGGGCTCCTTTTCCATCTTCCCTCACACCTTCCATTTCAGTTCCTTATCTTTGCTTTCACTGCAAATATGAACTCCCAACACTGGTGTGGCAATAATTTAAATTCCCACTCTGATTTCCCAGTTTTAACAATGCCAGCAAAAATCAATCCAACAGAAAGGGTGGGGTGGGGGGAAGGCTGCTCTTGTAGATGATTTTCTGCACAAGATATAAGGAAAGCCATTCCCAGCTGGAAGCAAGTGCTCCCCACTTTGGGCCCCTCACCTTGTGGCCTCAGGTGAGCAGGGACTCTCGGTGAGCAATCAGGCTCTGCAGTCTCATAGTTGAGGCAGAGCGTCACCACCCAGCTCATCTCCTTCCCAGCAGATACAACATGCTTTTGCTTTTAATTAAAAAGATTAATAAAGAAATAGGACACATCAGGTTCACATCAATCATCGCCCATGTGGTTCTTATTACTGTAATTAAAAGTTATCTTCCCCAAATTTCGGGATGAAAGTGTCATGATCTGCAATTGAAAACACATTGCAAGTTTTACATTTGCCAAATTCATTCATTTTCCTCTTTATAAAAAGAGTGGCAGAGTAATATTCTTATGGCAGATAGGTTTAGAGGTGTCCTTAATAGCAGTCTATCAGCAAAAATGTACTTCTTTATTCTTAAAACACCCTGAAAGAAGGTGTATTTCTTTTTTTATTCAAAATGTGTGATTGGTTATTTTTATAATTCCTGTGCTTGCCTTTTCTTTTTGTTCAGCTGTCAGTGTCCTTGAAAATTCTGATATGAAAGGCATTTTTAATGACAAGTTAAAAATTTACCAAAGGCTCCTCTATCATGCTTGGGCCAGAACAAGACAAACTTAATGCTTGAAGAATTTCTATCTCTCAGATTGGACCTGCTTCCCCAAGTTGACACAAAGCACCAACATACCTTGGCCCCTGGATTCACCTGGAAACACATGTGATTCTGGGAACACTGACCATTTTATATAATCTGAAGGATGGAGTCAACCCTGGGTCAATTTCTAGGGGATTAGCAATTCAATTTTACTGCAATAAAATTTTATTAAGAACCGACAGGTCAACTGGGCACCACCGGCTTACAAGTTGATTAGGCTGCAACCAGGGTGGAAATAGCTGGAGACTTAGAAACTGGTTCAGAAAGTCCACAGCTCACGTTCTCCTTCTCCAGGTAAGAATGATTCTCTTAGGAGACCAGCTGATGCTCAAGGTTTCTGGCTTTTTCTGTACTTGTTTCTATCCCTCCCCCTTCGTTGAAACTCCAGTTCTTACTGGCATTCTTCCTCTCCCCCACTCTTTCCTCAGACTGTGGCTGGAAGCCTGGCTGGTTGAAATGCATGAGCATCGCCTTTCTCCAAGCTCTCAGCCTTCTGACCCAAGGCTCTATCTTCTCTCTGTTTCTCTTATCTGTGTCAAAGCAGGGGGCTTGTAACATTCTTTGCACATCTCAAATCTGCACAGTTCAAAGCAGAAGCCTGCAGCCTCAGTGTTTTTTCTTATCTATCAAGGCTTTCCTGTGCAAACAAGGGCCTCACCAGCTTCATCTACATGGCTCCCTCACAGCCCAGCTTAACACACATTGAGATGGGGCTGACTGCCTCCATAATTCTAGTTTCTTACTTCTATGAGAAAGTGCATACAACTCCAACTTGCTGGCAACGTGCTTATTAAAACCTCTTCGATTTTAACTTATTGATGTTAGCTACACCAGCGTCCATCGCACAGGATGGAAGCCCTTGTCCTCAAGGTCTAAATCAAGAACATCAAGTCTGTGTAGAACTGCATTCCCAGCCTGAAGTACACCCTTCCCTAAAAATCTGTGGCCCATAATGTTTCCATCATTCACAGGGCACTAAGTGTAGTACCCTTTGCATCTTAGCATTTTTGTTCAATTCTTTCTCACCTAGATGGTGAGTCCCTAGATGATGGGAGACCTGCCTTTTTTTTTTTTTCTCTGTGGTTCCCAGCACCTCTCACAGTATTCTCACGTTGCAAGTGCTCAAAGAATGTTCACAAGGATGATGACTTTTAGAAATTCCTACAGTGGATAAAGTCAGAGCATCACAGCATTAGGCCCAGCAGGTGGAAAGCATGCACATGGAAATGCTTGTAGTTATGGATAATTAATACCCTTCTGCCATGCCTGCCTGTGTCAGAGGCTGTCATCTTGGCCCCCTCTGGATTTCTCAAAAGCTGATTGTCAGTGTTCAGAGCCTCCCTTGTCTGTACCAGTGTACTAAGGCAATGGTGGAACGGATCTGGTCAGCATTTCTTTGCCAGAGAAAGAATCTCTGTTTATCTAATCATCACTGAGAAAAGTGCAATGCAGACAACAGTTAGCTGCACTTACAGGATGGAATCTTAAAGGGCCACATTAAAATGTTCATGGGGTCTGGAAACCTCTGCAGTTTTCTGAAGAAATATCTGAGGGCAGAGCCTGACCTGAGTACTGGTGCCTCTGCCAAACACATAGATGTGGACCAAACCACAGGATGGAGAGCCAAACACTGGGATGGAGAGCAACACCTTTCCAATTCAGAACTGGGGGATCCTAGTTTGAGTGCAGGATGATAGAGGAGGAGGAAACTATGTACTGAATCCAGAGATAGAGATCAAATATGTAGAACAAAATTAAAAAAAAACATAAAAGAGATTCTATAATACCAATACTGAAAATGCATGGAGGCGTGTATTCTCAAAAATAGTCCATCTGCGTGAATTTGCTACCTGCTGATAGCTCTACAATTCTTTCCTAAGGAACTTGCCTATATTGAAAGTTAAATATTCCAAGGGAGAGCCGTACATTTCAAATATTTTAGATCTGCAAATATTTTCAATGAAATCGAATGAAAACATATCATTTGAGACCACAGATATTTTCCACATTTTTCTTTGTTCCTCTTGGACCCTTTTCTAACTTATGTTTGGTTTCATCACTTTTTAAGACAAGAAAACATTATCAGTGGGACAGTTAGAGCACCAGCCCAACAGAACACTCGGAAATAAGCAACAGAAGCACATTGTTTGGGCTGCAGATCCTTTTTTTACTTTTCCATATGTTGGTCTACATGGAGCTAGTGACAAGGCAGAGTGTCTGTCACCCCGACAGCTAGTCTGGAGGCTCTTGTAGAAAAAAAAAATACAGCACAACACATTGGTTGGAAATGGAAATGGACGTTTGGATGAAATGCTTTGTAGGTAAGGGGTTTGCTTTCCAACTAGTCTGAAAAATCCTTGAGACAGAGCCATGTACCTATCATCCATAATGCATGGCTTATTTTTAGTATACATTTACATACAAAGTTGATTTGAAGTCCTCGATGAACACTTCTTTCCAAAAAAAGTTTACTGGCTGTTGCAGAGATACAATCTCCATTTAAATGGCATCCGTCCTGCTTTGCTTTGGTGGCTGGCCATGCATTTTAAAGACAGCTTCTTCTACCATGTTTGAATAAGGAGTCCCAGCCTCAAACACTAAGAGCAACCTAACAATGCTTCATACTGTGTCATATTTGGCCAAAGCTACACTTCCTTTTGTACTTTTCATTCTTTGATAATTAGCTAAGCAATATCTATAGGTATGTGTAATTTTCAATATTATATACTGATAGCATGTTTTCTAAGATACATGTTAAATAGCTGCCATAATTCAAGATTCATAGAAGGTAATACAGATGGAAGAGGCAAAAGAGATGGGAACTTTAAATGAAGTATGTAAGAAAGGCCTCCTGCTGAGCAGATTATAATAGTAAACAAGGGACATGAGTGATTATTGCTCTATTGTCATAACCTGCCATGCTATTAAACTATTCGAGAGTAGGCCTAGAGTAGGCTCAGAATTCGATTTCAATTGGTCAGTATCCGGTAAAATTTGAACCTACCATGAACAAAAGCAAATGGTTCCTAGTGGATCTCAGGACCACACTCTAAATTCAGTAGGAAGCCAAAACTGCTTGTAGAGAGGCCAGAGAATTCCCAGCCAGCCTAAGCACACCCTGTCCTTGTCAGGGTGAGACCTTTGTCTGGAAGACCTCCCACACCTGCTCCAACCTTCTTGAGACTGGCTGTCCAGAGTTAAGACAGCATAGACTGAGGCTCTGAGCTAAATAAGGAGAGATATTTCAAGTAATTGTACTTTGTCTTGGCCATCTAAAATAGCTGCTCAGTCTTCAAGCCTGTGTTTAGAGAAATGAATGGGATAGGCTACCTGGAGTTTAGTAGAAATATTACAAAATTTATGTGTTGAATATAGCTAAGTCTTTAGATTTTTGAGGTAGCTTTTCTAAACTTCGCAATAGCCCAGAATTTGGCTTTAAGTTAAAACAAGAAAGCCACATAGGAACAATATTTCTTTTAAATTACTCTGCACTATGAGATTACATGGGGAGCAGATGAAGGTGGAATAATAGAGTTCAAAATATTGTATTTCAAGAACAAGAAATAGTGTTTAGCAGACCTTTTGAACATTGTGAACATGTCTAAGCACAAAAAAAACCCAAGTGCCTAACTCAAACATTAAACATTAGGCGAAGGTTATTTTTTCAGAGCCTTGCTTCATATTGCACCGAGAAATAACAAACAAGGGTGCTTGGTTTGCTACATAGAATGCATTCTGCATTATGAATTTAGATGCAAATGTGGGGTGGTAATCATCAGTGTTTATCATTTCATCATCATGATACAGGCTGTAGCTTGTGGGCAAACTGCCTTAGAAAAATGGGCCTCTCTAGCTTCTCCATTCTCCCCAAGAGGAACCACAGGGACTAACTAGGCCTTTTCCTTGAGATTTCTCATCAGAGCATCAATAACACAGTGTACAACAGTGAAGGGCCCCCAAAGCAAACTCATCAGGGTCTGTGCAATGTGAACCCTCATCATTTTAGTGATGTCGTTTGAGAGGGATTGGTTATGTGCTGCCCATGTTTCATTTCCAATGGGTCTGCCGGAACCCATTTGAACTGACCAGGGACAAGAGCCAGCTCCTGAAATGCAAGCATTTCACTTTCTCACTGAAATGGGGCTCTCAAGAGCTAGAAATTCTACTGTTTTCCTTGCTGGTTGGATAGTGTGGATGGTAGAATAATGCTGAGGAAACTGGAAGCTGGTTTAGTTAATATTGCTTTTTTTCTTTCCTCCTCTTTCTTTCTGCAATTCCTGAACAAAAGCTTTGCCACCATTTATGAGCACCATGGTTAATGCTTCCACATACATTGGTAAATTTAATCATTTCCTGTGTGGTTAAATATTTTATAAAACAAAGCAAACCCAAACAAAGCAAAAACACAAGACAGCCATTTGGTGACCTTTCTCTCAGAGGTTTTCTGGCAGAGAGAGGTTAAGCGATTTTCCTGAGGTTGCATGGCTAATGAATAAAATTCATGCTGTTTCAAATCAAAAGCGTCTGGCCACTGTGCCATAAGTGATTTTTAGTCACTACATTGGCTTAATTTCTCAACTCCTGATAGATCTATCTCTCATTCCTACTCCTGTTTATCTATCATCACAACACCTCTTACCTACACCATTTTATCTCCTTATTCTTTGTACATGATTTAAAAAAATTAAATTCAATTTGTTTTCTGAATTGTTCTTGATGTCTTGGTTGGACAAGATCATCTGCTAGTCCTATGGGGATCTGACAGCAGAGGTCAACTTTCCATCCCTAGGATGCATTATTGTCTTTCAAAGTGGCACCTCTAATTCCATTCCAAACCCTCAAAGATCCAGACACACCTTTACTACAGGGAGAAACTCCTCAGAAATTCATAGGAGAATAGACAGTGGTGGGAGAAGAATACATTATAATACCTCTGAAATGGAAAATCAGCAAAGGTAACATAAAAGACAAAACAAGACTGAAGTGGAAGCCACAAAACACTGCAGGTTTATTGAGTAAAAGTGAGGGGAAAACTGGCTGGAACAAAAGAGGTAGAGAACAGTCTCTGCGTCATTGATGTCCAGTGGCAAGGAGACTGAGGTGAGGTTCCTTTAGCAAGTATGCATGAGCATCTACTAGCTTCAGGAACCGGAAAGCAGCCATAAACTAGACAGAGAACCTCCTTATTGTCCTGTGGAATGCACAGTTTATAGGAGAAGATAGAAAGGAAACAAGTATATATGAAGCTTGAAGCTAGAAGAGTGTTTCAAAACTCTGTAAAGCACTTTAGATGTTGAAACTTGAAGGGTAAAACTTGAAAGTTGTCTAGGCAAATGTTAGAAGGATAAAGAGATAAAAACACTACATAAAATTTCTTTAAAAAATCTCAATAATATCCTTTATCTTCCTATGTTCTGACTAGCTTAGTTCTGCAAGAAGTTAAGTTCCCACCATGTTTGATTGCTCTATTTTTGTGCCATCTTCTTCAGAGTACTCTCAAGTCTGTTTAAAGATCATACTCTATGATAACTTGAAAAAGAAGATGGTCTGTCAGTACATTTTTTTTCTTTTGCCATTGAAATCTCTGACATATTCGGGTGCACAATAAGCAGACACAGATGTGAATGAAGCAAAATAACGGAAGGAAGTAAATGACAGAAAACTGAAAGGCCATGCAGCAGATTTCACAAATGATTTGAACACTGAAGGTCAGAGCATATCAACCCTACATTTATGTTCCCACATGAATATCCTATTACAGGAAATATGGAGAAGAATTAAAAAGGTGCACAAAAGGGTAACCAAGAACAAACAGTCTTGGTATGCAACAGGGTTAGTAACTGAGCACTTCAAAAAGAAGAGATGAATGCAGAGCAAAAAGTGGTGTTCCTCATTCTGAGACTCAGAAGACTTGTAGTTACATAGCTGGGGGAAAAAAAGAAAGAAAGAAAAAGAAAAGATTGATGCAAGACCATAATCCCAATGAACTACAGAGATGTTCAAAGCAATGTTGCTACACATGGAGTAATTTGGGAAGTGGATTACCAAAGACAGCAGGAGATGCTATGTACATGCATATCCTAACCAAGAGAATTGGACTGACACACTGAGAAGAGAAAATGCATGACTGCAAGAAGTGCTGATGGTGAGAGTGAAGAGAGCACTAATCTGGCTCAGTTCCGTCCATAACATCTTTTTCTACTTTGGGCAGTGAGGTAGAGGATGCAGACAGGGCTATGAATAACATTACCTACTCTTCAGGGATGCAAAATGTTAGCAGTTGACAACCAGGTATGAAGGCTGGAAAGTAAAATAGGGGGATACAAAGTGAATGGGGGGCAGTTCCTCTTATAAGATCAACAAGAAATTTACCATGAAATTAAAAGAAAATATCTAGTGACTTAGCAAAGACTCATTTTCCTAAGCTATGAGAAGAATAATTTTTCTATGGGACAGCTAAGGGAATTGAATAAAACCTCTAGAAACCCCTGCTCATTTACCATCCCTCTGTTTATGTCCTCTGTACAATCTGTCCTACTTCTTTAATAACCCTTGGGGACCTCTTTTCAGCTGCTGACCATTAGTTGTGTTCAGAAATTAGCTGTCTTCACAAATTCTCTCCTTCAAATATAGAAGGAGGTGCTTTAGTGTTCCTGCTCTGGATGAGATTCCTCACTATGAAACACTGCTTTGTCATTCATTCTTGCATTCATCCATCAGATATGCTTTAAGTGCCCTCTGTATACCATGTACTGTGTTTAGTGGATAATCCACCAAAGAGGACTCCATCTCCCTCTCCACACAATGGGCTTTCTGATGATTTCAGGGAGAGTAAGTAGATGATGTTATAAATGAATTTTGTAGGGTTCTCTAACCTTGCACACAGCTTAAGTGGATGCAAATACTTATTTTAGTATCAGTGGTGTTGTTTCTAAACTACTCCAAGCCAGTTGTGCACCATAACTTTGGTCCTGATGGATGCAGGATGTGCCCTAGTGTTTGAAGTCCAATCTGATGATATGGTTTGCAAATGTCAGGAAAAATCATCATTGAGTCTGTCAGATAATTAATGAAAAATATTAAGCCATGATTTTTTCTCATTCTAAATAAAAACCCACTTCCTAATTTTGTATTTGTATTTCTATCTTCCTTGTCAGAAGAAACCCCATCCACCATTCTGTATGCTTTGAACCCTACAAAACTTGGAATTGCTCAGAATGAAGATGTGTATCCTTCCTTCTGGGTTCTGCTGGGATAATTGGTTAAATTATTTATTTTTTGCTGATATTATTATTTTGTGCCACATTTTCTTAAGGAATGCAAAACAATATTTTCAAGGCATGATAGTGGTAAATTTTAGAGAAGCAATAGATACATGGAAAAATACTTGGCCAGTTAAAAATTCTATACATTTCACGGCATCATTTAAAGACCCACTTGTCTTCCCTTCTTTAATTTGGTGGCATATCAACTACTTTGGTTTCAAAGGTTGTCTGTTATGCTTACACTGTCATTTTCTCCTGGAATTTCTATTCATCTTCTTATGTGCTTAAGCCCTGATTCACCACTTAATCTAAAGCTCTTTCAGGTGGACATTGAATTACCTACCTGCTTAAAACTCACATTAGATTTGGCATTGAAATACCACAAATACTTACTAGATACTTTTGAATTTCTTCAATTTACGTAATTTCTAAGAATTTGGACCCTAACGATCCATCCATCCATCCATCCACCCATTCATCCATCCCTCCGTCCATTTGGTCACCCACTTAACATACATCTAGAAAATGCCTGCGCATGCTGCGGTGGAAGCCCAGCATACAAAGTGGCCTGAGGGCCCTGGAGCCCAACCTGGCTGGTTTCCTCTTGGCAGCGTTTGAAGCTTCTCTGTGGTGGGAGTGGGTGATGTGGGCAGGCCATCATCCCCAGAACACTACACTGCCAGGAGCTTACTCTGCCAGGTGACGGTGATAAACCAACACTATCTGTGCCTCCCCTCCAAAAGCTTATATTGTCATAGGAAGACTAAGAGGTAAAGAGACAAATCTGAAGGAGTTCAAGGAACTCCACTGGAGACAATTTTTGAGATGAACTTTGAAGGATGAGAAAAGAGTCCAGTAGGCATTGAAAGTGAGGAAACAATACTAGGATAGGAACCAGCATCAAAGGCATGAAAATGTTCAAGTACAGGCCAAGGAGAGCAGAGGGGTCTCTGTGGCTGTGACACAGTGGACACGAAGAGGGATCAGAGGCCCTGGCAGCAATGAGATCCGAAAGAGCTTTGTTTACTCTTTAGTCTGAATGCAGTGTGGCTACCAAGGTCTTAAGAGGGTGATACGATCAGCCTTGTGTTTCAAAACTGATACAAAATCCCCTCACTGGTCTGAACCACCAGAACTGGAGTCTTATTTTTGGATTCCAGAGTGATTTGTCACTTGATATATGATGACCGTGAATTTCTTGGGGATGATTCATAGAAACTGCTATCCCAGGTTCATCCCTTCCTATATTAATTGTATTTAATCTGAAATACGATACTCTGAGAGTGTTGAAAGAAAGCTTGTTTGAAACACAACTCACTTATTTTAAAACTTTTGAAAAAAAGGTAAGAATTCTGGACTGAGGAACTGCAATATTTGTTCTTTCTTGAACTGTACATTTCTTCTAAACAATTTTCTGAGATTTCTCCATTGATTAAAGTTAGGACTTCACTGTGGGAATCCTTGAGTTTTAGCCAAACATAGATTACTCTTTGGATAATACTGTGCACAGTGAGATGGAATATGCCTACTTTTGTGTATCTAAAAATGATTAAGAAGTTCTGTCCTGAATGTGAAAGCTGGAATGAAATGATATACATTAGGCACAAAGCAAAGAAGTAAAGTACCACCCAGAGGGCAGAAACTACGGGTTTCCACATGGGCATATCTGTAGTCTATCACAAATATGAGAAGGCAGAAAAAGCTGCTTGTTTTAAGATCCACATCTCTGACTTCTCCAGAATTGAGGCAGCAGTCAGTGAGTGTGTGTGTGTGTTTGGTGGGGGGGATTGGGCACTTCCCTGGGCAGGTCCTTAGGGCAGAATGAGGTCCAGAAAGAGTAGAAATGTTAATTATTAACTTCCAGGTGGGGCCCCACATTAAGCGTTTGTATTTGCAAATGCTTTTTGATCCTTAGATAAGCTGTTTTCTTTCACTGCACTCCCTCTGTATCTCCAAGACTTTTTTTTCCCCTCCAGTTGAGGTCTGGGCAGAACGGTGGGGGCTGTGTTTGAGAGGAAGAGAGTTAGGCCCCTCTACACCTGGGAAAATGCTAATTCCTGTTTTTAAGAAAATAGGCTAAGAAAAGGCTCAAGGGAGTCTAGGACATCAAAGAACTCTTTTAAAACAACTTTTTTGACGATTTAAATGAAAATGAGGCAGACATATATGGATTAAATTTCCCTTTAAAGCAGCCTGAGGTTTAAAGATTAAGGGGGAGAGAGATGGAGGTAAAACATATTGAGGGTTTATTATCAGAGTTTCAACTAACCTGAAACCGAGTGCATTAACCCATGATGTGTCCGTGTGTGCTCACTCGCGTGTGCACACGTGTGCCACGTGGCCAGGAAACGGTCTCTTCACAGTTGATGATTTATGCAGCTTGCCAGGAGAGAAGTAGGCCATGCCAGCCTTGAAAGCACTTTAGTTTGGTTGTTTTTACTCATGAAGGACATGTTGTCCTGTAATTACTCTGTCATTTCTTAAAAGGTGAAATCCTTAACAGCTCTGTGCCTTAGTGTTGCTGTGAGGCTTCTTGTCAGAGCATGTCTTACCAAGTTGGAATCCTCATTCCATATCTCCTTTATGAGGAACAAAGAGGAACTGGACATTTTAAAATGGGCTAAAGCATCTAGAGAAAAAATATGAGGCAGGGAAGGTGTAGATAAGGTACAGAAAAACTGCAGACACCATTCCCATTTCCCCTCTGGCTCTCAAAACACCTCTGAAATACTTTGTCATTAAGTTTTTAATTCTCTTTCCATGCCAACAAACAAGTATAATTTTGTGCCTATTTATGATAAAACAGTAGACGAGGGTAAAATAGCTAATGTTTAACTCAGAAGCAAAAGCAATGTAAATGCTGAAGTTATGTTTTAATACTTAGGGAATCTAAAGGAGATGCTGGCACTGATCAAGTTAGTTATCTATTCTCTGTACTGCTGATAAATCTTCCAAGGTTAGGGAATTTAAAAAAGAAAAGTTTAGAGCCTCAAATAACCAGGAATCTTACCATTTGAAAGATCAAATGCAACAGGAATGAAATTCACTGGTTTTTTTTTTTTTTCATTCCGAAATTAATCTTTCCGTTTGAAAGGTCTAGCATTGTGAAATGTTACAGGGCCAAGACAGAATGAACACTTAGCAGGCTTATCATCAACTTAAGAATGATGTTCTAATTTCATGAATTGTAAAAAGCCTTGCCTTCTCTAAGTCCACAGGAAAGACAGATCAATAGGTGAAATGTCTGCCTACGACGTGGCTTTTTATGATTAAGGAAGCAGAAGTGCCATCTCTGTGTATGATAAAAGCACTTACTTTCTAGTGAGTTCTCAAGGCTAGGTCTCCTCTAGAGGTTCTCAGACTGTGATCATCACAGTTGCTATTCACTTATACCTAGCTTGAAGAAACAAGGCTGCTGGGCACTCTATCAGCTACCTCTCCTCCTCTGCCAGAGCACCTTAGTGAACAAGTTCTCCCTCTTGTCCCTACACTCCACAATATTGTTCTGAAATCTCTGTTAATTTGAACTTTGAAAATAAGACTCAAAACAGTCATGGAAGTTTTCAGATTCCGTTGGTACACATGGCTTGCATGGTTTTGTTTTGTTATCTGGAGTAGTTTCTGATGGTTTGTGGCATCATCTCTGCTGGTTGGTGTCTTTGCCAAATGATTGTTACATATTTTGAATATTATCTTTGAATGGATGCATAGTGATTGGCATCCTCATTTCCTAGCTAATGTCACTGCCTCTCAATTAACATTGACATTGACATTGACTTAGTTTAGGTTGTAATGGCCAGAAAATGTAAATGATGTCCTGCTTCATCTCTGCTTCTGCTGAGTTTTGTTCTTTCAATGAAAATCTGATTTTATCATCTTCTGACTTCAGAGCCTTCTGTGGATTTCCAGGGCCCATGTGATAAAATGCACTTGCCTTAGCATGGAGTGTATGTCACCTTGTTGCAACCCCTATCTACATGCTTAGCCCAAATTGTATCACTCTACAACAAGCATCGATGACATAACCAGGCCTTGTGTCTGCCAATCAACAACTATACCATGGCCTGTCCTACTTCTGTACTTCTCTGCATGCTCTTGGTCTTTGTACGTGTTCTACTCTCTGCCTAGGATTCCCTTCTCATATTCTTCACTGGCTGCTTTCTACTCTTTCTTCCAGAACCTTTGATTTCGCAGTGAAGGCTTCTTTAACTGAGACACATCCTGCACAATCAAGTGGTGCCTCTTGCTTCATAGACTTACGTGTACTTTTATTATCTCACTCACCACTTTGCATTCTATTTACGATTCGCCTATGCGGTGCTCTGAAAGCAGGGCTTATGCCACATCAACTCTCACTATTCAAGATAAAGACTTGGGTCCTTGCTTTTTAAACACAAAAGATTCAAGCCATAGTAAAATTATACATATCATTTGAATGTATATCCTTGTTCTAAGTACTACTTTAAATGACTAAGAACATGAGTTGAGTCACATCAAGCTGTAGCTAGAATGGGAAATATCTATTAGAAATAACATAATATGCCTAAAGGTAGAAGCCAGACCAAATGAAAACCTCTTGGAGAAGTCAGGAATTCAAGTTCTGGAGAGACTAATTGAGGGGCTGGGGATGTAGTTTAGTGTTTAAGTGCTTGCCTAACAGGCACCAGGCTCTGGGTTCAATCCCCAGCAACAAAAAGAAAAAAAATTGAGGCAGTATGTCATGTGATTTTATAAAAGAGTTTGGAGAATAAGGAATAATGGAAAGTTGTTTAGCTATTTTCATGGTTATCCATGACATCTATTGCTTACATTTATAGGAGTAGTTTAAAATTTGTATAAAATATAAAGAATTTCTCATATGAATACAAAATAATAAAAGAAAGCATTAATAAACATTAATTAATAAAATTTAAGAAGATTCCAAAATTTAAAGCAGAATAAAGCATAAATGATAGATTGAGAAAAACATGTTAAACTATTTTTGATGGATATCTTGAACATATAAAAAGTCTTTACAAATCAACAAGACTTATGACCCTGCCAACAGGAAAATAAAGGCAATTTACAGAGACAATAAACTATTCACAAAGAATAACATACACACAAACACATGTACACACATTCTGTGTCTATGTATGTAAGGGACTGATTACGTGAACTTGGTTGACATGATTTAGGGCTAGCTAGGAAAGTCTGAAAACTATTATGTGGGTTGGTAGTCTGAAGTTATTGTCCATGAGTGAAATTTCTTCTTTTTCAGAAAAGAGTTGTGCTTTTAAGGCCTCTTAAGTAATAGGACCACACTCATTGCTCTGGTTTGGATGTGAGGTGTCTTCCAAAAGCACACATGTGAGACAAAGCAAGAAGGTTCAAAGGAGAAATGATTGGGCTGTAAGAATCTTAACTCAATCAGTGATTTAATCCCCTGATAGGGATTAACTGAGTAGTAACTGAAGTGGTAGGGTGTAGCTGGAGGAGTTGGGAGTTGGGAATTAGGGCATGGTTTGGGGTATATATTTGCATCTGGCAAGTGAAGTCTCTATCTGCTTTCTAATCATCATGTGAGCTGCTTCCCTCTGCCACACTCTCCCACCGTGAAGTTCAGCCTCACTTCGAGCCCCGAGGAATGGAGCCAGCTGCCTATGGACTAAGACCTCTGAAACCATGAACTCTCAAATGAACTTTTCCTCCTCTACAGTTGTTCTGGACAGATCCTTTAGTCACAGCAGTGAAAAATTGACTGAAACACCCACCTAC